>NW_004624880.1:523128-562304 GCF_000247695.1 Heterocephalus glaber | reverse complement strand
TTCTGCTCAGGGGCAACGCCGTGCTTTCTCCACCTGCAGTGCCCACCTCACTGCCATCCTCCTCTCCTTTATGCCAGTGGTCCTCATCTATCTGCAGCCCACTCCAAACCCATGGATTAATGCAACTGTTCAGGTTCTGAACAACCTGGTCACTCCCATGCTGAATCCCTTGATTTATAGTTTGAGAAATAAGGAAGTAAAATCTTCCCTGAGGAAAGTGTTTCAGCAAGTGGCTTTCCTTCCTGAGAAGTGACAGAGGATCTGTAACAAAGACTTTAATAACATCAAATTGTTACTCTGTGTGATAGTGTCCTGGACAGATTTCCAGGTACTTGCGTGGAATGAACAATGAATTATGGTACAATGGTACAGAAAAATCAGCTAAGTTTGATAAAGTTTAGAGTGGAAGAATGTTCAGAGTCATTGAGTTCATGTCTCATGTCCTGTAGAGAGCAATGGCAAGAGGGGAAAAGAAAATAACATGGGTGCTGAATACACTGGGGCTAAAGATTTAAAACGGGTGCCTGGCCTATTGTGCCTCCCAGTGAGTCTTTCAGAGAATGATGGACAGTGTAATTGACAAAGTACTGAGTCAAAGGGTTGGTTCTGGGGTGTTGCCCAGGTTCAGGTGAGTGGTCTCATCTGGTGCCCCAAAATGTTTAAGAGTTGCAAAGGGTGGAATATCCATTTTCTACAGTTCTTTCTGGTTGAACAGGGACATTGATCCTACCTGGAGGAAGACCAAGAAACTCTTGCTCTGCCTGATTTGGGAGGCCAAAGGAGTTTCTCAGGATTTGTTGATTAGTTCTAGATGCAGAGGAGGATGCTGTTCCTTGATTTGAGTCCCCATCAGTGGTGTAATATCTCTTAATTAAAAAGGCACAAATTTGACTAAGATTAAATCTGTGTGGCCCAAATACTAAAGCTATGAAAACATTAATAAATAAGAGATATTGATCTCTGATGCCAGATAAACAAGGGTGCAATCTTCTGTCTAGTTTGCTGGAAGACATCTGTAGGAATTAGAGTGACAAGGGAAAAAAATCTCTGAGCCTCAGGACAGAAATTTTTTTTAACCATAAACACATGGGTGAGTTGCAGCAAGCAAGAGAGGAGCAAAACTAGCTACACAAGACAGGCAGGAGAGGATCATATTTCTAGGATAGGGCTAATTTTTGTTGGGAGGGAAAATATTTTACTTGGTTGATGACTTTTTAAAAGAAACTTGGTGCCATCCACTGTTTTGCAGGCATCTGAAGTTTGTGGTCTATTTCTTAGTTAATCATCAGCTTAAGTTTTACCTCACATAGGTGAATCTAACAAGTATTGAGGACTGGGGTCGATAGGAAGAGGAAAGGCATCCATGAGATCAGAGACAAAAAACCAGTTAGTGTCTTGTGGGATTCATTAATGGAGTGTGTATGAGCCTGTCACTAGGGTGAAAAGGAACCACTGCCTCCTTGATAATTTTGAGATCTTGTACTAGGCAATATTTTATCAAAGCCCACACTATTGGTAAAATGGATGTGTTGTAGTGGGACTGGCATGGCACTTGCAACCCTGTAGCCAAAAATTTATCAAAAATTGGCTTTAGCTACTTTCCAGCTTCCCTTTTAAGGTAATACTGTCATCTATGAGGGTATAGATTATGGCCCTTCAGCTGAATGATTACTGGAGTGGCCCTGATACCCCTTCCTGGAGTGCCATTACACCATCCTTGGGGACCAACCCAATGGGAGTGAAGTTGGCCTCAATGTAGCCAAGTTGGCTAGGTCCCTGGTAACTAGGACATGGGCTATCAGAAGTTTGAATGAGAGAGTGGCCCTGGGAAGGAAGAGCATATTGCTTCCACTGCTTTGGGCTATTTTGGCATTACTATGAAACCAGCTTGGAAAAGGTTATCTGCCAACCAGCAGTTCAGAGTGAGAGTAAAGAAAATGGACTGATTAACTCTTACAAGGCCCACAGCAACTAAGGAATTGGATGATCCACCTCAGCGGGAGATTAGAATTGAGTAAAATGCCCCAATATTGATAAAACTTACCTGCTGTGTTCAGAATTACCCAAGGCTTCTGCAAGGTCATGGGGATATCCTTATGCAGGGGCCACACCGGCTGCCTAGGGCACCATCAGTCACTTTCCATATATTCTTCCCTGGCCACCATGGTGGTAGATAAAGTCAACCCTTTCTGGGAAGGAGGTAAGTGCCTACTCCAGGGCCAAGGGTCCTCTTCCATGTTGAGATAGGGTTGGCAAGGACTTGACAGCTGTTGAGGGCATTCCTTTGCTGAGTGCCCTGATCACTTACACTGAAGCACTCAGACTTGCTTCTATCGCTCTTGGGACTCTCTTGGTTCCCCCTTGAGGTTGTGGGCCTTATCATGAGCCTTATCCCTTAGGGCCTGCATGGCTTTAGCCTGCCTCTTTCCTTACTCTCCTCTTTGTCCTATAATACATCCCATAGGCTGTGTAGGCCACATCACACATCAACCAATTGACTTATTCCAGCTTGAGGACCCCTTTGGAATTTTTGGAGTTTCCTCCTAATGTCTGGAACTGAATGCCTGATAAAATATGGACCCAGGATAATTTGGCCCTATCTAGACTCCAGGTTTAAATTAGTGTATTTATGTAATACCTCTTCAAGTTGGTGCTGAAAGCTGCTGGATTTTCATCAGAGCCCTAATAGTCCTGAGCTTATCATAATTTATAGGCTAGGGCATGACCTTGGGTATACCTGCTAAGATGGCCTGGTGGTACAACCCCAGTGTTGTAATCTCACCTGGGCCCTTCTTGGGTCCCAAATAATGCATCAGTTGGCTGATTACCAGGTACATCTGTAAAGACCTCATCATTGGCCTGTCTTACTACTATTATGATTCTCTTTCTCTTTTCATTTCTGTACCCCAAGAAACCAGGATGAACTGGACATCTTTCTAGGTCAGATCAAAAACCATTGTCAGTGTATGGAATCCGTCAGCAAACTTTTCAGGGTCATTCAAAACTTTGTTCAGCTTCTCTTTGCCTAGCTGAATATTCATGACTGAAAAGGCGCCCTGAACTTGGATGTTACCATCTTGCCTACCATTTCTTAAAGTAGTGTTGGAATGGTAGCAGGCTTAGATGTTAAGTTCCTTGCATCTGAAGCTTTATGGTAATCAGATCTGGACCCAGTATGGTATGGGCTCAATATGTTGTCTTTATCTCCTGGGGGCCACTGATTATGCAGGTTGATAAAGAAGCAGCTTATGGAGGGTTAATTTAGCTCAGTGTCTGAGAGGGTATTAAAGGAGGTAGTCAGGTGGAAAAGTTGAGGCATACCCCAAGATGATGGGCCTGAGGGCAGGAAGAGTAAGAATTAGGCCATGAGAACCTTATAGAGAAACCATGGGTCAGCCCCTGCATGTAAATCTTACATGGCACCATCTGGATCTGTCTCTGACCCCTTCAGCCCCAGAGAGTTCTCTAGTGAAGATGAACTCCTTGGAATTCAGGTGCCAGCCATCCTTGGCCTTTTGAGGCCAGCACCACTTTCCTCAGATATTTGCATCATTCTGTTTGGCCACAGCCTGTCTCCTGAATAGGAGGAGGTCTGGAGACTGGGTGCTCTATTGGCTGGATGCCTCTAGCCAATTATAAAATCACCTAACATCCTGGTATGCCTAAGGAGAAGTAGTGTTTCCCTCAATAAAATCCTGATTAACTTTCCTGCATAATTGTCTCTTGGGAACGCTGGCTGTCAGGTGATTTCACAACTGATCTTTAATCAGAACCCATTATCTGGAGGAGCAGGGCTCTGGGACCCAAAAAGTATTTCCCCAGCCACTGCAAGTAGGGCAGGTAGAGCTTGTTGCTTGCTTGCAAAGAGCTGAGGAAAGTTTAATTGGTGAGGGATCTGGTAGGTGACAGTTTAAGAACTGGGGATAAGACACGTCTCTAAGATAAAAGGAGAAACAAGCTTGAAAAGCAATCTGTGCTGCTGTTAACCTAGGAGAGGTAGGATTTTGGACCCCATGGCCACCAGTTGTCCAGCCAGGAGCTACCTTTAAATTTGAGCCCTTGTATAGTATCTTTCCCTCTACCTAGCCCCTTCCTCTGACTCCCAAATCTCCTGCATTTTCACTACCATATGCCCAAAAAGGATACAAATTTCCTGGCCAATGAAAATGTCATAGTGAAAAGTTAGTTAGCAACCATGGAAATAAACCTGAAGCAAAAATGATTATAATAATAGCAGAACCAAGTATGATGGAGGGAGGATGAGGGCCAGTATTAGAGGATCAACCCAGAGATGCTCCAAGAAGACATATGTCTAGGCCAGGATCAAGAAGCAGCCCTTGGATCCAGCAAGGTTGTGGCACATAGCTGAGAAAGGCTTCCTACAGACCTGTGGTTCTTTAAAACACAGAGGCTGCATGATTCCACTCTTGTGTCAGGTACACTAAGCTCCTCTACCCTCCATTTCTCTGCTTCTCCAGAATAACTAACACCAGATAAAAAGTTACAAGATTTGAGATAGGAAGAGAGAAGAAAGTAAAAAATAAAGAGGCTTTGGGCTGAGTTTACAAAAATTGAGATCTCCACAGATTCCTCTTTTTACTTGCTGGCTGGCTCTGCAAAGACATTACCATGGGTGATTGGGTCCCAGACGGGTCTCTAGGTTCTTGTGTGTAATGAACCATTTGGACTTTGCATACAACAGTACAGAAAAAGCAACTGAGTTTAATGAAGTTCAACGAGTGAAGTTTTGCTCAGAGTGATCAGGCTCATGCTGGCTGAAAGAACAACACAAGTGGAAAGGAAAATGGCAAAGACACTGAATGGGTTGGGCTTAAGGATTTGAAAATGGTTCTAGGGCTGCACCACCTTCTATTGGGTATTTCAGAGCATGATTGACAGTGATATTGACAAGATGCTGCATCATGGGGTTCCACCTGGTGCGTTGCCCAAGTTCAAGTGGGAAGAGTCAGAAAGGAAGAGTCTGAAAAGGAGTGAGGAGCTCTATTGTTTTTCATTGCTAGGAAATTTAAATTTGTAATCCCTGGCACAGCCCAGGGTGACTGCCAAGTCTAAACTATTATTATCTTATAGTTTTAGATATTCATCTTACAAAACAGCTTTGCTTTTAGTGCCTTCCCCTTTATGTTTCTTTGTTCTTTTGCCTATTGGGCTTAGCATGAGAAATATGCTATCTCAATCCAGACAGCAAAGTGAAAGAAAAGACAGTGAGAAGAGAGGGGATGAGAAGTAAAGGAGGTATAAGAAGGGCCAAAGATAGAATCAAATATTCTTTCCTTTGGGTTCTTCCCAACGTCAAATATCAGTCAAGGAATTTGTCAGATGGAATTAGCCACAGCATTGTGTTTGCTCTTCATGTCAGAATGGTAAGCCAATGCATGCTTTTAAAGGGTAAAAGTCATTTTCCTGCTCAATTATCTCAAGCTCTGTGCCTTTTTCCTTTCTGTTCTTTTAAGAGTTTTCAGCTGAGAAAACACATTCTTAGCATTCAGTGCCTAGTTCCTATATAATTTGCTATGTGAAACCTTTTGTATTTCAACCAGCATCAGATTCTCATTTCTCTGCACTTTGAATCAGGTGTGACAGTCTTCACTTCATTGACTCAGAATAGATGTTGGCAAGGAATTTTTAAAGAGTGAAGTAAGATAGGTCCAGAGAGTGCAAGGAAAAATGCAGTTGGGAACTGACAGTACAGAAATGAGAGGTTCTTTGATGAAAGCCTGAATCTCAGTTGATGCTTTTGGTGGCTAGTGAAACAAAAAGCTATTTTCTCCTATCTGTCATACCTATCAAATATCTCAAGAGTATTGAAAGCAGAGTCTCCTTCTATCTATGGAATGTAGCGTCAATGACAGTCACAGTTAAGTGCTTAAAATAGCTTTTATTAAATAGAAAAAGGTGAAAGTAGTCACTTTTTCTATTCATTTGACACATAAATACTTATGGATCCTTTATTTAAAGCAAGTGCAGGAGAGTGAAATAGTCAGGAATACAGAGAAGCAATCAGTGAAGTAGAGATAGTCAAGTATTAAAAACATTCAAAAGATACTGGGAATATCAAGAGCCTCTGTCTAACCTTTCTTAGTGCTTGATCCAAGAGAAAATGAGTTGCTAGGGTGAGGAAATCTTCATTAAAAAAACCCTAAAACTTTAAATTACAATCTGGGTATCATGGTGTACTGCTCTAGTCCCAACATTCCGGGAGGCAAGGCAGATGAGTTGCAAGTTTGTGTCCAGTCTGTGAAATTTACCAACTTTATGGGACCTTATGTCAAAATTTTAGGGGTGGCAGTGCTGGGATGTAGCTCAGTGTGAAGGCCCTTGGTTCAGTCCTAGTACTACTAAATAAAAGCATTTACATCATCATTTGGAAGAAGAAAGTACATTCATTAGGTAGGGGGAGAAATTCACCTAAATTCATTTTTTTCTGTCATGAATTATAAGCCTCATGTTTTCCTTAGTAACATTGAAATGATAATAATGTCTTCCACTAAGTGACACAAAGTAAATCTTGAAGGACCCTAGTTAGCAAGACAGACTCCATATTGCTGCTTGACCCACCTGCCTGCCCTTTAGATGAACTCAGAAGGAGGAAGCTTAGAAACCTCCTCCCCTTAGGGAGTCTCTTAGAAACAACAATTAATCAACTATTCTTTTACAAATGTTCTAACAGCAGGACGTTCTGCTTCTGTACCTTTTGCTTGGTTTACTAGTTCTATCCCATAGAGGGGCCAAGAAACTGTTGGCCTCAAAGGTGTATAAAACATGTTTGTCTCCCCCCAGTGGATGCTTGGCTCGGGTCCTGGCCGGTAATAAACTGTGTGGATTTAATATCGGTCTCTGGTTGGTTCTCTCTCACTGGGTACAACAAATCTAAGCAACACAACAACAAAATATTTCATTGATTGGAGGCACACCAAAAATTTAGTAATGTTATTTTTTGCTTTTCCTCAATATTTTCTCTTTTTCAGATCATTTTATTTATTAATACATGTTCGTAGTACATAAAGTTTGCATTTCCTGTGGGGAGTTGGTACCTTTACATAACTCATCTTTCCTTTTTTCAACTATTCCTTTTCTCATCCCTTTTGCTTTTCCTCCCTCTCCTGTCTTTCTATCTTGTTTATTACTGTATCTCCAGAGTATAACTTGATAATTTTCATGTTTACTACACTCAAGAAATACGAATATTTTTAATCATAGTATTGCTTTTCTTCTTATGACAATGATTCCGTATTATCCACTTTCTAATATAATGCCTTCTGCTTTGCTTTAGATGTAAGTGTTTGACTTCATTTCCAACTGGACTTTTTCCAGAATTAGAATTCTTTCTTTGGCACCAAAATTTTAATGGATCAGACTACTAATATCAATCTTCAGATGCCACTGATCACCATTATGTTCATGCTCTTCTCTGACACTGAATCATATTTAATTATACTTTTGGAGCCAACCTCTTGTAACTCTATAGCCACCTCTCTGCTCAGATACTCATTTGGAACTCATCAGCTATCAGTACAATTAATCAACTGCCTGACTAAAATTTCCATAGATATTTGATCTTAAGGTTATCTAAACTACCTCTCTCAAACCAATAGATCACTTACATCTCATGGTTTCTACCCACTTATAGCCCTTATTCTAGTTACCATAGTGATATTTAACTGTTTGTTAAATGAGTCACATTAACATCTAGAAATAATATGTTGAATAGGATAGCAGCATGATTATTACTGTTAGAAATAATTCTGTAAGGGAGAGGGAAAAATAAGTCAATTTGGTAAATAAATATTTTTTACCAAATATCTATATAGATAGAATATATATTCATAATTAGATAATTTTATAAACAATAACATTGTTAGCCAATATGTTTATCTAATTCTCATAAATATTGTATATAGTATGAAGGATTACAATACAAAACTTGGAAGATCAAAACCCATAATATTTAGAGAAGTAAAATATTTTTAAAACATGATCAAAATTAATGGATAAAAGCCCAGTTGTCATACACAGGTATATTTAATAATGTTTAGTATGCTCTCTAAAGTGCCTTGAACTATAATGTCTTTCAGACAGGTGAAGATAGAAACTTTATTATCTTTTGTTTTAGGTAGTCCCTTGAAGAGTCAACGAGGTCAGGTATTTACTGTTAAACAGAAAGTTCATTCAAAATCCTGAATGTTAAGATTAGGATATAACAAACATCAAATGTTTATTGTACATCAAAATCTTCCTTTGGCACTTGAGTGGCAGTGATGTCAGTGATGCCACACATAATCAAAGGAAGCAGGAACATCTACACCCAAAAGAATAACTGTGACAAAGCTTATTTTTCACCAGACTAGAAAGTTGAAGAAAATATCTAAAACAATTTTTGAACACTAAAAGGAAGTACAAGATTTTGATGCCTGACGGAAGTGAAATAAATATTAGCCTCAAAGATTCTCATTCATATACCAAGTAGATCTCACACTATGGCCTCATGAAATTTTATTCTCTTGACTCTTAATGTTTGTTCCCCTTGAAAGCTTTTCATGTAACAAAATAGATCGTTTATTCTTTGGACTGGGTAAAGCAATTTAGATGTCTTTAAAATGATCATATTGTCAGACTCTTCTTACGGTATTCTAAAGCAAAATTGATCATCAGTATCACTTACATACACTGTATTGCACTCGTTTGCCATTAACACTGATTTCTTGTATAGGGAACTAAATTTTCAGAAAAGGTCACTCCCACTCAGTCAAAAGTTAAAGTAATGTAATTCTCAGTCTAATATCTTTTCCTTTGTACTGGGAATTGAAACCAGAGTTCTAGGCATGTTAAATACACATTCTACCATTGAATTACACCTCCACCCATAACCACTGTCATACTGATAGTTTGTGACCTGGAGAAACCAAGCCACATAGCCGGAAGTGAGGGTTGAGCAGGTAATTCACATTACCACTTGAGCTCTACCTCCTATCTGAAGAGCAAAGGCATTGGAATTAGCAAGGCATTGGAAGAGCAAAGGTTCATTGGAGGCCCCCCGCCCCGCCCCCGCTGGCCAGAGGCGCGCGCCTCGCACTCCCTTAGGAAAATGGCAGCGGCGGAGCCCTCTGGAGCAGCGCTGGGTTCCGGGCGCCTGGGCTCAGTTGGGCCCGGTCCCGGCGCTCTTCTGCTTCTCCGTTTTAGCGTGGCCCTCCTCAGTGCCACACGGCGCGGGCTGCTAACTGCTCATCCTGAAGTTCCTCAGCCTGTATGGGGACCAGCTGGACATGCAGCGCAAGTTCGTGGTGCAGCTGTTCGCTGAGGAGTGGGGCCAGTCCATAGACATGCCCAAGGGCTTCGCCTTGAGTGAGCGCTGCAAGCTGCTCCTTGTGCTGCTGCAGATCCAGCTCACTACCCTGGGAAATCTGACACCTTCAAGCACTGTGTTTTTCTGCTGTGATATGTAGAAAAGGTTCAGACAAGTCATCGAATACTTTGGGTATATTATAAGCTTGAGACACAGACTGTTGCAAGGAGCCCAGATTTTAGGAATTCCAGTTATTGTAACAGAACAGTACTCTAAAGGTCTTGGAAGCACTGTTCAAGAAATTGATTTAACATGTGTAAAACTGGTACTTCCAAAGAGCAAGTTTTCAATGGTATTACCAGAAGTAGAAGCAGCATTAGCAGAGATTCCTGGAGTCATGAGTGTTGTATTATTTGGGGTAGAAACTCATGTATGCATCCACAAACTGCTCTGGAGCTTGTTGGTCGAGGAATTGAGGTTCATATTGTTGCTGATGCCACCTCATCAAGAAGCATGATGGACAGGATGTTTGCTCTTGAGCATCTTGCTCACCCTGGGATCATAGTTACCATGAGTGAAGCTGTTCTGTTGCAGCTGGTAGCTTGACAAAGATCATCCAAAATTCAAGGAAATTCAGAATCTGATTAAGGTGAGTGCTCCAGAGTCCGGCCTGCTTTCCAAAGTATAGGACACATGAAGGACTGGTATCCTACCCACCATCAGGTGACAGGACTGTATGCCCAGACAAATTCCTGTCTCTACTAGAATTAAAACGTCAAGTCCAAAATGTCTACTTTTTTGCAGCTCTTAGTAACACTTAACTAGCTAGATCATTTGAGTACCAGCATTTAGTTACCAGTGTCCAAGACTTCAGGTGCTGCTTACTTTCTTTTTTCCTACCTAATGTGTTTTTATTTATTAAAATATAAATTGCAGTGGAGGTGCCTGTTTCATCTATACTGTACACACTGATCAAACACACACCATGGTGAAGGTTTCCTAAGTTGTGCACTTTAGAGAAAACTAATAATTTTTTGCATTTGTATTATGGTAAGATGTAGGTTATCTTAATGGACTCAGTGATTTACAGGTTGACTGCAATAGGATTATTTTGCATGAATTTAAACACAGGTCTCTGCATCATCTTACCCATTTCTCTTACATTATTTTTGACTTATTGAGTGAGTCACATTGATCTAATCTAACCAAATTATGTGGACTAATTATCTTTCTAGATCGAACTGATTTTCTTACTCTGGTCACTAGTTCTCTGCTGATGTTCTCTTTTTTAGCTGAATCTCTTACCTGGAGAGATTCATTGAATTCTTGCTTATTTTAAGTTTATAAACAGTGATTTGCAGTGCCATATAAGTGGTAGAGGGCCACTGTAATATCTTTCAAGTAGGACTTTAGCTGAATATTTTTGCAGCCATCATGAGTACTTTTGAAATATGCACAGATTTAGCAAAAAGGTAAAGACTGCATAAAATAGAGTCTTAAAAATGTTCATATTCTGTTTCATGTTTTGTCCACTTTCTCTCCAATTATTATAAAGCAAAAGCCATCTGTAATGATTTGTTGGTGCTAACATTATGGTCATTGCTACCTTTCAATAAATTTATTTTCATTAAGTACTTATTAGAGTGTTTTAAAACTGGATTTATTTTTAATATTATGTGAAATGTGGAACATTATTGTCTTTTCTATTAAAGCAATTAAAGAAAAAAAAAGGTTCATGGAGCCTGAACCCTACTGTGAACTGCTCATGGGAGGGATCTAGTTTGCAATCTCCTTATGAGAATCTAATGCCTGAATATCTGAAGTGGAACTGAGGCTGTGATGTGGCCTCTAAGGAGTAGCTGCAAATGCAGATTAAAATTAGTAAAGTTTGACTGCATAGAGACCATTATAAATCAATTGTTTGCAGATTCATATCAAAACCTTATTACTGGGTGGCAAGTTAAGCTACATGTGGTAACAGACTTAAAGTGAGAATAGGACACTTATATTGGTCTATGCATGGAACACTCACGTTATTTTCATATTGTGTACTTTTCTCAGTCACATTTTTGGTAGATCCACAAGCTAAATGTAACCAAAATATAGAAAAACATGTGTCACTGGAGAGCTTCTTTAAAAAGGTGAAAAGACCTCACAAAATATCTTTCCACCCATCCATGGAAAAATTGTCCTCCATAATATCAGTCCATCATGCCAAAAATGTTAGCAGACCACTGAGTTAGATAACAACCTTACAACTCAATATTGTCATTAGATTTAGGTGCTTTTATTTGGGAGTGTATTGAAAAATTTGATCAAACCAAGTAACACAGATTACTTCTAATCATGATGTGTTAACAAGCCATGTAGTAGTATAGGATTGTCACTTTCAAAGAAACTATGCTAGTTCATTAACTACATATTTAAAAGTTTCAGATATCACCATCATATCAATAAAATGTAAATATTTTGGAATAGTGATATGTAATGGAGGAAGTTTTATTAAGTATTATAAATTAATTATTATTACAAGTGTATATATACAATTAAGTTGTTTATTTTTTAAAACCATGGGAAAGTAAAGAAGTACACTAAAATATTGGTTTGTCACAAATAAAGAGAATAGAGAATAAACAATGGACTTAATAAGACATAGAAAATGAATAGTGAAATATTGGTGAGGAATCAAATCATGTCAATAACTACAGCACTTGTGAGTCTCTATATACACCAGTCAAGCCTCCCCAGATGAAACTGCATATTTTTTTCTATAAAACAGTAGTTTAATTTTAGAGAATTTATATAGTCAGTGCTTCAGAATCCCCACTCTAGAACTTCTGGTACAATATTTTCAAAATCTAAATTTGAATCCTATATTTTTGATGACTATTGGTAAATAGTTTTCTTTTGACTTTAATCCACTCATTCACAATAAAAGTTATTAAGTAAAACTCTTTCAGATCTAATAATCTGTTAACAGTTTAGTTGTGAAAAGGCAATATAAGAATGATTTACTTTTCAGTTTATCTAAAGAAGTTTCTATCTTAGTCAAACTTGCACCTGTCAATCATGACAGTAGACAAGGTTCTTGCAGTTCCTCCACTGTACTTATTACTGATCCAAATGTTTTTCTCTGTATTCCATGATACATGTCTGTTATCACTGATTATGTTGTAGGTTAATTAATGGATGAAGCTACACTAAAGAGTAAGAACTAAATTTTCAGTCTAATAGAGTTTGCATACAAGGCACAGTATATAACTTTAGATATCTGGCTCTAAAGCAGTGCCTTCCTGTATTGAAATCCATTGCAATTACATCATCATCTTCCTGTAACTCCTCAAAGAAAAATAAACATCTTGTGTAATTGTTGAAAGCTATGCCCAAGTGTCCAAGACTACTGTGTCATTCCTGATCTGAGTCAGTATAATAAGACAGGGTAAAGAAGGAATGAGAGACATATATAAGTACCGCTTGCTAACTGATTGTGCCACTGGAGCTCCAAGAGACATATAAATAGTAAAAGAACAGATAAAATTGACTTTGTGGATTATATCATCATCATCATCATTGTTAATGGAAAATTCAATTCATTCAAATAAATGGGAAATTCATTGTTAATGTTAATAAATAATGACAACCCCAACAGTATTGTTTCAGGACATACGCTGATCAAATGTATTTCTATATTCTAGCAGTGCAAAATTGGAAAATAAAATGTAATATGATACTTTTTACAGTGTCAGAAGCATTATGAAAATACAAATAAATTTGATAAAAGGTATATAAATGCTCTACACTGAAAATTGCAAATCATTGCTGAAAAAACAAAGATGATTTTAAGAATTATTATAAAGTTGTAGTGTGATTTTTGCATAAAATTAGATACATAGATCAATGTAACAAATTGGTATCCTGTAAATATGCCCAATGTTTAAATTCAAAAAACTTTAAATATCTATTAATTAGACTAAATGGTTCAGTGTGATATTTCTGCTCTGTGGATATAGCACGCATTTGTCAAATCCAGTTACCGATTTTCCACCCTCCCATAACTCTTCCCAATTGCTGGTAATCACTATGCTAACTCTGGTCTACTTTTTCCTAATTTCCACATATGAAAGAGAACAGTGGTACTTATTTTTCTATATTTTTCTTATTTTACTTAATATAATATCCTCCAGTTCCACCCATTTTGCTGTAAAGGACAAGATTTCATTCTTTATGGATGAATAATTCTCCATTGTGTATATATTATGTATCTCTTCATTCATTCATCTGTTAATGGGCACCTAGACTAACCCAAAGATCTTGTCATGAATGTGCCAAAATAATTCAAGGGAGAAAGGAAAGTTTCTTTATGACATCATCTTGGTTTCCAGGCCTTGGTTTCTTGGCAGCTGCCACTTCCTTTCCCTTGAAAGGATTATTCTGAGGAATTAAAATTCTATGCAATTTAGCTATTTTGAGGTAATGTGAAAAAATCAGAATAAGAGTTGATTTAGGGAGCTGGAAAAGGACTGAGAAAAGTTTCTGAGGGAAACTTCTGGGGATTGTAATATCTCTATTGTAGTCAGGTTGTAATTTATAGTTGTGCTAACATTTGTACAGCCAAATACTTGTGTATTTTGTCATACACACATGAACTTTTAAAAAGTTCATTTTTAAAAACACATTAAATTATAGAAATAATGAAGTGGGAAGATGTGGAATGTGTGATGGTAGAGATGAAACAAGAATGCTAGAATGTTCCATACCGTAGTGGTAATCACCTCTCAGTAACTTTGACCCTGCATAGTACATAATCTCTTCCTCAATAACAGATTGAGAATAGTTGTCTTTATCCCACTTTGTTCCATTTTCCCACCCAATTAATTGTACCTACTTGGCATCACATTCAGTTTCTACAGAGAAAGAACAAGTCATGCAAATTGCATTATGCAAAATCCTGCAACAGGTTTCTTTTTTAAAATTAATGTATCAGCCTTCAGATTGTGAATCAATCTCCACATAGCAAAACTACATTAGGAGGTGGATAATACCTTCAAATGTTTTGATTTTTTTGTTGTTTTAAAAATAGCATTCTGCTTGTGTACATCAGTTTATTAGGCTTTGCTATTGTCAAATCCATTCTCAAAAGTACAACTTCCTATTTATGCAGACAAAATTAGGTTTCCAAGATTACAAAACTGAGAACAGATTCTACAGTATAAGATATTAAAATTTTGGCCAGGGACATAGCTCAGTGGTTCTATCGCCTCCCTCGCAGGCACAAGGTCCTGAGTTTGATCCCCAGTAACAACAGCAACAAAAAAGGTATTAAAGTTTTGATCTGTATTCTATAGAGTCTTTTGGAATAGCCTTCCAGTCGTCTTCTGATGAAGCAATTATGTATACTGTAATACCAAATCTTGATGCAATTATCTTGGTAGAAATGTGGGAAACAGAGACTGAATATTTTGTGGTGGAACCATGCTTTCAATGCAAATTTTCTAAATACTTGTTCTATGCCCTTTTGCTGATTCTTAGATTTTTTTCATTAAAGTAACTATCAAGGCAGATAATGAGAAAATATTTGCGAAGGCATGAAAAACAGATGGAGGTTAAATACCGAATAGTTTCTCTGGTGTGAGAAATTGAAAGTGTAAATAAGGACCCAAATGCATAATAGATAACATGAAATAGGAAGAAAAGGTCCAAAGGGGAAGGGAAGTGGGAGGGGCTGGGGAAAGGAAGAAAGAAATGGAATTAATAAGAGGAAAGGAAAAAATGGAAACGAAGTCTTTGTAAATAGGGAGGGGTAGAGGGGTTGAAGGGAGGGCAAGGGAATGGAGAAAAATAAGAACCAAGATATATCATGTAAAGGTACAAATTTCTAATGATGAATGCCATCATATTGCATACCTAAAATGTGCCAATAAAATTAATTTTTAAAAAATCTTTCATTTTATATTGTACTTCCGAATAGATTTGTAATTTTATTAAATTTTATATTTCAAATTTTAAAATTATATTCATTTTCACTGATACATAAAACATAAAATTATATATAATAATGGAGTACCATGTGATGTTTTGATAAATGAATACATTGTTTTATGTTTAAATTGGGTTAAACACATCTATATCTTCAATCATTTATCATTTTTTTCTGGTGAAAACATTCAAAGTACTCTCTCTAATTTTTGAAGATATGCAGTGCATTACTGTTACCTACAGACTCTGATAAAAACCATTTCACTCTCAACTTGTATGAGAAGTTAAGGCAAGGAAGGTAAAGTAGTATTACTTAACTTCTAACTATTATTAAATCAGAGACCATTTGTATTGTGTGTGTGGTTTACTTGACTGAACATAATCTCTACAATATTTACCTTTCTTGTTTCATGCAGCAATAAATTGTTCCTTTTTGTTACAAGTAGTGTTCTATGTATTACAGTATTATATATACTATAATTTATTCATCGATTCATTATATGATGAACATTTCCTTGAACTGTTTTGCTATTTACTGGGGGACTCCTGCTGAGGGTTCTGATCTGCTCGGTGCTGCAACACAAGGCAAGAAGAAAGACTCAGAGACAGAACCAAGCTGAAAGGAGCAGCTGGAATGGTCAGTGCTGAACTAGCAAAGATCCCAAAGCACCCAGAACTGTGGTGTTTATTGGTGACACAATCATTGTTAAGTTGGGGTCAGGGAGGTAGTGTCTTTGCTAGAGATAAATTGCTGATCCAGACAAGGCTTATAAAAGAAGGGACAAGGCATTCTTGCATTAGGGACAGAATAGATCAGATATAGGTTGTGGTTAATGATTAACCTGTCTATACAGTTAAAAAGATTTCATTTCTGGGAACGAAAATTGGGTCAGAATCACTTTGACCTGGGCTGTGTGTCGTATCAGAGCCCCATGGCATCATAGACTATTTCTCTGGTCTCTGCTGTGGCTGTTTGGTGAGGGATAGTTTATTAATACATGCATCACCATAATGCCCCTATGAGTCACATAGGCTTTGGTCTGGCTCACTTTTTAAAACAAGCAAATTGTGGTGTTAACTCTTTACAGCCTGCACTGCTTACAGGCTGCTTTGGGCATAATCAACAGGGCAGTCTCCTGCACTATTCTAAATAAAGTTGTATTAGATAGTCTTCTGTTTTTTATTTCCATAATGTTTGTAAGGATTTACAGTCCAATATCTAACCCAAGAGAGATGCCATTGCTCTCAGTTTTTATAATATTTGGTATTTTTAATCTGTCTTAATTTTAATCATTTTATGGGTGTGTAATGATATCTCCTTGTGGCAATAATTTGACTTTATCTGGTGACTATTTATCCTGACAAGGCTTTAATGTTGTGGTTAGCCCTGGTGTACCATTCATTATAAAATATCTGACTTTTTTATTAGTAAAGTTACTTTATTTTCTCTTGTATTTGCTTTATATCTTGCTTTAAAAAGTTAACAAGTTCACAACTTTATACCAAAATGTAAGAAGTTTAGGCTATTTGCTTATAAACACTTTTTTCAGTCAAGGGTCATCTAATCTCATTCTTCTTCTAAACCATATTCAATGTTTTAAAAAATCAGAAACCAAGAGTATTGGAGAAGCTCTAGTGTGTGTATTTCTCTTTGACAGAAGAAAGATCTTCAACAGCTTTCCCTCCTCGATCCCCTGTGGCTCCAGTTTATTTAAGCTGCCGCCTTGAATTCAGAGCAAATCTGGGAAACTTTAATCACCATTTGACCTGGAAGGGCCACATCTGGGGCTGGAGGTGAAGACAGAGGTTACCGTTGATGAATAGTTGGTTTGGTTTACATGAGGTTTGTAATCCACTTGCATACAGAACTCATCCATAACAGCGTCTTTCCTGTCTGACTACTACTCTTAAACCCCAAGGGTCCTAAAGACTCAGTAGAGAGATGAAACCACCATCTTATAAGTGTGGCAGGCATGACTTTCATAATAATCCTAGGAACTGGGCAGAGGAGGCAAAACTCCTGGGCCACTGTACTATTGCCCCAGCACCTAGGAGCAGAGTTGCCCTCAGAGCAGAGGAGTTGAATCTTCCAGGGGATTGGTATGACAGAGGATCTGGAAAAAATGAAATCATAAATAATTTCTCAAATAGCAGGCATTGTGCACATAGTGCAAGACATGACTTATAAATCTAGAGAGGACACAGACAAAAAAAATTGAGGTGCTGAGGAACATGATGGAATCCCAACATAGGAAACAAATGGAATCCATAAAACAGAGGCAAATAGATTTCCAGGAGATTAAAAACTCCATTGAAAGTTTATGCAGCAGAATGAGCCAATATGAGGACAGAATTTAAGATATAGAAGATAAGATTGCAATTAGTGAGCAGGAAAAGAAAAATTGCTTTAAAATAGCAAGGGACCACAAGAAATCAATCCAGCAGCTGCTAGACAATGGAAAGAAGAATAACATAAGACTGATCGGAGTCAATGAAGAAACGGGAGAGAGTGTAGATGTCATAAAAAAACTGTTCACAGAAGTGATGGCAGAAAGATTCCCAAGCAGGGGAAAAGAACTTGATCTACAGATAAGTGAAGCATATAGGACTCCAACTAGCCTTGATTAAAAAAAAATTCTACACACAGGCATATAATAGTTAAGATTTCAGAAACTCAACAGAAGAACAAAATTCTACAAGCAGTTAGAGAAAAGAAACAAATCATATACAAAGGAAAGCCCATCAGAATCACAGCACACTTCTCAGCAAAATTCTCAAAGCAAGAAGAGTTTGGTGTGATGTATTTCAAGCCCTAAAGGCAAACAGCCCCCAACCCAGATTGATGTACCCTGCAAAATTATCTTTCAAACTTGATGGAGAAATAAGATACTTTCATAACAAAGAGCACCTGAGGAACTTCATGAATACCAAACTAGCACTCCAAAAATTTTAAACAATATCCTAGAAAAAGACAATGTGGAAGGAAGCCCAGCAGAATGAATCCATCAAATAGGGCAAGATACTGAATGAAAAAGGGGAAGAATCCATCAAAAAGAAAAAGTCATGACAATGATGAGTCAATATGTATCAGTTATAACCACCAATGCTAATGGTCTCAATTCACCAATCAAAAGAAATAAACTAGCAGAATGGGTCAAGAAGAAAGATCCAACAATATGCTGCATACAAAAATCACATTGAATTCAAAAAGAAACTCATAGACTGAAAGTTAAAGGGTGGAAAACAGTACTCCATGTGACAGGAACTCTTAAGAAAGTGGGAGTAGCTATGCTCTTTGCAGACCATGTGGATTTCAAATGATCACTGATTAACAGAGACAAAGAAGTTCACTACATCCTTGGAAAGGGAAAAATCCAAGAAGAAGAGATGACAATCATAAATATCTATGCACCAAACACTAGTGTACCAAACTATATAAAACAAATGCTAATGGACATGAAAAATCATATAAGCACTAATACAATAGTAGTGGGGGACCTCAATACCCCACTGTCACAAATAGATAGATCAACTAGGCAAAAAACAAGCAACAAAATACTAGAACTCAATCAAACTTTTGAACAAATGAACTTAACAGATGTTTACAGAGTGTTCTACCCCTCAAAATCATAATACACATGCTTTTCAACTGCACACAGGTCATTCTCCAAAATAGACAACATACTTGCTTATAGAACATAATAGGTAAGTGAAAAGAAATTGAAGTTATCCCCTCCATATTATCAGACCATAATGTGATGAAATTGGAGATCAACAGCAAAAGAAACCACAAAAATTTAATAGACCAATGGAAATTGAATGACACACTTCTGAATAAACAATGGGTCACAGAGGAAATTAAAGAAGAAATCAGAGGATTCCTTCAATTCAATGACAATGACAATACAATATATTGGAATCTATGGGACACAATGAAAGCAGTCTTAGGGAAATTCACAGCAGTGAATACTCATAGTAGGAAAACAGACCAAGTGCATTTAAACAACCTGATGGTGAACCTCAAGCTTCTAGAAAAAGAAGAGCAGGACAAACCCAAAGGGGGAAAATTATAAAGATGAGAGCAGAAATCAATGCAATGGAGACTAAGAGAATGATACAAGAAATCAATGAAGCTAAATTGGTTCTTCAAAAGAATAAACAAAATTGACAAACCCTTATCCAACCTTATCAGAAAAAGGAAAGAAAAGGCCTAAATCCATGTAATTAGGAATGAAAAGGAGGAAATTATGATGGACCCAGCAGAAATCAAGAAGATCATCAATACTTACTTCGAGAAACTATACGCCAGTAAGATGGAAAACACAGAAGAAATGGACAGATTCCTCTACAAGTATGAATTACCAAAGTTGAACGAAGAAGACCTAAAAATTTTAAACAACCCAATATCAATCAATGAAATTGAAAATATAATTAAAAACTTACCAACTGAGAAAAGCCCGGGTCCTAATCAAGAATTCTTAATGATAAAAACCAACAATTTTTTACAAACATCAAGATGATAGCCTTGAATGTTAACATAACCCAAAATTTAAAGGGGTTTTAAAAGTCATCCAAAAACTTAAAATTGAAATCATATTCAAATAATGCAGGAAGACTTTTTCTTCAATTAATAAATTTTGTGTTGAATTGGTTTGACTCCAACTTCACCTTGTTAGTTCACATATTTCAAAATAACAAAGAAACACTAATTTGCAAAAAACATGCATTTTTAGAGCAAATCATCTTAGCCTATATAGTATTGAAAGGATACATCAGGTGGAAAAAGAAAGATTTATCTAACCTGGGGAAACAGAGACTGGACTATAGATAAAAGCTCCTGAGTCTTCTCCTTGGGTACCTGAAGCACAAATTCCTCTAGCAGCCACAAGGGTCTTCTGCCTACAACAGGATCTGTCTCCCTCTATCTGACTATTCTGGCTGCTGCTGAGTTAATTCCTCAGACTATTACAATGGAGCACAGAGTGCTGGTCTATCTCATTGTTCTTGCTCCAGCCAAAGATACAGTGGACTGTCATGTCAGACCTTTTTACTCTTGACCCTCTTGGATCCCCTGCCTAGGCTACACTCTGCCAAAGCAACCAGACTGAAACTCCAGCTGTACCACATCAAACCTGACAGGTCTTGGGTCAATATTTTCATGGCTGGTATCATGGCACTAAAGTGTATACCAGGAGTGGGTTGCTGAGAGTCCCCAGCTAACTAGACCACATTTTTCTGTAATTTCTACTGGCTGAGAGCTGCATTCAAAGGATCCTGGGCAATGCACAAGCCATGCAATGGGATGTGTAACACCAGCTCCATCATGAATCAATATTTTATTTACCTGTGTATCCATTGAAGACTATCTTCCTTTCCTGAGGACACTGTGATCTTTGAGGATGTAGCTGTGAACTTTACCAAGGCAGAATGGGCTATGGTGAATCCACCCCAAAAGAAGCTCTACAGAGATGTAATGTGGGAAACATGTATGCATATGACTGCTGTAGGAAGAACCTGTGGTAATTAGCAAATGGAAGAATAATACAAAAATTGTTCAAGAAATCTAAGAAATGATGCAGACAAGTATTTGAGGTTTGAAGAGATTCTGTATAAATGTAGTGAGCATGGAAAAACCTGCAGTGATTTCCAGTCCTTTCAGAAACATGAAATGAGAAATACTGGAGAGAAACAGTGTCAGTGTGAGCAACATGGGAAAGCTTTCTCTGATCTTAGTAAACAAACTCACTTTGGGGAGAAAAGGTTTCTAGGTAAGAGAAATGTGAAAGCCTTCAGCACACCCAGTGTTGTTCAAACCCAGAAAAGAAATCAGTGTGGGGAGTCCATATGGGTACAAACAATGTGAGAAAACTTTTATGTATTCATACTCTATTCAAGTAAGTGAAAGAATACATGTTGGAGAGAAGCCCTGTGTAACTAAGAACTGTGTGAAACTGTTATCTCTTAGTCATTCCTTTCACAAACATAAAGTAATTTACACAGAGAAGAAACCTTATATATGTAAGCAATGTGGAAAAGCATTCACTACACAGAGTTGTTATGAAATGCATGAATAAAATCACACTAGAAATAAACCTTATGTATGTAAACAATGTGGGAAAGCATTCACCACACACAGTGTCATAGTCATGAAAGAACTCACACCAGGGAGAAGCCCTATGTATGTAAGCATTGTGAGAAAGCATTCAGCACATTCAGTCATTGCGAAAGATATGAAATCATTCACACTATGAAGACCATATATGTGTAAATGATGTAGGAAAACTGACCATACACCAAAATTTTTCTTTTATAAAAAAACTTTATTATCAAACACACACACATACAAAAATTAAAAGCATTCCAAGAAGAACAATGCAAGGAAAAAAACTACGATAATATTCAAATACAGTAGAACTCAAACAAAACAAAACTAAAAAGAAATTAAACATTCTTCCATATAACTTAAAAAAGCATCTCAAGCAGCAACAAGACACCAGAGGATGTGATTTGTTTCAGAAAGATCCCCAAAACCAAAATTGAACAAATAGTGGTCTGGAAAAAAGCTCCAGTTAGCTAATAGACTCCACATAAACCAAACTTCTCTCTAATTTAAATTTTGATACAGTCATATGACACTCAATGGAAACACAATCTGAGAAATATGTTATTAGGCCATTTCATCCATGTGTATCCTTAATTACACTCTCAGTTTCTCACACTAGAGAAACTATTCAGTATTTACACGTGTGTCCTATTTATTTAACTTAAGAGGATGGCCTCAATATGCATCCATTTAGCTATAAATGTCCCTAGTTTCTCCTTCTTTATGGCTGAATAGTACTCCATTTTATAAAAAAACCCACATCGTCTTTATCCAGTCTCCAGTTGATGGGCATTTGGGCTGTTTCTAAACTTTAGCTATTACAAACTGTGTCGCTATAAACATGGGTGCACATATAATGCTGTGGTATGATTCTTTTAATTCTTTTGGGAAGATACCCAGCAGGGGGATAGCTGGGTCGAATGGGACCTCTAGTCCTAATTCTTTGAGGTTATCTCCATACTGATTTCCACAATGGTTGCACCAGTCTGCCCTCCCACCAACAATGGAGAAGGGTTCTTTTCTCCCCTCATAAAAATATTTTCTAATATTTGAAAGAAGTCATACTGAAGAGAAACTGTGTATCAGAAATGTGGAAAATCTTCAGCCAATGGAGTAATGGTCAAACACATGAAGAAATTCACACTGGGAAGAAACTGTATGTATGTAAGTATTGTGGGAAAGCTCTCAGTACACAAAAGTGCCATCAAATACATGAAAGAAGGCACATTGGAGAAACTATGTGTGTAGGCAGTTTGGGAAAAGATTTCATACAATCTCTTCATTTTGTAGACAAAACTCACACTGGCAAGTAGCTATGTAAGAAATGTATGAAAAAGTTCCTCTGATACAGTGTCACTCACATGAACAAGGTGCCACTGTGTGAAAAAGCCTATGTAAGCAATGTAGGAAAACCTTCAGCATATATGGGTATTATTAAATACATGAAAGAAGTCACACGGTGCAGAAACCCTACATATGTATGCATAGAAACCTATATGTGTTGAAAATTCTGTGAAAATTATTCATGTAATGGAGACCTGTAGACATAATATGGAAATTTTGATGCCGATATTTCTTCATTAAATTTCTAGAAAATATAAAACTAATTTTCATAGCTGACACATTACCATTCTGTTCACTCTGCAGGTCTGTCCTAATCTTTATTTGTAGAAAAAGAATGAGCACTCTGGAGAGAAATACCTAAAACCCTTGCATTAATAAGTCAATGTTGTTGATATGTCAAATGAAGGATCAGATAACATTTCAATTGTTTAGGATAATGGATTGAACTTGGTGAGGAAGCAGGTATCATTTCTTCATCACCAAAACACTATTTCTGAGATATCTAAATCCATATCTTTCCCTGAAAGTTAAGCCTTGAAATATTGGCCTTTTAAATTTATGTTGCTTAATCTACTGAAAGCAACTTATAATTAATATAATTAAGCTTTTATGTTAAAAAAGAATTTTATATCCCTTTAATATATATTCAAATTGTATGTGTGAAGAAACAATGATGCAACAAGGGGATAGAAAAGCTGTGTATGATGATAAACAAATCTCTACTGAATTATTCATGTAAAACCCAAAAATACTCAAAATAGTAAAATAAATTTATAGTTCTGAAGTTGTTTTACATTTGATTTACATATTAATATTAATATATTAATTTATAAACTAAAAACACTTTTAATCAACTTGTTATAAGTATTAATAGATGTAGTTTTAATTAAAAAGCTAAACCAATTAGAGTTACTAGGTCAATACAAGAAGTTCTACCTGTAAAATTCACAGATCTGAGCCAGGATATTTGCTGATTTATTATCTCCACCAGGCTGTGCTACTGATTAAAATATCTTACTCAGAACCCATATTGTATACTCTTCTTGTGACTCAGACTTTGAAATTTTGTTTAGTAACAAGGCTTTATGGAAATAGATGCTATATATTTCATTCTATGTCCTTAGTAAACATTCTTTGTTGATTATAATATGTACTTCAAAGTGAAAGTCAAACCAGTTTTATTCACTCTGTTTAAATGTGCACTACAATGACTATAAACAAACAAAAAGATGTAAATAGTAGTCATTCACACTCCACTTGAGAAATTGTTTTAAACACATCATAATAATTAAATTAAATATTAGAATAACAATGAATGCTTAACTGTGCTTTAATACCAGTAACTTTACTCAAATTTAAGTTCAAAACTGGCATCATTATCTTAAGACTATTATTTTTACAGCAAAACATTTATTGCTACATTTTAGACATACATAATGATAACACTCATCATAGGGAATTTTTACCTGTATGCCATACCTTCTGCCTTTTTTTTCCATTCCCCCTGCCCCACAATCCCCCCTCCTCTATGTACAGAAGCTTTGTTTCCATTTTTTCCATCTATTTTTCACTTCTTTTCTTAAAACTATTCTTAAAAATCAATGTATTAAAGCTTTTTTAAAAACATGAAATCTTTGTATAAATATAAAATCTTGAGGGTGTACCTCAGTGGTAGAATATGTGCTAGAATATGAGGTCCTAGTTTCAATCCACAGCACACAGACAAAAAATAATAATCATGAACCAGTATCACTTCTTTAGGAAAATCTGCCATAGACTTATTCAAAGTAGTGACAGTTAACTGTTAACTGATAGTTATAATTAACTGTAGTGATAATTAATCTGTGAACAGTTTAACTTCTGTGTAACATTCATAATCAGAACATTTTAAACAGCATGATTTTTATGATGAATAACTCATAGTGACTCCAAATGAGTATTTCATATGTAATAGTTGTATAAAAATGTGTCACCAGAAAGGTCTGACCCAAGCTTCTCATTTTTAACATTCCAGAAAAATTACAGCTATTATTAAAAGATCAGGATAAAATGATTCTATGTAGCCTATCCTGTTTAACCTATTTTAAAGTTGGACTTCTGCAGGGGTATGTGCATTCTTCTAGTTGGGCAATAAAAACTTTGTTATATCCATGTTTGGAGATTAAGAGAGTCCATTAAATTAATAAAGGCTATGTAGGTACACTGCAGATATGAGCCAAATTCAAAGGACTAATACTCTAAGCTACCAGCAGCATGGCCACATCATACCTGGGAAAATGAACATCCCATCTAAGGATCTGGGGTATTTCAAAAATGAAAATGTTGAGAAAAGAAAACATAAGTCACTTACATTAAAAACACAATGGCAATAGATGACAGTATCAGGACAGTGCAAAGTTGGCAAAATCCTGGATTAGGGCAAGTGGCATAAAGTGAGGTTGTTGCTAGTTCTTGGTTCATTGGTTCTAAAAGTAGAATGACTGTCACCTTGATGGCTAAATTTTCAATGTACAGAAAAGGAAAATTGGTGTGTGTAGGGGTGTGTTTTGTTTTTCTTTATTTTGTTGATTTAGCTTGAAGCTGCCAGTTAAGATAAACTCATATTATCATTTTCCTCCCTACATCCTCCATCCCTGTACCTTAATTTAGTGCATCTCGGTATTTATCTCTAACTACCCAGTAAGATCATCTCTGCTACAGTCATCTTTGCTCAGGGAATGATTGCAATAGAAACCTCATTTTCATCCTCATGTTGAAATAATTCTCCAGAAGTTCTCTCTGCTTCTTCACAATTCTCCTTTCTTTTTCCCACTGTTGACAGGATGAACAATTGCTTCAAAGATTGGATTTTGCCTCACTACCTGTGTGGCCATAAGCAAGTAACATAACCATTCCTTCATCAAGAGAACAGAAAAAGAGACATCATTAACTGAAGAAGGGGAAGGGAAAATTATGAGAAAAGAAAAAAAATGGAAACAAAATCTATGTAAATAAGGAAGGGTGGAGGGGGTGAAGGGCGTACAGGTAATGGGAGAAAAAATAAGAACCAAGATTCATCATGTACAGGTACAAGCACCCAATGATAAATGTAAACGTATTGTATACCTAAAATGTACCAATAAAAGAATTAAAAAGAAAAGAAAAAAATAGAAGAATGTGACACACAGTATGACCCACTGAGTCAAGTTATCTCTCTAAGAAGCAAAAGCAAGAAGACAAATTTATGGAATGTAAAAGTAAGTCCCAACCGGGCAAGATTCATTCCATATATTTTTATGCGTGATTTTAAAGGATAAAATAGACTTTGTTTTATAACATTCAATCCTTGTTATGCAGCTGGAGAAATAAAGAATCATAATATTTCATGTGACACAGTGTTCACGAGCCAGGAATACCATTGTGTAGTTCTGAATGGCAGACACAAACCACAGGTACACGGACAAACTGATAATTTCAGTTTGATTTATTACAAAATATCAGTTGGCCAACACATTGTCTTTACTGGGGGATATGAAAAGTTAGACACAGTTATAGGCCTCATCCATTCTCATATATCCACAAGCATAAAAGTCTTAGTCCAAGAAGTGTATAATTTCATTAATACATGTGAGGCTGAAACTCTCAGAATGACAACTGCTACTGAAAAAAATCGAGACATTTTTATTATGTCCACAATTTTTATGATCCATTTTATTTTAATATAGTTATAAGCACTAGAACACTTGGAACAGGAAAAATTTGGTATAACTGATTCCTTGAAGAAGGAGGCATACAATAAAGCAGGGGATGCTACATTTTGATAGGAAAAGTTATCAGCCCAGTGTCTTCCTCTTGTACAGGGAATGTAGACCAGGTTGGAACCACCTTGGAACTGAGGTTGAGTCTGAAGTCCAAGAACAGGCACTTGTGGTCATATTGCATGGTGGCCAGAGAGAGAAAAGATAGTACTATAGAATTCCTGCTCAGACTGTCAGATGGGCTGAAAAGATGAAGACAGGGAAGAGAAGAAGAGAAGAAAGGTAATGAGAAAGATTAGGAAGTGAAGATTTACCAAGAAATGTGGGCAGGGATCGAGGCAGCTTCTCTGTTTGCTCAGCTTGTGTTTCTCTTTAGGGCTCTCTTCAGAGCAAGTTTGACATCCTTATTTCTGAGGCTATAAATGAGGGGGTTCAGCATAGGCACCACAGATGTATAACACACTGAGAAAAACTTTCCCTGGCCCACTGAGCCAGCAGATGATGGCCTGACATAAGTGAGTACCCCAGATCCATAGAATAGTCCAACAGTGATTATGTGAGAACCACAGGTGCTGATGGCTTTGGAGGAACCCCTAGCTGATGACACATGACTGATATTAAAGAGTATCAAAGCATATGAGATAAAAATAATGAGGCTGGAAATAATGATAACTGTGCCCACAACAACAGAACTCACAAGCTCATTGAGATAGATGCTGCTGCAGGAGAGCTGAAGGAGGGGGAAGATGTCACACATGTAGTGGTTGATGATGTTGGAATCACAAAAGATGAGCCTGATCATACACCCGGTGTGGAGCATGGCACCAGCAAACCCCATCATGTATGAACCAAATATCAGCAGAGAACAGGTTCTAGGGGACATGATGGCCATGTACAGAAGGGGCTGACAGATGGCCACATAGCGATCATAGGCCATAGCTGTCAGCACATAGCACTCCGAGTTGACAAAAAAGCAGAAGAAGAACAGCTGAATCATACACCCTGTAAAAGAAATGATGTTCCTCTCTAAAACAAACCCCATCAGCAATTTGGGAGTACAGACAAATGAGTAACATAAATCAATGAAGGACAAATTGAAGAGAAAAAAGTACATGGGTGTGTGAAGGTGCAAATTCAGGCAAATCAGGTAAATTAAGCTCAAATTTCCCACAACAGTGACTACATTGTTAATGAAGAACAAGAAAAACAGGGGTAGTTGTAACTCAGGTTGGTCTGTCAGCCCCATTAGAATAAACTCCATCACTGAAACATTGTTTTCCATATTCATTTCCTTCATGGTGGGATCTGTAGAAACAGGGGATGCCAGTGATATTAACAAGGAACCATCTGAGCTAGAGGTAGAGCTGCTGGTTTACACGCTAAAGTTGTCTGAAAACATACAGCAAGGCCTCCAAAGAGCAAGACTGTTGATTTCTGAGGAATCCTGATTTCCTTCTTTCCCCTCTATGTGTAGTTTCTGGCCAGGAAGCAAGCTGGTAGATCTCACAATGCCTCTGAATATTATTACTTCACTTCAGTTTTTACTGTAGATTAGGACTGCAAAGAGCAATAAATAAAAGGTGTTCCCACAAACCCATGATAAATAAGTGGCCTTCCCACAAACCCATGACTTGAATGTAAAGATGATTTTATGCTCACCTTCACCCTAGAGACCTCTCGGTTCTTGGATCTGAAGGACCCTTCCTCTCCACTGTTCTGAGGTGAACTCAAATTTTGTGATGATTCAGGAGGTAATGTGTATCAGTGCATATCTGTCATATTAGCAGACTATTCTGGGTTGGATGCCATGGTTTTCTAAAATTCTCTAGAAAGTTCTCCTCACTTGCAAGAAAAAAGACAGCAATCTTATGTGAGTCCCCAAAAGTCACTTCACTCAAATGAGAACCTATTTTATGACCCATAGTTTTGTAGAAAATGATTAGATGTACAGAAAATTATTCTCTCCTTTATTATTTCATCTTGTGTTGGATGAGGCTCCTGAGGGTAGAAATTACTGAGCATGTGTTTACATCCTATGCTATAAACCTAACATTGGGTCTTTAGAGACTCAGTGTTCTACCTAACTAAAAGTTTCCCATCAGGAATACCTCATCCCCTGGGCAGAGTAGTGGATGGCCCACTTTTAACCCTCTTCATCATGCCCTGAAGAACTCTACAAGAAGAACCAGGGCATAGTCACTTGCTATTTCTAGTATGCTGCTACAAGCCTCTGGGATTGCATTAATAAATATTAAACTTGATCATAGCTTTAACACTTTATATATTGTCAAGTTCACTCCAATAATTGGATGTCGTAGCAAAAAACTTGAAAGAACAGGTGCGAGTGCTCAATCTGAGTTTAAATCTAGACTTAACTCCCCAAAATGAGACTGTCAGTGAGTCATGTAACTACTCTGACCCTTCCTTATTTATATTTAAATCTATGTGTACTTGTGTGTATCTATAAAATGATGCTCATATAAAGGTTTCTCATTGGGATGTTGTAAGATTTAAGTGAGATGACTCACAAATAAAGTATTGGGATTGTGACATACACAAAGAGCCTGGCACATATTACAAGTAGTATGCCTTCACTCCTTACCCTGTCCCACATGTATATTCATATAACAAACCTTGGCACTATGGACATTTGGGTGAGATAAGCTTTTGTTGTGGGGCTGTTCAGTGTGGAGAATGCAGAGATCAATACCCTCTGCCCATTAGATAGTAAGGTATCTTCCCCCCACCCCATATACATACACACCAAAAAGAAAAAAACAAACCTCCCTATGGCCATAAAAATCTTCAGACACTATCAAATGTTCCATGTGTGATCATGGGGCTTGAAAAATGATACTTCAATATATAGTGCCTTGGTAAGCTAAGAACTTTGAACTGAAAACATCAGAAGGGTACAGGAGAGAGTCACTTTCTGATCTTTGTCTTCCCTTCTTCCTCCTGTTCCCCTTACTCCTCCAAGGCTGGCCATAAAAATAAAAATTTCCTGTTACTCAAAGAAGGTCATAGAAACTATAACTCACCTCCTTCAAAGCCAGCCACAAACCTAGAAATATTCTTATTCTCAACTTTCTGTATAAGACCTGGACATAAATTCTCTAACCATCACTGATAGTAGATCATAAAACCTTCATTGCAGAAGATATCCTCCTCCATATCTAGGAGGAAGGATGCCACAGAGAGATCTAACCATCACTGATAGTAGATCATATAACTCGAGGGTCCAGTGTAGTAATTTCCTATATATTACTAATATATAACAATTTCATAGTTTAATCATTTATGTATGGTTTTGATTCCTTTTGGAAGAACTGTAGTGCAGGATGTGGCATAGAGGTCATAGATCCACAGCCCTTCTTTTTCCCCCTTTCTTTGTAGTTACATAGTGTTCCAGCATGAAACTTAAAATTTTATTCCCAGTGGCATATGTTATGTTGTTGCTTTGTCAAATGTCAATCAACTACATAAGTGAGGATCTATTTCTCAATTTTCTATTGCATACCATAAATTTGTGTATCTTTTAAAATTTTTTATTAGTGTATATTTGCAATACATAATAATGATATTCATTTTTGAGAATTGGAACATATACATAATGGATCTTGAACATTTTCACTCTGTTTAAGAGAAAGTTCCATGTTGATAAAAATCTCTATTCTATTGTTGAGGAAACACTCTGCAGATCATTCAAGTTCATTTGTTTGACGTAGTGGTTCAACACTGATATTTCTTGGTTTTTTGCCTGGTTGACCTATTTGTGAGACAGGGACATTGAACTCTCCCATCATGAGTGTGTCAATGTCTATCTGAACATTTATGTTCAGTTTTTGTTTTAGATACTGGGTTACCAGCATTCAGTCATATATATTTATAATTTTTATCTCTTCCTAAAAAATTGTTCCTTTTATCCATATGTATTGGTATTCTTTATCTCTTATGATCAGCTTTGGATTGAAGTCCACTTTGTCTGAAAATAAGATAACTACTCCTACCTGCTTTTCAGCTCCTTTTGCCTGCAGTATTGCTTTCCATCCTTTGAATTTCATTGCAAAGCTAAGACCATTTCTATTTAAAATAATTACTGAAAGGTATTTACTGAATCTTGCATCTTTACACTGCTCTATTCTTTATTTTTTCCCTTTTGTTTAACTAGTGACCAAGTTAGATGCATTATTTCCTTTGGGCTCTTTTGTTATGTTGACCTTGCTATCTCTATCTAAAATTCCTTTGAGTATTTTCTGCAATACTGGTTCAGTAGTGTACTTTGTCATGGAAGGTCTTTATTTCCAAATCAATTTTGAAAGATGATTTTGTAGGACATACTTATTTGGGTTGAAAATTAATTTGGGTTAATTTTTAAGGCTTGAAAAACTTCACTGGAAACTCTCCTTTCCTTTAAAATTTTTATGAGAAATCTGCTGTTATTCTGGTATGCTTTCATTGACAAGTTTCTTGCCGCTTTAACATGTTTTAGCATTCTTTGATGCTGAATATCTGGGATTTTAACTATAATTTGTTTTGAAGAAATTATTTTCTGTTCATGACTATTGGGGTTCTACATGCCTTGTTTACATAAAAATAAATATAGATTTGGAAAACATTCTCCTGGATTTTGGTGAATAAATATTTGATTCCACTTTTATCAGCTTTTAATCATTCCTTACCTCCTATAATTGTTAGGATTATTTTTTAGACATGTACCAGTTTATGGATCCAGTTTCCATGGTAACATTGATTTTAGGGTATCACTGAGTACATGATCTACTATTTTAATCATGCCTTCTTCTTACACTATTTTCTCAGATTGGTCACTTCTTCTGCCCACAATTTCAAGGGAATTTTTTGTATATTGGATTTCTACTTGATTTCTCTTCATGATCTCTAGTTCTTAATGATCATTCAGGTGTTGCATCAAATTGTTTGATTCAATCAGCATTTTGCTTGGGTCCTCTTTAAGTTCCTTGAGCACTTTACCAGATAATTCTTTATTTATTTACATCCTTTTTGAGCTTACTACACACTGTATGGGTTTGTTTGTTTATTTCTTCTTTCTTCTTCAATCTCTTCAAATATTCTAAGCATTTGCTTTCATACTTCCCCTACTTTATTGCCTGTAAGATAAGATTTCAGGGAGATAAGTGTTTTCAGGGGCATCTTGTTGCTTGGTTTATCCTTGGGCCTGGTGGGGGTGAGGTCAATGAACTTACCTTTCCCTCTGCAGGTAGTGCTTTGTTTGGTTGGAGTTGCAGTCTTGAGGGCAGGGCTAGCTGGAGGATTTTTGCCTCTCTTTTATGATTGGATACCTTCAATGGTATCAGAAGTGGAAGGGTAGTGTGACTGCTCAAGTACCCAGTTTTCTGTTGATTCCCAAAGGGATCATCCTGATCTCTGCCTCCTTCCCCCCATGATAATCTCTGCAGCTGCTTATGTCTACTTCCTATGCCACTCCAGATGAGCATGCCAAGCAACATCCTCTGGCTGTGCCATCCCTCTCTGGTTCTCTTTCCGCACTATGATTGCACTCCACTGTCCACCCTCTGAGTTCAGTGGTGCCTAAGGATTATGGCACTCAGCAGCTTTTGACTGGGGATGGAAGGGTTCCTGTGCAGAGCCAAAGGTTGGGGACAAGCAGGATACCCCACAGGTGCAGAGCTCACCACTGTTTAGGGGAATGATGCAAGGGTGCCTGTTTTGGCACTCCTGGAGGGACTAGTCTCCTCCCCTTGGTCACACTGCTTATCAGTGCTGCCCATCCTTAGTTATCACATCATTATACCAGTTTTCAAAAGTAATTAATGTAAGTCTTCTATGTCATTTATGTTCCCCTGACAATCCAAGAAATGATTAGACCTATAAAACAGGTATTATGGCACACCCTTTGAAGAAAACAATGCGAGGGGTTTTGAGTGAATGATGAAGACTTCAGACCAGGATGAATGTCAGACACCTAAAGAGAGAGAAGTGGAAGCATTGTGTCAGAAAATCTCAGACTGCAGTGCAGTTTTCGAAAGTCTTGATCACAATGATAAGAATTCTCTAAACAAACATTGGCTATCAGAGTAGACCTGTATTAGGCAGAAATTGGGCAGATCTGGTAAGCCCCACACACCATACTCAGCCATTGGGTGGGGCATTTTGGAGTAAATATGACTAAACACTGTGCTACCCACAAAGGAGTATTAGCTGCAGAGTTTCAGTAACTAGGCTCCTTACAGGTGACTCTCCTCAAGGGGCTGAATAGGCTCCTGTAAGTCTGCCATAGTCCACCTCCAAATAACAAATTAACTCATTTTCTGATTTGCTATTGTTATCACTATTTATGATTTTTATTGATAATTATTATATAAGAGTAAATAATTGCCATTGATTTTATTTAAACAAGATAATCCTATTCAGCAGGTCTTGATTTCATGTATATATATTTCTAACATTCTAAACATATAGATGGAATATATATTGAAAGAATAGAGAAATTATATGAAACAGCCCCTATGTTAAAGATACTTTATGATTTATTCATGACATAAGGTCTAGATAAGAATATAAAATGTTCCTAGGAATATAGCTTATTATTTACATGCATTTATTTTTCATGATAGACTTCATTGCATCAGTAAAACATTGAGTAATGTATTTCACTTGATCTAAGCCAAAAGGCCAAGAAGTGATAGGTAATGTATTTCTACCAACTTAATATATAGAGTTTTTGTATTAGTGATAAAAATAAATATGGTAAGAACTATATAATTTCTTCCACATATTTGACAACATACAAGATAGAAATGAATGCAAGTTTTGTAAAAAAAACCCACAACACCATATTTGGGATAAACATATTTTTATGAATTATCGTCTGTTAAAGACTTTAGGGAAAAAAGGACTTATATACATTCGCTTCAATAATAAATAGATTGATAGACATTTTCAGAAACAGATAACATATGGTAATATTTTGTCACTAGCCAAAGGGAACAAAAGATATCATGAGCAAAGGGGGTGAAAAATCATTAAAAAGGACAAGATTGGAGCAACATGATTCCCTTTTAAATTAATGCTGTTGCCTATACCAGTAATAATGCTGACAGCAATAGAAATGCTTGTAGTACATTATACTTCTGTTTTAATGTGAGAAAGGTGAAAATTCAAGTTTTTATAACTTACAAAATGTCTTATTTTTCCAAATTAAGAATATCCAAAGAGACAGAAATGCAGAAGGCCAGCTTGAAACCTCAATGAGTAGGCTTTAGATATTGATTTGGCTTATGAATTAGGCTATTGATTAAGATCATGAGTCACTCCAAGGCTTAAATGTGAATTGCAAAATGACTTTTCCGCTGGTGATCAGAGATAGACTTCCCTATGCCAATGGCCACAATTGAAGTCTCAATGATTGATGAGGTTGTGACGTCTCTAATAGCAAGGAAACGCTGCAGATGAGGAATTATGACTCTATGCAATCATTCTATAAGATCAAGCATTAGCTAAGATAATGCAGGTGGCTCATTAGCTATGATTTACCATATAGCACAGCTGTCTTGTGAACTGTAACCTGCCCTTCACAAATATACATAGTTACTCCCCTTTCACAGCCTGGCTCATTAGTTCTGCTATTGCTTACATCTGCCTTCATGCCTCCTTGTTATGATGTATAATCATATAAATATTGACTAATTCAGTGTCCATGGTCTTAGCCATGACAGAGCTAAAATCAGGTGATCTTTAGCCAGGAGAGAGCTAATGATCAATTCCTGCCCCTACAGAAGTAATAAACTATCATTCATTACTCTCTATTCCTTGTTCTTCATATATTATTCTTATGTTCCCGGCTTTCCCCTCATCAGGTGACTGGGAATCCTCCAGTAACTGTCGGTCTATCACCCATGACACAGAAAAGTATGAAACCATAATGAAAAACAACAGTGTACATGTGCCTTAAACGTTCCTTTACTTAGACACATTGTGAGACGTTTCAGAGATATACATACAAAAATTCAGGCAAGATAATTATAAGTGATGAGATAACAAAAATGTACTAAACTATATACAATATTATCTGTAGAGGTCATAAAAGTGTAAATAAATTCTCTAGCCAGGGATTTAGCTTAGTGGTTCCATTGCCTAGAAAGCACAAGGTCTGGAGTTCGATCCCAGTTCCAAAAAACTAAAGTAAATAAATAAATTTAAAAATAAAAATAAATTCTCCAGGAAAATACTACAATAAAAATTTAATAGCCTTCCATTTATATACTTTATTACTGTTTCTAATTAGAAAATGTTTCTGCTTTGAAATTTAATCATGACAGTCTGCAGAGCAACTTTCACATCCTTGGTCCTCAAACTGTAGACCAGAGGATTGAGAAATGGGCACTACATTTGTTCAGCAAACAGGAATATTTTTCCCTCCTCCCTAGATTCAGTAGAAGAATATTTAAGGTACATGAATCCTCCTAACTCAAAAAAAGAGAAATGGCAATGATGTGAGGGCTACAGGAACACAAAGCTTTGGATCTTCCTTATGTAGATTTGATGTACAAAATATTTATGATGATGAAAATGTAGGAAATTAGAATGGTAACACTGGGGGCTGTGATATTAACATACTGCAATGAGCACAACTACTTTATTGACATACGTGCTGGTGCAAGAGAGTTGGAGGAGGGGAAGGATGTCACACAAGTAATGGTTGATGACATTGGCATGGCAGAAGGCTAATCTAAGCATGCAGCCAGTGTGGGCACTGGCTCCAGCAAAGCCCATGGTATAGACAGCAAGAGATAGCTCAGAACAGACCTGCTGTGACATGCTGACCTTATACAGTAGTGGATTACAGATGACCACATAACAATCATAGGCCATTGTGGTCAACATGTAGCACTCAGAGATGAAAAAGAAGATAAAGAAAAACAGCTGAGTCATGCAGCCTGCATAGGAGATGACATTCTTCTTGGAGACAAAGTTCATCAGCATTTCAGAAGTGAAAACAGAAGAGTAACAGAGATCAGTGGAGGAGAGGTTGAAGAGGAAATAGTACATGGGGCTGTGGAGGTGAGAAATGAGGAGTCAGAGCGACCAAATCTAAGTTGCCCACCAGGGTGACAAGGTAGATCATCAGAAACAGGTAAAAGAAGAGTAGCTGGAGCTCTGGATGATCTGTTAGTCCAGCAAGAAGAAACTCAGTCACTAAGGACTCATTTCCAGACAGGTTTCTGATTCTTGGAAATCTAACAGAACAGAAGAAAATTTCATTAATAAAACCCTCAGCTAATCTCCAAACTCATTCATGGGAGGAGGACTGACAAAATTTAAGTAAATTATCCTATATTCCATAGCCACTGAATCGCTCCATCACCCTCAATATTTATATCACTCTTTTGTCTCCATGAGTGAATGTGGCTCTCAATTTTTCCTGTCCTTAGTAGAAGAGAGATGTAGAGTGGCTGAGGGACCAACATGCCTGATGATGATCTTTGGTAAGGCAGATGTGTCTCACAAATAACACTTTCATTCATCTGGCCCTTCACTTTCTACATGCTACTCATGTTTCTATTATTCTACTGGAATGCTCATTGCTTTGTTATGACCAACAAGAAAGAAACCATTTCTGTAAGAAAAAGACCATGCTCTTATTCTGCTTCCTAGAAGGAAGATCATCATAGTTTCTAGAAATTCCAATTATTTTACTATAAAACTCCATGACATCAATTATAGACACAGAGGAGATTTGTGGAAATTTGAGATTGATAATTAACCACATATCCCATTGAGTTTACATACTCTGCTCTATTCCATTCTAGATAGACTGGGGATAAAGATAGGAGGATGTGCTTTCAATGATCCTTTGTGATGGCAAGAAAAAGAATCATAATATGACCACTGGTTGTATAAGTGGTAAGTTTGAAAAATTTAATAAGCTTTATTTCTATTATATCTATGTTCTTCTAAATGCATACTACAAGTCAATATGTTTTAAAGAAAGAGATAAATTTCTCCTTTCTTTGGTGCTGCTGTGTTCTTGATCTGTCACCTGAAGCTGCTGTAGTTATCTTGGTACCAGTCTAAGATTGAGGTCAACACACCAATGTTGGGAGGAGAGAAATGGAGGCAGTATAGTCAGAGCTCCATACAACTGAGTTAATTTTTATTCAATAAAATAGCTATCCTTGTTTTTCAGCCACTTGTAAAGTGAGAAAAAAAAATAGAGACTGGATGAAGTCACTCTCACCCAGAGAAGAGAGCTCAATGCTGACTTTCTGTGTGCTTACTTCCATTGTCCTGAGGAGGAACTGGCTTCAGAGCTAAAAGAGCTGACCAGATGCAGTCACAGAGTCTTCTTCTCTGTGACTCTTCCCACAGAACTCACAAGCTGAATGTTCCAGGATCCATTCTGAGGTGTATATCACACTTCTAGTTATACATTTGCCAAAAAGGTGTGGAAAAAAAGCCACAGACTTGACAGTAGATCCACTGTCACAGAGCACATGGCATATGGTAAAGTTTTATAATTCTTTTGGAAGCAGGTGTCACCTAGGAGCTTTCCATGGTGATAAATTAGGGAAGGAAGACATAATGGTATCTATGTTAACACACTAATTCATTATAGTAGATATGAACTTCCCATGAGGGATTTCACAAGCTCCAAGGATAGATGAAATGTCCCTCTGTGGTCATCCATAAAGATTTAAATATAATTAACATCATTAAAGTGTTTACTAATTATAATTATTGGTATTTTAATAGTTTTTGTAAAAATTTATGTGTAATTTAGCAGTCTTTTGTTATGCTTATTTTTAATATTTTACATCCCTTTAAATAATCAGTATTTGAACAATGTATTTTTTTTAAGAGTAGGAAAATTTATTGAGAGAAAGAGAGCTTCAGTCTAAAAGAGACAAAAAGGGGACTGAAAAGTTGGTTGCCCACTCACCCCACTTTTCAAAGAAGTTTTATGCAGGAAAGCCATGTGAAGAGGCAGGTACAAAGTGAGACAGAACTGTAAGACTCAATGGAAATTTACAAGGTTAACAGGAGGTGGGGCAAAACCATGACCAACTAATAAGATTACAAGTGCAGTCACCCAGGCAATATTTTTTATATTATTAATTTTTGGTACATTTTAGGTATACAATATAATGACATTCATAACTGGAAATTTGCACCTTTACATTCTCTATCTTGGTTCTTATTTCCTTTCCCCGTTCCCCAGCCCTCCCTTCAACCCCTCCTTTCCTCCCTAGTTAAAAAGAATTTGTTTCCATTCTTTTCATTTTCTCTTATAATAAACTCCATTCCTTTCTTTTCTTTCCCTGACCCCTCACTCTTTCCCTTTGCCCCTTTTCTGACTATTTCACATTATCTATTTTACCTCTCAGTCTGTATTTACACTTTCAGTTTCTTACACCACAGAAAGCATTTGATATTTCCAGATATGTGTCCTGTTTATTTCACTTAAAGAGTATTGCCTCAATGTGCATCCATTTAGCTAAAAATGTCTAATTCCTCATTCTTTATATTTGAGTAGTACTCCATTTTATAGAAAAACCACATTTTCTTTAACCACTCTCCAGTTGATGGACAATTGGGTTGTTTCCAATTTTTAGCTAATACAAAGTGTGGCACTATAAACGTGGGTGCACATATATCACTGTGGTATGATTCTTTTAATTTTTTGAGGAAGATACCCAGCAGGGGAATAGCTAGGTCAAATGGGACTTCCAATCCTAGTTCTTTGAGGTATCTCCATACTGATTTCCACAGTGTTTGCACCAGTCTACACTCCCATCAGCAATGGAGCAGGGTTCCTCTTTCCCCACAGCCCCACCAGCATTTGTTATTGGTTGATTTCATGTTAGCAGCCATTCTTTCTGGAGTGAGGTGGATTCTCAGTGTTGTTTTCATTTGCATCTCTCAAATGACCAGTGATATTAAACACTTTTTCATGTGTTTATTGGCTATTTCTACTTCTTTGAGAATTGTCTGTGCATTTCAGATGCCCATTTTTTATTTGGATCTTTAAATTAGGGAGGTCTGATTTTTTAAAAGTTATTTATATATTCCAGATAGTAGACCTACCTTTGTTTGAGGAAATGCTAGTGCCAATTTTTTGCCACACTGTAGGTTGTCTCTTCACACTGTTGGTTTCTCTTGCTATGGAGAAGCTTTTTAATAAGAAGAGGTCACACTTATTAATTGTTTGTGCTAGTTCATGTGCAAATGAGTTTTGTTCATAAAAATCTTTTCCTATGTCAATGTCTTCTAGAGTTCTAAATATCCTCTCTTCCAGCAAGTTTAGTGTTTTTGTTTTGATATTTGGATCTTTAATCCATTTCAGTTTTAGTTTAGTGCATGCTGAGAGATATAGGTCTAGTTTTAATCTTTGACAAGTTGAAACCCAATTTCTCCAGCACCATTTATTAAAGAGACTATCTTTCCTCCAGTGAGAGTATTTGGCTCCTTTGTCACAGATGAAGTGGCTCAGTGTGTCTGGAGATGTTTCTGCATCTTCTAATATGTTTCACTGGTCCTCAGGTCTGTTTCTTTGCCAGTACCATGCTGTTTTTATCACAGTAGCTTTGTAGTATAGTTTCAAGTTGGGGATTCTGATACCCACTATATGGTTTTTATTGCCTAGTATTGGTTTTCCTATTCTAGGTCTCTTGTTCCAAATAAATTTTTGGATTGTTTTCTCAAGGTCTGT
>NW_004624880.1:505264-521683 GCF_000247695.1 Heterocephalus glaber | reverse complement strand
CTTTTATGAGCTTGGGTCTGTCCTGCTCTTCTTTTCCTAGAAGCTTGAGGTTCAGCATCAGGTTGTTTAATTGCACTTGCTCCTTTTTCCTAATATGAGTATTCACTGCTATGAATTTCCCTCGTAAGATTGCTTTCATTGTATTCCATAAATTCAATATGCAGTATTGTCATTGTCATTTAATTGTAGACAGTTTCTACAATTTCCTTTGTGCCTCATTGGTTGTTCAAAAGTGTGCTGTTCAATTTCCATGTGTTTATGAAATTTGGTCAGTTTCTTTTGCTATTGTTTCCAATTTCATCTGCACTATGGTCTGATAATATACAGGGGATAACTTCAATTCCCTTACACTTACTCAAACATGTTCTAGAAGTGAGTATGTGGTCTATTTTGGAGAACAAACTATGTGCAGCTGCAAAGAATGTATATTCTGATTTTGTGTTGGTGGAACACTCTATAATCCTCTGTTAAGTTCATTTGTTCATGAGTTTGATTTGTTCTACTATTTTGTTATTTTTTGTCTAGTTGATCTATCTATTTGTGACAGTGGGTATTGAGGTCCTCCATTACATTTGTATTAGTGCTTATTTCATTTTCCTTGTCCATTATTATTTGCTTTATATAGGTGGTTATACTAGTGTTTTGTGCACATATATTTATGATTGTCATCTATTCCTCTTGGATTTTTCCCTTTACAAGGATGTAGTTTCCTTCTTTGCCTCACTTAATCAGTGTTGGGTTGAAATTGAATTGATCTGCAAAGTGGATAGCTACTCATGCATTTGTGTGTGTGTGGGGGGGTTCCTGTTGCATGGTGTACTGTTTTCAACCCTTTAACTTTCAGCCTATGAGTTCCTCTTGAATTAAATGTGTTTTTTGCATACAGCATATTGCTGAATCTTGGTTCTTGACTCATTCTGCCACTGTATTTCTTTTAATTGGTGAATTGAGATCATTAACATTGATGGTTTTAACTTATATGTATTGACTTGTCATGACTTTTTCTTTTTGTTGGATTCTTCCCTTTTTGGTTTAATTTCTTGCTGTGCTTTATGGATTCATTCTGTCTGGCTTCCTGGGGTTGTGATCCTCATTGTTTTTTCCTAGGATACTGTTTAGAATTATCTGGAGCTCTGGTTCGGTATTCATGAAGTTCCTAACGTGCTCTTTGTCATAAAAGTATCTTACTTCTCCATTGAGTTTAAATGATACTTTTGCAGCCTGTGTCAATCTGGGTTGGAGGCTGTTTTCCATTAGGGCTGAAATACGTCATGACAAGGTCTTCTTGCCTTGAGGGTTTTGGTTGAGAAGTCTCCTGTGATTCTGATGGGCTTTCCTTTGTATGTGATTTGTTTCTTTTCTCTAATTGCTTGTAGAATTTTGTTCTTCTGTTAGGTTTCTGAAATCTTAACTATTATATGCCTATGTGTAGATTTTTTTTTTTTGATCAAGGCTTTTTGGAGTCCTAGATCCTCACTTATCTGTATTTCAAGTTCTTTTCCCCTGCTTGGGAAGTTTTCTGCCATCATTTCTGTGAACAGTTTTTTATTTCATCTACACTCTCTCCTGTTTCTTCATTGACTCTGATCAGTCTTATGTTATTCTCCTTTGCATTTTCTAGTAGCTGCTGGATTGATTTCTTGTGGCCCCTTGCTATTTTAAAGCAATTTTTCTTTTCCTGCTCACTAATTGCAATCTTATCTTCTATATCTGAAATTCTGTCCTCACTTTGGCTCATTCAGCTGCATAAACTTTCAATGGAGTTTTTAATCTCCTGGAAATCTGTTTGTATCTGTTTTAAGGATTCCATTTGTTTCCTATGTTTGGATTCCATCCTTTTCCTCAGCTCCTCTATTTTTTTAATCTGTGTCTGCTCTAGATTTATTAATCATATCTTGGACTATGGGCATAATCTCTGTCGTTTTCTTAAAAATTATTCCTGATTTCATTTTTGTCCAGATCCTCTTTCGTTACCAGTTCAGGGAGTCCAGGTTGCTCAGTATCAGATTGTTCCATCTTGTTTCCCTTTGGGGTGGCTTTAGGTGATCTAGAAGTCTGGTTTTGAGGATTGTTTATGTGTCTTCTCATTTCAACAGGTGCAGCCTGCTGTACTTTTGTTGAGGCAACTTTTTGCTCCCCGAGTTGTCTTCAATTCTCAGCAAGCCACTGAGCAACCTTTTCTCTGCTGCTCACCAGTGTACCAATTCCTGGGTTCAGAGTGGCTGCCTTCTGGGTCCCTTAGGTGACCTCTTCTTTGGGTGGTCTTCTGGCTGGGGGCTATCCACAGTTGGGTTGGTATCTAGGTGTGGCTCTGGCTAGGGCCTGCTCCCCTATGTAGCTCTTCTCTGGCAGGGCCTCTGGCTGGGAGCTGTGCACCAGAGACCCTAGTGTCTGAGCAGGCTTCTGGGTAGGGTCTCGAGTACTTACTGATAGTGTGGGCTGGGCCTCTGGCTGATGATTGTGCACCTGTGGAGCTCTTTTCTGCACCACCCTTTGGCTTGGGCTTGTGTGCCTGAGCCCCTGGTGTCTGGGCTAGGCCCTGCCTGGGATCTGCCTTCAGCTGCATGGCTCTGGTCCACACTGGTCCAGGTAGTATTGATTAAATGGGGATAAATTTTGATTAAATGGGAAAACAAGTAACTTATAGGAATTTTCTAGTTAGAATATCAATCACTGCTATTGATCTTTAGGGAAAGTAGTGCCTCTTCTTTTTCAATGCTAACCAGTGAATGTGCCTCAATCGTTCTCTATGTAGGCTCCTTGCTATGTTGATGCATGGAGGGTTGGCACCTTGAGGACTGGGGCCTTGAGGGCTGGCACCAGGAGGTAGGCCCTGTCTAATTGCCTATGAGATATATAATCTACTTACATATCTACAATATCCCCCCCTCTGAAGAAGAACCATTAATTGCCATGAGGGAGTAAGGGGTGAAGACTGTTCTGACTAATTCCAGCTAAAGAGGGTCATAGTTATGCTCAGCAGTCAGAGTTCCTATACAGAGGGTCTATATAAAGGCCCTCAATAGGTGCAGGCATTGTCATCTTGGGTAGCCTTATAGCTTTAATTCTAGAGGAGACAAGGCCATAGAATACATGGGCTAAATAATAAGGTCATCAGAGTTTTTATGATTATAGCCAATAGGTGTTTTCACCAGCAAGAACTAGTAATAGATTTTTTTTTTATTAAATTCTTTTATTGGTACATTGTAGGTATACAACACAATGACATTTCTCATTGGGAATTGTACCTTTACATAATGCATCTTGGTTCTTATTTTTTCCCCATTCCTAGCCCTCTCTTCATGCCCTCCACCCTTCCCTATTTACAAAGACTTTATTTCCTTTTTTTCCATTTCTCATCATTTTTCCTTTCCCTTCTTTCCTTTCCCCTGCCCCTCCCACTACCCCTACCCCTTTGGACCTTTTATTCCTATTTTACATTATTGATTATTCATTCTAATCATTGGTACATTTTAGGTATACAATATAATGACATTCATCATTGGAAATTTGCACCTTTACATAATCTCTTTTGGTTCTTATTTTTCACCCTTGCCCAGCCCTCCCTTCAACCACTCCATTCCTCCCTATTTACAAAGATTTTGTTCTTATTTATCCATTTTCTCATATTAATCCCATTCCCTTCTATCCTTTCCCCTAGCCCTCCCACTTCCTTCCCCTTTGCCCCTTTTCTTCCTATTTCACATTACCTATTATACATTTAGTCCTTATTTACACTTTCAGTTTCTCACACCAGAGAAACTATTCAGTATTTATACATATGTGTCCTATTTATTTCACTTAAGAGTATTGCCTCAATGTGCATCCACTTAGCTATAAATGTCTCTAATTTCTTTTTTTATGGCTGAGTAGTACTCTATTTTATAAAAAACCCACATTTTCTTTATCTAGTCTCCAGTTGATAGGCATTTGGGCTGTTTCCAAGTTTTAGGTATTACAAACTGTGCTTCTATGTACATGGGTGCACATATATCACTGTGGTATGATTCTTTTTACAGAGAGGATAATGAGAAGGTCCAGTGGACTTCAGAATCCAATATTGAAGTTGTATTTTAGGCCAGAGATGAACAAGAATATTAAACCAGAGATTCTGAGGACTGTTTGGAGCTGAAGGGGCTGTGGCTGCAGCACTTTCTCAGACACTTGCATTGAGTATGATCTAAGAGATACCCAAGACCTACACTAGTTGGAATCCAGTTTTTAAAAATATTTTTTTCTCCCCCTCAACAATTTCTGCAACATACCATGATACACTCCAGTCACATTTTCCTTCTTTTTCCTTCCTAAATTTCTTAGAGAATCAGTGCCTGTTCCCAATTTCATCAGTGGATTAGTTTTGCCTAGGGCCCAGAGTGAAACTGTTGTGCCCAGATTGCGAAGTCCCCAAAGAGGAGTCCACCAAAGAGCCAATTCTGATGCAAACGCAGGAGGGTCGTTTATTCAAGCTCAAGCAGGGACTCACAACGGTCACCGGCACAGCGGATCAGGCTTGAGAGCCCCGACTCTAAAACACCAGGGGTTTTTATAGAGATTACAGCAAGGTTTGGAGATTTTTCACCTAGCAGTTACGTGATTGGTTAGCATTTAGCAAGCATGAAGTGTACATTTCTGATTGGCTAGGTTCATCGGGGGTTGACGGGCGGTTACATGTAGGTTTTATGAGGAAAATGAGGGGCAAAGGTTGGTGGTCGACTATCATGTACTGATGGTCAACAGACACACTGACTATTAGTCACGACCATTACGTACTGACAGTCAGCACATCTACAGATTGTTCTATGGATAGGGGGCCCGGAACATTCATTTCCTGGGCAAACAGCTGGCTGAGTAATTAACTTAGGAACTTTGGTTTGTTACAGATTGTATCTTCAGTCCCAGAGCAAGCACATTTTTAACCATTAATTTGAGAGGACAATAGAGACTAGTGCATTTTAGCAAAATGGAGTCACTTTGGTCTCACAAAACTACAATGTGACCATCTATGAAGATGATATAGGGAGAAGAGATGTAACTCCTAAACCTGCTAGATATCTGAAACACGAGTTTGTGTTCTCTAAAATCGAAGAATGAATTCTAGGAACAATAGGGAAAGAAAGCTTTGGCCCAAGAGAGACAAAGGGAGGACCAGAACGTGGGATACACCCCCCCCCACTTTTCAAAGATGTTTTATACAGCAAAGCCATGTGGTGTGGTGGGTACAAAGTGGGACAAAACTATAAGACCCATTGGAAATTTATAAGGTGGCCATGAGGTGGGGCAAAACCATGACCAACCAATAAGATTATAAGTACAGTCCCCAAGGTAATATTGATTAAATGGGGGTCAAATGGGGGAGCAAGTCACATAGCAAGCATACAAGGATTTTCAGTAAGGGTGAGGTTAGGGATATTTCCTGGAGAGCCTGATTTAAGACCTTGAACCCCACCCAGGTGATTGAAACCTATTTAGAATATCAATCACCCATATCTATCCCCAGGGGAAGCACAGGGATATGTAGTTTTTCTCCTTTTCCAATTCTGGCTTTCAGTGTATGTGTCTTGATTGTCCTACATGTTGGGTCCTTAACTGTCCTCCATGTTGGCTCCTCCTGGGCTGGCCCTGTCTAACTGCCTACAAGATATCTAATTAAGTTACCTATCTGCAATGAATAGATATGATGTAGACACTGAAAGCAAAACTGAGATGGTGGCCACTGATATAGAGAAACACGATTGTGCAGAGAAGGGTTCAGAGGAATATTCAGTGTCCAAGTTCTGTTCTCTTTACTTTCTGGTTTCCCTGGGACCCTAATGATTTGTTCTAAAAGAAATTAACTAAAATATCAACAAATAAGAAATTAATGTCATTAATGTCACTTAGTCTGGAATTTTGAGAGGTTAAAAATACTGAATTTAACTTTTTGGGTATATTCATAGCAATCCTACTGACCTTACAATTTAGCCCATGTAATAACTATTTCTTTGGCTTTGTCTCCTTTAGACTCAAAACTATATTGCTACCAAGATGACAATGCCAGGTGCCTATCAAAGGCCATTAGATAGACCTTCTGTAGAGTAACTAACTGCCGATCACAACTACAACCTTCTTCAGCTGGAAGTAGCCAGAACAGTCTTCACCCTTTGCCTCCTCACAGCAGTTAGGGGGACTTCTTGAGTGGGGGAATATTATAGACAGGTAAGTTAATTAAATATCTTGTAGGCAGTTAGACAGGGATGGCCCTTGAGAAGTCAACATAGAGGACAGTTGAAAAGCCAAGATGGAGAACAATCAAGACACATCCACCAAAGGCCAATATTATAAAAGAGAAATTACTACACCCTCGTGGTTCCCCTGGGGATGAATAGCAGTAATTGATATTCTAAATAGGTATCAATCACCTGGATGGGGGGACAAGGTCTTACCCCAGCCTTTCCAGGAAATATCTCTGGGTCACCCTTACTGAAAATCCTTGTAGGCTTGCTAAGTGATTTGCTCCCCTACTTGAACCCCATTTAATCAATATTACCTGGGTGACTGTATTTGTAATCTTACTGGTTGGTTGTGGTTTTGCCCCACCTCATGCCCACCTTGTAAATTTCCATTGGGTCTTATAGTTTTGTTCCACTTTGTATCTGCCTCACCACATGACTTTGCTGTATAAAACATCTTTGAAAAGTGGGGTGGGTGGGTATCCCACTTTCTGGTCCTCCTTCTGTCTCTCTTAGACAGAAGCTTTCTTTCTCTCAATAAATTTTTCCTACTCTTAACCTCCATTGTTCCTAGAATTCATTCTTTGATTTCAGAGAACAAGAATGCATGTTTTGGATATTTTTTAATTCATATCTTTTGAATGAATGAATAAAAGAATGGTAACCTTTTGGTTCCAAGGTTTATTAATAGTGACCCACCCATTTTTGGCTCCCCTTACCCCAGCTTCCAAGCCCAGTCAATTTCCCCATTCCAGGGCTTCAGTGTAGTCTCAGAATGTAGGAAGTGGGATAGGCTAGCCTTGGACATCATCCAGGTCTCTGGCTTTCAAACCTATTTTTTTTTCTTCAATGCAAGTAAAAATATCCTTTTATCCCAAACCACTCACAAAACCCTTACATATCAAATTCAAAAGCTGGAGCTGCTCTTGTTGAGAGAAAATATGTGAGGTTTACAGCCAAGAAACACAATTTGGTGTTCACTCTTTATTTCAGTGAATTCGTGGTACAGATAAATGGGCTGAAGCCACCCACAGAGGAGCTGACCTGCCCTTGGAGCCACAGTTCCAGGGCCCTCAGACCAGTGCTTTTTCCACAGCACCACACAGGAGTCTAGAGTCTGCCTAGCCACAGTTGGAATTTATTTTCAATAAATTTTCCTACTCTTAAAAAAAAGAATACTGAGTTTACTTTTACAAAAATAATGACTTCAGCTTATAGAAGACCAGATAATGAGGATCAAGGCCGAATTGACCTTCTCTGAGAGCACAAAAGAGAAAAACAGCACGCTGTGCCTCCTTTGGGAATGTGCAGGCATGCTAGCACATTGCATGTTCCAGAGAAGAGTAATACAGCTGAGACCTGGAGGTTTACCTGGGTATATGCTATAGATAATGAGAGGCAGATAAATCTTATATTAATCTAATTGTTCGTTCCTATGTCTACCTGAATAAAATTGTGGTAAGCCAAACTCTCAGGGCTCTCTGTCAACAGAGGCAGAGGCCCCTGGCACCTTCATTCCAAATTATCTTTGTGTCTTTTGTCTTTGATTCTTATTTGCCTCCCAGTTGAGGATAAACTCATAAGCTGGTTCCTACACCAGGCAAAACAATAACATTATTATATCACTATGTTTTCCTACACATTCACTGAGGACAAGGGGGAAATAGTACAGTAGTAGTTGAGAAAAAGTTTAGCCTATAATTTATTATTCATTTGTATTCCAGTGTTTAAAAAATCTTTTCTCGGTGATGTACTACAAGAATGAAACAAGTAAAAAGTCATCTGTCATTGTTCTGTTGGAGGTCTTTTAAAAAATATATCAAATATTAAATAATAAATAAATTATTTATGGCTTTCAGATTTAATATAATTATTACATTAATATAATATAATTCCACTGAAAAGTAATCTTTCACTTAATATCAGCTTTTGATATTTATATATATTTGCATATGAAATGAATTAATTCATTATAGCTAAAGCATAGTAGACAATTATATAAATATATCAACTTTCCCAGTGCCCAGTGTGCAGTATCCCATTACATGAATATATCAACATTTTCTGCTTTCATTCAGAAATAAAGAAACATAAATTTCCCACATGTAAGCACTTTTTAATTTGAATACCATAATGTTGTGGTGAGTTCTTCATATTTATCATTAGTAAACATATAGCACAAAAATATTATTGCTAAACCCCCTCTCAACATTTCCCCCCAGTAGGTATAAGAGAAAACAGGAAATTTGATTTATTTTATATTGTCTCCACAGCGCATACTGACTTAAAAGTTGGTACATAAGCAATTTGCTGGGAAACTGCTCCTAGGCAGCATGGTAAGTGGATGGGAATGTGAGGAAGGAAAGGACAGTCAGTTAAGCAAGCATCTCTGATTATCCACTGTGGGAGTCTGTAACTCAATGCCACTGGAGATGCTCTGAGAGATCATATAGAGCTACCTTCAGTTTCTTGCAGTAGGGTACAAAGAAAATTGGATTTATACATCAACTATTGCCTCAAATTTGTTAATGGCTGTTTCTCCCTGCATTCATTATCAGGCACTTCTGGCCTGCACCATATAGATAGGTTAAAAAAAATCTTCCATGGCAGAGACTTCCCTCAGATAGAGGATTCAGGTTTCCATCAGCACACAAAGATGCTCTAAAAATGACTTCTGGAGCAGGCAGAGGGGTTGTGCACAGAGAAATTAAGCAATGCTATGTTTCATAATTAATTCACTTCTAAAAAGAGAATTTTCCTGAATGCAAACCACACGATACAACTCTCCTTTAGGATTTTCAGGTATCATTTGTTTATTGTAATTGATTTAGAGTAATTTAGTTAGTGTCTGTGAATTTAAGAATCAGAATCAATCTACCTCCTCAGTGTCCTCAAAATTGTACACTCCGCCAACCATATAACTCTCCTATTCTTACCATCTTCTAAACATAGCTGTTTGTTTTCTGTACTTTTTCTTATAATAAATCATTATCTATTAAATTCTAATAACCTGAGCATTTGAGTTGCAAAGGTCTGTAAATCTTACCCTTAAAAAAGCTCATGGTTAAACATAAAAGACCAATACAGAAATGGTTAAAATGAATCATAGCAAATATTTAATGAAAATATATAAAATGTAGGCTAACAAAATGAAGGCTAAAATCACTAATCCTGTGCTTATATTGGAGATAATTTTAGAAAGCATTTAAAATGTGTTCATTCATAATTATATGCCTTTATAAATTTTATTTAGTTGTACTTTAATAGCTGCCTTGATGTCCCAAATCAATTCAAGCCTTTATGTCTTGATCAATTTGATTTTGGGTAAGAGTCAGAATTCATATAGTACCAGATCTGATGAATAAGGTGCAGGAGCATATGCCTTTCCTTTTAATGGCAGTCAGCAGCAGCATTCATTGAATTTTTGATCACACCTCCTAAAGACATTCATGAAACAGAACTTCCAGAACTCCTTTGGACAGTGGGAAGAATGATGACATCAGTGTCTTTGAAGTGAGGGGAATATTTTGAGGGGAATTAATGGTAATGTGCCTTTTACTGTAATAAATTTTAAACATTCACCATATCTGTGCATGCCTGGCACTGCTTGGGTGAGGTTCACTTTTATTTGGGTGGACAATCTGCTTTACCTATTCTTTCTACTGATTGGGGTGTTAATCTTATTGGAAACAACTTTACAAAGGTACTCAGAATATTTGATCAAATCTGTGTAGGCCAGCCAAATTGATACAGAACAGTAACTATGACAATTTCAGTATGTTACTGAAATGCTGAGCCCTTGAACATATGATTTCATAACGGTAATAGCTACTGTATGCATCATTGGAAAGACATAGTTTATGTCAATTCTACATATATTTGGGCTTCAGATATAAATTAAAAAACTGATAACTGGCACATATAAATACTTACTGTATTAAAAAATCAGGGGAAATTATCTTGTCCCCAATCTGCCCTGAATTCTCAGAAAACATCAGAAATGGCAATGATGCTGCTTTGTAACTGCTATAAAAATTAAGAATGTGTTAAAATAATTTAACAAAGTAAAATATAAGGTCAAGTCTTATATTAGAATGAATATAACTCAGATGGGATGAGGACACTAATAGACATCAAAATTATAAATATTAATTGGAAAAAAATAAAGCTAACATTGGGGAATCTCTGAAATACCAAGAAAATATAAAATTTTTTTTCCCAATTAACTAAGATTTGTGAATACTTTAACATGAGCTAAGCACTGTACTTAGTCCTTTACATTCTTGTTTGCTGTGGTTCTTGATTTCTTTTTTTTCTTTTTTTTCTCCCCGTGGTACTTTATTTTATTGGCACATTTTAGATATACATAATAATAACATTCATAATAGAGAGTTTGTACCTGCACAGGATATATCTTGCTTCTTCCTTTTTTTCCCTTTCCCCTCCCCTCCCTTCAACTTAATTCTCAATAATTATATGAGATAAGTGATTATTGTGATTATCCTTATTTTATAATTTAAAAATATGAATCTGAGAACTTGGACATCTTGCTCAGAGTCACCCTTAGAGTTCTGCTAGCAGTCAGGTCGAATTTTGCTTTACTCCAAAACCAGGATGGCTCTCATGTACAAGGTATGATGTGTGATCCTATTAACAGCAAGTATTTCCCATAATCATAGTTATTTATATCATTTTTTGAAACATAGAAAACAGTCCAGTTATCTTACTAGGCAAAAGATAGCTTTCAATTAGAAACTCATTTGCTAAAACTTTTCCTACCACTTACATCAAGCTAACAGTACTATTAATGGGGTCAATCAGAAGAAAACTTTTAAATTAATCTCAAAGGAGATGCTTCTTGTCCTCATTACTAGTTTGACTGTTTCCCTGTAGTATTTGTTCTGCATTTGTGATTTATGTCAGGGGTCAAAGTGTATTAATATGTCTGGGGAGTGCCTGCAGCTATGCAAGAAGGCTTGTTATGGTGTTCTCATGGCTCTGCACAATTATTATAGTTGGAAGTAAATTTCCTCTATGCCATGGGTTCTCTCTGCAATTGTTATTCCAGGGAAAAATTAGTCATGAGTGTTGCATACACATATGAACAGCTTCGTTTCTGTGCACATGCCCCTGGGCAATTTCTTTCACATTAGTTTTTCCAGTTTTTGATTATGAGGTAAATTATTCCTAAGTCATTGCATTAAAAGGCTTTCTTTTAACCTATTCTTATTACCCTTTTCCTGAGAGATAGTGACAAAAATGTTATTTCTCAGTTGCCATGTAATTACAAAGTCTACCTGAATTGACAGAAGAGTTAAAATATGAATTTATTAAGATCAAGGCTCCCGATGGCTACATTTTCTGAGTGCAGACTCCTCTCACCTAGAAGAAGCATAAGCAGAATTTGTCAGTCATGTTTTATTGCTTAGTATGGCTCTGCCAAGCACTTGGTGGAAAGCAGAAATAATATCAGGCCTTTAAATTGAGCAGCGAGACCAGGGTAAGCAATTTGGGATTCAAAGTGAATTTCAAGACGGAATGTAGAACACTCAATTCATTAACTATTTCAGTCCTCATGGTTTAAACAGATACTGATTCTTTCCATCAGTACTCGCCAGTAAGCCATATCATGCCTCATATCACATTCCTGCTCTATTGTAAAATCAAAAGCTAGATGCACTTTATATATTTAATTATTTTCATGGTACTAAAGAATCTTTATTTAAATACATACAAAAATGCACAGATGCACATACATACATATACAATGTAATCAATGAGAATAACAGTATCTGTTTTAACTTTAATATAAATAGAATGTATTGCATTACTTTAAATAAATTCTCATAAAAATCCTTTATGATGACAATTAACAAAATATGGAGATAAGTTATTTTGTACTTTTGGATATACCTGAATAGAAATGGATGAGGCCTTAAATGTTATGTAAAGAAACTATGTAATGAGTAATGAAACAGGTCACAGACATGTGTAGCAACATACATAAAAGAAGAAAAAACAAATGATAACAAAGTGGGGAAGTTTTCTATCCAAGAAATAGGTTGCAACATAATTCAGGATTTAATTCTTCTATTCACCTGGTCTGGTTCAGAACAAAATTTTGTAACTGTCTTTATATTTGTCTTACGCTATTGTAGAGATTATGAATTCCCCAATAATACCCAAGGTATGACTTCACATGTCTTTTGAATCAATCTCATTATTTCTCCCAGATTGGTTTAGCATAAGAGCCTGAACATTGCTAAAAGTTTTTAACTATTTGTAATATTGAGTTGGACATCTCCTTGTAAGTGACATTTTTATGCAGTATCTTTTAGACCTCTGATAATTTTAATATTTATATGACTCATTCCAAACACTTGGAAGCACATGACAACATAAATATAACATAACTTTATTTTTTAAAACTCATAATTATTGAATGGAAATTTGGTACTAGAAGGAAGCTTGGTGATGACTAACGTAAGTACAGTTCCTTCAATTGAGCAAAAAGTCTTATGTAGAGAAATTAGTGCATAGAAATGAATGCAATGAATGCACTAAGTTGAAAAATCTAAATTCTATCTAGAAACTTGAGGTCTCAGTATATTTCCACCTATTTTAATTACTGATTTTTATGTTTGAATAAAAAATGTCTTCTCTTCAGAGGTCTAGGTTTAATAAGGTGATTATATCATGGGGACACTGACTGGGTCAACTGAAAATCCACTAATGAATTCTTAGGTGAATATGTTCTTAAGAGGTGGATCCTGGTTGGAGGAAGTTGGTTATTGGAAATATGACCTGGAGGGGTTTAATCTTATTTTTCAAGTTTATTGGTATATTTTCAGTATACATTATGATTGCATTCATCATTGGAAATTTGTACCTCTACATGATATATTTGGGTTCTTGTTTTTTCCCATTCCCTTCCCTCCCCTCCACTTTTCCACTTCTCCCTATTTACAAAAGCTTTGTTTTGATTTTTTCCTTCTTTTCTCATTTTTTCTTTCCCTTTTTTCCTTTCTTCCACCCCCAGCTCCCTTTCCCCTTAGAAATTTTCTTCTTATTGCACAATATGTATAGTTTGGTTCTCATTTACACTTTCCATTTCTCACAACAAAGACACAATTTGGCATTTACACATATGCACTATTTATTTTACTTAAAAGAATGGTCTCAAGGTCTATCTATTGAGCTATAAATGTCTCTAGTATATAGTTCTTCCTGGCTAAGTAGTACTCCATTTTATTTTTTAAAAAATCACATCTTCTTTATCCAGTGAGCAATTGATGGGCATTAGGACAGTTTCAAAGATTTAGCTATTACAAACTGTGCTGCTGTAAACATGAGTGTGCATATATATTGCTGTGGTATAAAGCTTTTAATTAATTCTTTCAGGAAGTTACCAAGGAGGGGAAGAGCTAGGTCAAATGGAACCTCTAGTTTCAGTAATTTGAGGAATCACCACTCTGATATCCATAATGCTTGCACCAGGCTACACTCCCACCAACAGTGAAGAAGGGTTCCTTTTTCCCCCAAATCCAGCCAACATTTGTTATTGGTTGATTTCTTGATAGCAGCCTTTCTTTCTGGAGTGAGATGGAATCTCAGCCTTGTTTTCACCTGCATCTCTTGAATGACCTCTCAAACATTTTTTCTTATGTTTATTTGCTGCCTCTACTTCTACTGAAAAATAAATGTTCACTTCTGATGTCCATCTTTGGATTCTGTCTTTAAATTTGTGAGGTCTGATCTTTTAAGTACGTTATATATTCAAGATAGTAGACTTTTTTCTGAGGAACAGCTGGTAAAAAATTTTTCCTACATTGTGGGTTGTTTCTTCACTCTCTTGGTGGTTTCTTTTGCTATTCAAAATCTTTAAATAAGATGAGATCCCATGTGTTGCTTCTTTGTGATAGTTCACGTGTGACTGAGGTTTTGTTTATATAGTCTTTTCCTATGCCAATCTCTTCAAGAGTTCTACCTAAATTATTTTTCAGTGGGCTTAGTCTTTCTGTTTTGATATTTAGATCTTTGATCCATTTTGATTTTTATTTAGAATATGGTGAAAAATATGGGTCTAGTTTTAATCTTTGGGAAGTTGAAACCCAGTTTTTCTATCACCGTTTATTAAAGAGGCTATCTTTCCTCCAATGAGGGTGTTTGGCCCCTTGGTCAAAGATGAGGTGGCTAAGTACACTTGGAGTTGTTTCTGCATCATCTATCATGTTCCACTAATCCCCAGGTCTGTTTCTTAGCCAGGATTATGCTGTTTTTATCACAGTAGTTTTGTAGTATAGTTGTAAGTTGGGAGTTTTGATACCCTCTGCCTTGTTTCTGTTGCCTAAAATTGCTTTTGCTATTCTAAGTCTCTTCTTGTTCTAAATGAATTTTTGGATTGCTTTTTCAAGGCCCATGAAGTATGCTGCTGGGATTTCAATTGGGATTGCATTGAATCTATATAGCAGTTTTGGATGTATGGCCATTTTCACTACGTTGGTTCTTCCTACCCCCAAAAAACAATAGCTATCTTTCCATTTTCTGATATCCTCTTTGATGTTTTTGTTCAGAGTGCTGTAGTTTTCAAAGAAGAGGTCTTTTACTTCCTTCCTTACATTGATTTCTAGATATTTCATTTTTGAAAGTAATTGTTTTCCCAGTTAGTCTGTTATTCGTGTACAAGAAGACTGCTGATTTTTGAATGTTGATCTTGTATCCAGCTAGTCTACTGAAGTCGTTAAAATTTAGAAGACTTTTGGTGGAGTTCTTAGACTCTTCTATATAAAGTGTCATGTCATCTGTAAATAATAACAATTTAACTTCTTCATTTCCTGTCTTTATTCCTTTTATTTCTTTCTCTTGTCTAATTGAACTACTTAATGTTTCCAGAACTATGTTGAACAGGAGTGATGATAGTGGACATCCTTGTCTTGTTCCTGATTTTAGTGTGAATGATTTCAGTTTTTGACCATTTAGTATGATGTTGACTGTTGATTTTTTCATAGATGGCTTTTATCAGGTTTAGATAAAGCCCAATTTTCCAAAATTCCAATTTTCTGTAGGCTTTTTAAAAAAATCATGAATGGTTGTTGGACCTTGTCAAATACTTTCTCTGCATCTATTGAGATGGCCATATGGTTTTTTGTCATTGACTCTGTTGATATAATGTATTACATTTATTGATTTATGTATGTTGAACAGTCCTTGCATCCCTGTGATGAATCCCACTTGATCAAACTATATGATCATCTGTTTTCTGTTTGTATTTTACTGAGGATTTTTTTTTCATCTATGTTCATTAGGGGAATTGGCCTGTAGTTCTCTTTTTTGGTTGGATCTTTCTCTGCTTTTGGAATTGAGGTAATGCTTCCTTCAATTGAGAGTATTGCTTCCATTTCAATTTCATTAAAGAGTTTGAGAAGTAGTGGCATTAGCTCTCTAAATTTCTTGAAGAATTCAGCAGTGATGCCATCAGAACTCAGGTTTTTCTTTGTTGGTAAGATTTTAATTATATTTTCAATTCACTGATTGAGATTGGGTTGTTTAGAATTTTTATACCTTCTCTATTCAACTATGGTAATTCACATGTATCTAGGAATCTGTCCATTTCTTCTGTGTTTCCCATCTTAATTGGAGTAAAGTTACTCAAAGTAGGTATTGATGATCCTTTGGATGTCTGCTTGATCTAGACATCTGTTAAGTCCATTTGTTTAGGAGTTTGGTTCAGTTCTAGTATTTTATTATTGTAGTTTTGTCTAGTTGATCCATATATTTTGAGATGGTGGAGGATTGAAGTCCCCCATTACTATTGTATTAGTGCTTATTTGATTTCTCACGTCCATTAATATTTGTTTTATATAGTTGGGTGCATGATTATTGGGTGCATATATATTTATGATTATCATCTCTTCCTCTAGGATTGTTACCTTTAAAAGAATGTACTGACCTTCTTTGTCTCTCTTAATTACTCTTGGTTTGAAATCCACTTGTCTGAAAATAGGATAGCTACCCACAGTTTTGGGTTCTTCTTTTTTTATACTTTTATTGATACATTTTAGGTGTGCAATATAATGACATTCATCATTGGAGATATGCACCTTTACATATTCTCTTGGTTCTTATTTTTGCCCCCTTCCCCTGCCCTCCCTTCAACCCCTCCATCCCTCCCTATTTGCAAAGACTTTGTTTCCATTTTTTCATTTTCTCA
>NW_004624880.1:419144-431633 GCF_000247695.1 Heterocephalus glaber | reverse complement strand
TGCTGGGCCATATTCTAACTTTAACTTTTACATTTTGAATATCTGCCAAACTGTTTCCTAACAGTGTCTACCATTTTACAATCCTTTCAGCAATGTATAGGTTTTACATTTTCTTCACATTCTTGCCAAGACTTCTTTTTAACAATTTTCATATTATAATCTTCATGACAGATGTGAAATGTTGTCTCATTGTGATTTTAATTTGAATTTCCTTAATAATCAGTGATATAAATCTTGTCAGGTGCTTAATGATCATTTACATATCTCAAATAGGAAAATATATTTAGATTGTATGAATTTTTAAAAATCGGACTCTGTGTTCATTTAACTATTAAATGTAAGAGTTTCTATGAGTAGAGACTAAAAGTTCTTCCTCAGATATATTGGAGAGAATATTTTCTCACTTTCAATGTTTTCTTTACTTTCTAGATGGTATTCTTTAAAGCACAAAATTTTCAAGTTTTATATGCAACATCCCATGTTTTTATGATACCTCTGTTTTCGTGGTATTATCTAAAAAAATCCCCAAATCAAGGGTCAGAAGTAATTTCTTGTGTTTTTTTAAAAATATCTTTCTGATATTGTTAGAGTGTTAAGATATCACATTTAGTCCTATAACACATTTTGAATAAATTTTTATGAATGATGTAAGAAAGAAGTTGACATTAATCTGTTTACTCACACTTCTCAAATTGTTTCAGCCTCTTTTGTTGAAAAAGTTATTCTTTCCCTATTCAATTGTAATAACAAACTTAAAATGATTACAGGCATTATAGATGTGATTTTATTCTTTGTCAATTCTATTTCATTGATTGATATACATGTCTACAATACTTACGGCAAGACTACATGTCTTAATCATTGTAAATTTATAGTAAGTTTTCAAATGACAATATGTGAGACATCTAGCTTTCTTCTTCTTTTTGAGGTTTATTTTGATTACTCTGAGTTCCTTACATTTTTGTAGAGATTTGTCATCAGCTTGTTAATGTCTCCATGTAATAGAGCCAGAATTTTTATATTATTGCACTAAATTTGTAGACCAATTTGTGAAACATTGCTGTTTTTAAATTCTTTGGACTTTTCTTTTATGTTCACGTGATATCTTTCTTATTATTAAGGACTTTAATTTCATTCAACAAATGTTTTGCAATTTCCATTGCAATGTCAAATCTTATTTATTTAAATATTAAGCATTTTATTCTTTATCTGGCTATTTCAGTGTGCAAAAATTCAATTGAGTTTTTCTGTTCGTATTATGTTCCACCATCTTGCTTACTTTTTAAAATTAGCTCTAATGGTTTTTTAAAATAAATTCTTTAGATATTTTATGTACAAGGATATGTGATTATGAAATAGAGAAAGGGTTAATTCTTTTTTTCCAATATGAGTGTGTTTTAATTTCATTTTTGGCTGATTGTACCACTTAGAACCAGTAGTATGATGTTGAATGTAAGTGAAGGAAGTGGACATCTTGCCTTGTTCATTATCTTAAGGGAAATCTTTCAGTTATTTCACCATTAAGTGTGGTATTGGCTGTGTTTTACGTGTGTGTGTGTGGTCACTTTGGCATAAAAAGTACTTTCCCTTCAGTGATGTTGACATGATTACAAATGAGTAATGAGAAGTTTGCATAGCAAATAATTGGATCTTGAAGGATTGGGTACTACGATACTCATTCTTAGAAATTAGAACAGAAATAATATAGTTTTATAAGATATTTGTTTTTATGTCATACAAATCTTCAGTCTCAAGGCCTTTGACTTCTAATGAGATGAGAAGCTGGCTGAAAACTGGAGATTCTAGGTTACAGGGAGCAGAATATCACACTTCACTGTTTCATGAGACAATAAACATCTTTTTCAATTCTTTCCTTCTCTTCTTACATAGAATTAACAGAAGAATATGGCAGAAGGAAATTACTCCACAGTGACTTACTTCATCCTCGCTGGGTTAACAGAGAAACCAGAGCTCCAGCTGCCCCTCTTCCTCCTCTTCCTGGGAATCTATATGTTCACAGTGGTGGGGAACTTGGGCATGATCACCCTAATTGGGCTCAGTTCTCACCTGCACACCCCCATGTACTATCTCCTCAGCAGTCTATCCTTCATTGACCTGTCCTATTCCACTGTCATTACCCCCAAAATGTTGGAGAACTTTGTGACAGAGAAGAACATCATCTCCTACCCTGAATGTATGGCTCAGTTCTACTTCTTCAGTGCATTTGCTATTGCAGAGTGTCACATGTTGGCTGCGATGGCTTATGACCGCTACGTTGCCATCTGTAGCCCTTTGCTTTACCATGTTACCATGTCTTCTCAAGTGTGTTGCTGGATGGTCGCTGGGGTGTACAGCATGGGCTTGGTTGGTGCCACAGTTCACACGGTCTGCCTGCTAAGAGTGGATTTTTGCAAGGGTGATGTAATAAATCATTACTTCTGTGACCTTTTCCCACTACTGGAACTCTCCTGCTCCAGTACTTTTATTAATGAGGTAGTGGGTATGGGCTTTAGTATTTTTAATATTTTTCTCCCAACTCTGACTGTACTCACCTCCTACATCTTCATCATAGCCAGCATCCTCCACATTCCCTCCACTGAGGGCAGGTCCAAAGCCTTCAGTACTTGCAGCTCCCACATCTCAGCTGTTGCTATATTCTTTGGTTCTCTAGCATTCATGTACCTGCAGCCTTCATCAGTTAGCTCCATGGACCAAGGGAAAGTGTCTTCTGTGTTCTACACCATTCTTGTTCCCATGGTGAACCCCCTGATCTACAGCCTGAGGAATAAGGATGTAAAAGTTGCCTTTAAAAAGTTCTTTGAAGGGCTAGGGATTTAGCTCAATTGTTCTGCCACCTGCTTTGCAAGCACAAGTTCCCAAGTTCAATCCCCAGTACAAAAAAAAGAAAAATTCTTTGAAAAAGAATTTTCTTGTGAAAAAGTCTATATACCAAAACTTTCTAATATGGATATTTGTTAAGCAAATAGTCCAGAGAGAAATATAGGTCCACAAATCATGAGATCACTAGTAGTACCTATTTAGAAGAAAGATAAGAAGTTTAAGAATCGATTTCCAGATTAGACACACAGAAGATATCACCTCACTGGGATGTTCCAAGTTCCATCCTACCAGAGGGACCCAGATCACCTCTAGTGATTTTAAAAACTTCCTCCAACTCCATATGATTGATTATGCTTTATATGAATGAAACACCACATTTTTTAGACCAAGCTCATTTACCTTTATTAATGTAATAAATATATTTTTTCAGTATGCCTTAATATTCCCAAGATTTTTTGGAAGTATGCTTTTTAAACTAATCATAATGGTAAAATTCCTGAAAAGGTGGTCTCTATAAGAGATCATTTAACCACTTTGAATGTATAATATATAACCTGGATTTCTTACTAAGTGTGTAGGACTATATTTGAAAATATGAAGGCACATAATGAATAAGATAGTTCCAGAAAATGAATACATAAAAATGGAATGGAAGATATTAGCAGTAATAAATAGAATTTAATACATTGAACATATTTTGATATATATCTGTGCAACATCTCTTGCTCCACAGCTTTTGGACTATGCTACTGCTACTTTTTCCTGACAATTCCATCCCCATTTTCTCTTATCCAAAAGATCATGTTGTAATTTTTCCATCTATGTTATACGATGTGAGATTTGGTATTCTTTTCTTAATGTATGCCTAGCTGCTATTTATTCATATGGCAAAAATTAAATTGGAAAATTTTTTTCTAACTAATTACAAATAACTCTTTTTCATCAACTCACTATCAATTCTGTAAAAGTGGATTGTGTGAAAAAAGGCACATACACCTTTTTCATTTGATGGGGCAGGGAGGAAGACTTTATGCAATAAATGTCCTCTTCTCCCTCAGCCCAATTAAGCTCCTACTGGTGCTTTTGAACTCAGTAACTCAAACACTTGAGGTATTTTTCTGGGAGGTCCTAGCCTTCATCAGTCAGTCTCAGTACCTCTTGGTGGCCCTCAACACCTGAGTTGAGAGATGCTTCATATTTAAACCATAACAGCCACTTTTAGATTGTAGAACATTAGTGTGTTCCTTCTGATGCCTCTAAGCTTCAAAGGCCTCAACAGAACTTCATTAAGGAGACAAACATGGACATCATCAAAGTAGCGTCATGTTCTTCACTTCTCTATTCTCATGCTGTGTCACAGGGCACAGCGCTAGGCTACTGGAGGGTGGGAGGTGGTACCGGGAATGAAATCCAGGGCCTCATGCAGGCTAGGCGATTGCTGCGCCACTGAACTACATCCTCAGTCTCTTATTTATTTTATATTGAAACAGAGCCTTACTATATTTCCCAGGCTGGCCTCCAATTTATCTTCTTGTGGCCTCAGCCACATGTGTAGTGTAAGCATGTGCCACTACACCAGATGGGCTGTTCTTCTTTAACTGAGCCTGAGCATTTAAATCAGGTTAAGTTGCATTTTAAAAACATATGTCTCTTCCAACAGGCAGGGCACTGTGTTTGTTTTGTCCTCAGTTTCCCTTCAAATATGTGACATGAACAACTTGATGCAACATTGCCTTTATTTCACCCTATAAAACCAACAGTTATACTGAGAAGAGAGGGTGTCTCCTTTTGAAAACCAGAAGAAACTTGTTGATTTTCTATATACTGACCATTCATATCTTCATGCTGTATCTGAGTATCCAACAAAATACCTATATGTATGTTTCTACCCATATATGTGTATAAAATATGTGATCCATGCATATATGTGAAGATGCTAATATGTTAACACATGTGTATGTGGGTATTACACTTGTGTCGCTTGCATAGATTTTACAAGGTTTACATGCATGTAAATTTTACTTTATTATTATAGTCACTGCACAAACATAATCTAGGAAATTTTGTTTATATCAGTGGGTGATACATAGAAATGATTATTTACAAAATTTTTATCTTTCCAGGCATTTGTAAAAATGTCTGAACTGTCTGATATTTCTGAAAACTTTTAGAAAGTACACTATTAAAATATGAGTAGAGACAGGAGCTACATTCCAAAATGGAGAGGAAGCTTTACCAAAACATTGATAAAAGCACCTTGAAAAAGGAGCGCAATCAGAAAAGAGAAATACTATGACTATATATGGCTTATCAAATACCATTATAGAGGAATACATGTAATCAAAAGTTTTCATAATTGAAAAAAGCATGAAAACATCACTTCCCTAGTCACTGAAATAATGCTCTCATACAAAGTTTGCCTTTCTCTAACCCAAGCATATATTAATTTCAAAAAGAAAATTTTTTCACTTCCAGTTAGCATTTTCAGGGGTTATTGGGATATTAAAGGAACAGACTGTAGGCAGAATCATGTTTTACCTTCTGTATTTCTTATGTTGCTTTAAAGCAGAAGATGATTCCGAGGTGGTGTATGAGGTATAAGGAGTGATAGAAAAATAAGATGAGTGTTTATATTAAAATAAATTATTACATTAAAATGCATTACCATTAATTATCCTCAAGATATCCCCCACTTCATACATATTTATCCCACTTCTCTTGCCACTTTCTGAAGCAGTTCTGGAAATCCTCTTTTGTGTCTTTAGTTACACTATCCTGGCTTCCTCAGGGTCCTGCATCCATGCAAAATGTTTACCTTTAATGGTTACTTTGACAGTGGGAAGAACCAGAAATCACGTGGTGCCAAATCTGATGAAAAAGTTTGATGAAAACAGTGCAATATTTTTAATGAGCCAGCCTTTCTGTTGGATGGCAGTGACATTTACCATATTTGTCATCACATCTCATAGACACTCACAGAAGAGGATTTCCAGAAGTGCTTTAGAAACTAGCAAGAATGATGGATGGAATGAGTATATTTGAAGTGAGGAGGAGTAGTTTGAGGAGTATTAGTGGCAAGGTGTCTTTTACCATAGTAGATTTTTTAAAATTTAAAAATCATTATATATTTTTATCACCCTTTGTAATGCCCATGACAGACATAAGTTTTCTTAAATCATTGCTCTACTAAGATACATGTGGTTTCCATCTCTGGAAACTCTCAAAGAATAACTTCAGATCTATCTTTTATACTGACCATCTGACCATCAATCTGAAATATTTTGAAGAAGGGAGTGTCCTGCAACTTGAAAAACACTGCCTGGTGGTGATAAACTTCAATTCCACCTGTATTAACTTGAAATAGGGTCTGGTCACATAGGCAAATCCAGAAGCAAGAAGGCTTGGGAAATGAATTAGAAGAAAATGTGTCCAATGAATACTTAAGATGTTTTCTCTTGACAGTGAAGGCAGACTAAGTATCAGGAATTAATAACAAATTTTCATGTACTTCCCAATATTTGTGTTGTGATCAATAATTGTATTTTGTTCTCTTGGATTTGGATTTAGTATTTGGATTTAGTATTGCATCTAAAAAGAATAAAAATTTGGGACATGATGACAAAAAATATGAAATAAAGAAAATATATAATATTTTAATAACTAGCAAGAGCTACCAGAGCATGCATGGCAGATGGGTCAGTCTCTCTATATATCAATTCTGGGCTCATTCCAATGCCCTTGCCTTCATTCTCAGTTCTTCTCCAACTTAAAATCCCTTCTTCATACCATCCTGCCTTTCCACATTTTATTCACCTGTCAATGACAAACACAAGTGTTCAATCCTCACTCATTTCTTACCACTCCAGGTTATAACCAGGCACACGTATGGTTCATTGTCGGGAGCAATGTTACATAATTTTAGGGCAAAACCACTTGATTAGGCCTCCTGCCTACAGGTAAGCTATGGCATTTTGAGCCATAATTACATTTTGGTCTCTGGTCACAACAAAGACCCCAATGATCTGGTGATGCTGTGATGCTCCAGGACAAGATTACACCAGCTGAAGACATCCTGGGAGGAACAAAATCTTCATCTACTCAGTTCCTCATTGTTCTTGGATTATTACACTTTGTTTATCCTGATGTACTGAACTCTCTGCAAGTTATTTGTTACATTTGTTTCTCCCAGTGCGCTGAATAAAAGGTACAGTAAGCTGGGGGCTATCGTCTTTGCAGCCCAGAGCAGCACTGATCAGACCCAAAGCTCAGCTTCTTCTCAAAATCTCATTTTTCTACCTTTCCTGTGTAATAAGTTATTTTGCCTTGCACTGCCATGGCTCTCAGGAGACTGGGACTTACTGTAGAGGTTCTAGTAATGTCCCCTTTCCCTGTTTCCTACATTTGGAGCCCAACGTGGATGTGAATTGGATCCAGGGGTGAATTGACCTGTGGGACAAACTTGGAGTAAAAGAGACAGTACACAGATCTCCCAGGACGATTTCTGGACTTGGATGAGGGACACTGGTGGTAAGTGTGTCCAGCTGGGGGTAATTTTCTATCTTTGCTGAGTTACAACTATGGGTCAGTCTCTGTCATCAGAGCAGCATAATTTTGCCAAATTACTTAAGTCACTGTTAAAGCAAGCTGTGTATCCAGTACCAAAGGATGCTGTGATATATTTGTTAAAAAATATACAAATGTATGTCCCATCTTTTCCCCAGGAAGGGATAACTAACATAATAGCATGGTGTAAGACCGAGGGCCTTACCAAACGCTCCAAGGAGCTGACTGCAGTGAAGAACACCCAGGAAGGAACACACTGGACAAGTTGGAAAGTAAACCAGACCTTTATTAGTCTGGCTAGATGGCACTCCCAAAGCAAAGTAGCTTAGAGAGGCAACTGGCTCAGAGTCTGAGGCTGTTTTTATAGGGGGTCACAGGGGAAGTTGGCAAGAAGAAATACAAAAGCAGAGGAGAAAGATAAAACAGACCTTTTACAGATTGTCCTTAAGATAACATATTCAGATATGGAGTTGGGCAAGCATGACAGAACACTACACACATAACAGACCTTCCTGGTACAACAACAAGCACATCCCTGGAACTCGATGTCTACTTGGTGATCCGTAACAGAAGCAGACAAGTTGGGACCCTATTACAAAGATGGAGTAACTATTGTTCATTCTTACAATGGGAACATATAGGTACCATTCTCTGTGAGGCCCAGTGAAGGGGTGATTGCCTGCTCCCCACCCAGAATGGTGCCTACTTGGGCCTAAGTCCACTCTGCTCTCAAATTCTCTCAGTCAATTTGGGAGACCTTGGCTACCTCTCCCCCCACCCACCCTTCTGTCCAGGCTTCCCCTTGTTTTGCTTCTTCTCCACTTAGCTTTCATCTCACTGTGGCTTCTACTCCACTGTGGAAACATGCTGAAGAGGACCCTAATTCTCTAGCCCCTCAGCCTCCTCAGGTATCTCACAAAAGTCTAGCTGCCGCCCTTGTGAAGCCCACTTCTGGGGCCACTCCTTATCACGGTACCCTGCAAAAGGCTGTGATATCGAACAAGGCGGTTGGAGACCCTTTGTGCTTTCCTACCTCAATTTTGCCTGATCCTTACAACTCAGAGGTGGACATGTATGTTCATGCCTCATTTGAATTTAGTATCCTAAAGGACCTTAGGCAGAGTGTGCTAACTAATGGTGTCCAAAGCCCCTATACAGTGGGTTTGTTGGACAATGTACTTCAGACTTATTCTCTGATTCCCCATGATGTTTTTCACCTTGCAAAAACATACCTGTCCCCTGCTCAGTATCTCCATTTTGAGGTGGAACTGCATTCATTAATCAGGGAACAGGCTCATAAAAATACTCAGGCAGGTGCTCAGTTGAGAGAAATTACTATTGATATGTTATCCGGCATGGGTGACTTTTCAGATTTAAGCAGGCAGGCCTGTTGCCCAGCACTACTCTTTCACCAGCTAGAGGACCTCCTGCAGAGGGCTTGGGCTTCTGTGCTAGTTGATGGTGCATTGACAAAATCTTCCATTCAAATTATGCAAGTTTCATTGGAAACTTACACAGAATTTGTAACAAGATTACAACAAACTATTAGGAGACAGATTTCTAATTCCCAGGCAGCAGACATCCTGATTTTACAGCTAGCCTATGAAAATGCTAATATGGATTGCAAACAGGCAATAAATCCTGTTTGCTCCTCAAAAGATCTTGGAGCATATATTGTCATGCCAAAATATTGGGTCTCCTTTATGCAATTCAGCTTTAATGGCTCAAGCCATCTCCCAACATTTACACGGTACACACAGTAATTGAAAATGTTTTAATTGTGGAAAAATGAGGCATCTCAGCAAAAACTACAAAATGAAAGTGGCTTTACAAGCTGATCCAGAGCCACTGAGTCCAGCAGGCATCCAGTGAAAATAAGTTACCACCTGACCTTTGTCCTTGATGCCGGAAAGGCATTCACTGGGCTAAAGATTGCTGCTCCAAATATGGTAGGAATGGTGCACTGCTGCTGAGAAACAGAAATAGAGCCCTTCCCTGGGCTTGGGAAACAATAGGGGATCAGGGCCAAGGGGCTCCAGTCCCCCTGAGTCAGTGGTAACTGGTTCAGACCCATGCACAAGTACAAAATGAGATGGCATGGGTTTCTGGAGGGTCATTTCTTCCCTGATCAGGGGAACCCTGGGGAGCTCAGGAACAGATCTTCCTACTGCTCAGAGAGTTCACTTGTTGGGATGTGAGACTCCAGTATCTGTCCCCACAGGAATTCATGGGCCCCCGAAACAATTGGTTTGTTACTTGGAAAATTCTCTTTAACTTTGAAAGGAATTACTGTTATTTCAGCTATTGTTGATTCTGATTGTACCTCTGAACTGTGTGTTGTTAGCTTCACAGAACTTTGGGTAATAGAGCAAGGAGATTATATTGCACATTTTTTGCTTTTGCTTAAACCAAAATTAAATAATGTTAGCTTTAAAAATTCATGAGAGGATCCTCAGCCAGAAATTCCTCAAGAAGAGATTTATTTCACCCAAGAGATTTCCAAAAACCACCTCATGTGTAAAATTAAGTTGCATGGCAAATTCTTCACAGGATTTGATAGACATAGGTGCAGATGTGTCCATGATTGGCACATGTTTTTGGCCATCATCTTGGGGGGAAAAAACAACTAAAATATCTCTAGTAGGCCTTGGGTCCCCCAACAAGTTTTGCAAAGCATCATTCCCCTGCCTTATGAAGAGCCTGATGGCCAGTTGGGACATATTTTTCCTTACATAACTCCTGTACCTGTAAATTTATGGGGCACAGATTTATTGGAAGAATGGAGAGTCATAGTGACTACTTTGCCCCCTGAAACTTCACCAAGCCAACAGATGATGTCTAAAATGGGATATGAACTGGGAAAAGGATTAGGCAAGCATCTTCAGGGAAGAGCAGAGCCTATAGAAAAGAAATAAAAAAATAATCACCTTGGAATTGGATATGATCAAAATTTTTAGTTGGGGGTATTGAAGAAGTTTCTCTGCTCAAGGCAGCCTTGCCTTTACAGTGGAAATCAAATGATCCCATTTGGGTAAATCAATGCACAGGAGAAACTAACCATTCTAGAGAAACTCATATAACAGTTTAACAAGGGGCAATTAGAACCAGCTGTGAGCCCTTGGAACACACTTATCTTTGTTTTTCCTAAAAGTTCAGGCAAATGGGATTTGTCTTAGGACTTATGTGCAGTTAATGCAAGACTCATTCTAATGGGGGCACTGCAACCCAGCTTACCAATCCCAGTGGCAATCCCCCAGAAGTAGCTACTTATAATTATAGATTTAAAAGACTGCTTTTTTAACATTCCTTTGTGGCCAAGTGACTGACCTGGATTTGCCTTTTTAGTACCTAGTATGAATTTTAAAGAACTGATACAGCACTTTCAGTGGACTGTGTTACCTCAAGGAATGGCTAATAGCCCCACATTGTGTTAGCTTTTTGCAGCACAGGCTCTTCAAGCTACTTGTAAATTATTTCCTTCTGTATATTTAACACATTATATGGATGATGTATTAATCTCTGCGAATACACAACAGCTACTTCTACAGGCCTTTGCTGTTACAAAGAAGGATTTAGTGGGTTTTGGATTGTGGACAGCACTCAAAAACGTTCAACTATCTGAGCCTTATACTTACCTGGGTAGCTTGGTAGCAGAGTGATCCATTAAGCCACAAAAGATATAATTTAGGACAGACAAATTAAAAGTGATAAATTATTTTCAAGAATTATTGGGTGATATTAATTGAATTAGGCCTAAAATAGGGAGAGCAACTTTTCAATTGCAGAATTTATATGAAATATTACAGGGAGATTCTGATCTTAATTCCCCTCAAAAATTAACTCCAGAGGCACAAAAGGAGTTAGAATTAATAGAATAAAGCATACATGACCGTTAGGTTTTTTGTATAAACTCTAATTATCTGGTTCATTTGTTTGTGCTTAACACTCCCCACTCACTGACAGATTTAATAGGGTAATGATATGAGAAACAGGTCTTTCCCATGGAATAGTTGTTTTTAATCTAACCAGCTAGTGAAATCTCTACAATTATATCTAGAGCAAATTGCAAAAATGGTTTCCTTGGGATGTAATCGTACCCAACAATTATTTGGTGCTGACCCTCATTTCATCATTATCCCAATTGACAAGGATCAAATGCAGACGGTACTGCAAACTGCACTAGTGATTCTCTGTTTCATTTTTTTGTGTGACATGAGTTTATTCTCCCCAAGATTACTCAGTTTCAGCCATTGCAATGTGCCTCAATCTATTTCACCGATGGCTCCTCTAAGGGCCAAGCAGCAATTTGGAGCTCGTCATTTAGTTATGTGTTGCCTACACCTGGTCTCTCTGCTCAGAGGTCAGAGTTGCTAGCCATTTTATTTGGGATCCAAAACTTTCCCTACCAACCTCTTAATAGTTTGAGTGATTCCTTTTATGCAGTTTGTTTTACTCAAAGACTGGAAGGAGCTATGGCCCGCTATACCTTAGTTCCGAAATTATTGTTTTTCTTTAAGATTACAAAAGCCATACATCAGAGAACTGCCTCCTTTTGTATTGGACATATTCAATCAGATTACCAATCTTCCTGGACTGCTTTCCTATGGCAATGCACAAGCAGATCGGCTTATAGGATACCTTGCTTCTTTTGATCAGGCTAAGGAATCACATTGTTTTTTCCATCAGAACCCCAAGGCACTACAACATGATTTTCAGTTATCTTGAGCTCAGGCACAACAGATAGTTATGGCCTGTCCTAGTTCCCAGCAGATTCCATGGCCCATTTCCCATGAGGGAACTAACCCTCCAGGCCTAGCCACTAATATGGTTTGGGAGATAGATGTGATACATGTCCTCTCTTTTGGAAAGTCTCAATTTGTACATGTCTCTATAGATGCATTTTCACACATGATACATACCAAGTGTCACTCTGGTGAGAAAGGGCACCATGTTCAACAATACTGCTTGTCTACACCTTTGCTGCCATGGGAGTGCTCAAAAATATTAAAAATGACAATGGTCCATCATATGTTAATAAATTTATCCAAAAATTCTTTCTTATTTGGCATGTTAAGCATAGTACTG
>NW_004624880.1:332652-354192 GCF_000247695.1 Heterocephalus glaber | reverse complement strand
AAAGAAAGAAAGAAAGAAAGAAAGAAAGAAAGAAAGAAAGAAAGAAAGAAAGAGAAAGGGAAAAAGAAAAAAAGAAAGAAAGAAAATGCAAATCCATTATTGCCTATGGACAGATGTGAAAAGAACAGAAACTGAATGAAATCATTATTATGCTAAGTGTGGTGAGGGGTTCCAAGGTTTGTACACATGTCAACACTCATGAAATTGAGCATTTTACATACATGCAGTTTCATGTACTTCAATTGCATTTCATTAATCCATACATACTGATTCTTCAATAAAGTTGAAGCTATTTTCTTAAAACCAAAAATATAAAAGATTTTTTGGTGCTTTTCTTGGATTTGGATTAATTTTAGAAAATAATTAGAATCATCAACTGGTATCTTTAAATACTGAGTCATTCTGTGTAAAAAAAGGCAACACATCTTCAGTTCAAGTTATGGTTTATATACTTCAAAGTACTCGAATGTTTCCCTCATGGGATTTTCATATTTGTAAAACACAATCACATATATTTTATCTTTTTGCTGCAATTGTAAAAAAAAATGTTTACATGTTGTAACTAGTTATATTTGTGTATTGATTTCTGAATGTTAATTTAATTTTTATTACCTTGTTGAGTTCTCTTTATTAGTTTTATCATTTAATCTCTATAAATTTAGAAATAAGCTATTATATCATCTATAATTAGGGTATTTTTTCCTTTTAATGCTCATGTTCCCAGTTGGTTTTTCCCAAATGCACTGATTAACAGTCATGATGGGTTGGAACACATACTTCCTTTATTCCATAACTTAGAAAGACATCAGGGTCCCATGAAAATAAATAAAGAAATAAAAATAAAGAGATTTTAATATGTTGAATAAAACAAGTAAAAACATATTAAAGCATGATCAATAAAATTATCATTCTCGTTCTCTAGATATTTTTTCTTCTCTTTTCCTTTTTTTTCTAAGTGGATTTATGTTTTTTCCTCAAGCATTAATGAATGATACTGAGGACCAGGTTACATGTCTCCTAACATTCATATCAGTAGAAAATTCAGTAACTCTCTAATAGCAGGTATTCAGTAAGCAAGCCAGGATCATTATGGAGAAAAGAAGAACTCTGAAAATATCTAAACTCTCATTCCTTTTCTATCACACTAACAAAATTAAAAACCTAAAATTCACTTTTTTTATCAAAAGATAAGAACATTAATACTTTACAAAATTCTTTTTCATTTTATTGTTAATATTGAATTCACTGTAGATTGAAAGCATTTTTAAAAATTTATATTTGGGTTGTGGGCATAGCTCAGTAACTCAGTAATACAGCACTTTCCTAGCATATTGGAGGCCCTTGTTTGGATCTTCAGCAAGGCCAAAATCTTAGATACAATAAAGATTATATTTCAGTGGAAACTATTAATCTCTCCCATCTATCAATCTTTAAAAGCAAGATTCATCTTCCCATCCAGACCCTCCTCAGTGCTTTCTTCACATCCTGGTTCTGCAGACTGTATATCAGTGGATTCAGCATGGGGATCCCTGTGGTGTAGAAAACAGAGGACACCTCCTCCTGGTCCAGAGTGTTACTTGAAGGAGGCTTGAAATACATGTAGGTGATAGACCTGAAGAAGATCCCTACAGCCATGAGATGAGAGCTGCATGTTCCAAATTTGGAGTGTCCCTCTGAGGACCGGATGCAAAGGATACTGAAGAAGATGAAGGCATAGGATACAGCAACAGAAAGAGTGGACATCAGTGTGTTGAACCCAGCAATGATAAAAAGGAAAAGCTTATTAGAGTGTGTGTTGGAGCAGGAGAGATTGAGAAGGGGAAGAACATCAGAGAAGTAATGACTGATGATGTGGGATTTGCAGAAGTTCCATTTCATGATGGCACTTGTATGGGCCACAGCAGACAGAATGCCCAGCATGAAGGAAACCAGCATTAGCACAGAGCAGAGCCAAGGTGACATGACCACATTGCCCAGCAGTGGATTACAGATGGCAGTATAGTGATCCCATGCCATGGCAGTCAAAAAGTAACCCTTAGCTACCATATAGATCATAAAGAAAAAGATTTGGCCCATGCACTCACAATAAAGGATTGTATTCTTCTTCCCAAGGAAGTTCACCAGCATTTTGGGGGTAATGTCAGAGGAATAATGGAGATCAATGAAGGACACCTGCCCAGGAAATAGTACATGGGAGTGTGAAGCAGAGGGCTGAGATCAATCAGGAGCATCATGCACAGGTTCCACACAACTGTCACCCCATAGATCACCAAGAACAGGAGGAAGAGGGGCAGCTGGAGCTCATTCAACCATACTAAGACAAACATGGTTACTGTAGAATGATTTCTCATGGCCATTACTTATTGGAGATTGCTGCGGGAATGGAAAATATGAATGACATTAAAATGGACCTTCAGTACTCTTCCCCATCCCTAACAAATGATAGCAAACCTTTAGAAGTGAGGTTGATAAAATAGGAAGACTCAGTCATGGTTTTCCTTATCTGTGATCCTCACAGTCTTCCCCTTCTCCCTAAATCTACTGGAACTTATCCCAAATTGCCCCAAATTTTAGACAACATTGTTTCCTGATTGACTTAGAAGGCTCTGTCTCATGAAATCTGTGGCAAAAACAAACTTTTTAATATCATAATAATTACTGTTAACCATTTGTTGAAAAAAATAGGATAAATTATTGGCAAATTATTCTAATCATTATCAATTTCCCCAGTTTTGTCAAACTCTAAGACCTGCAAGCATCTCCCACAAGATGTGGAACAACAGAGGGAATGAAGCATCAGCCACAGAGCATTGAAAACCATCTCTCAATACCATTTGTAGTCAGGGTTGTCAAGAGATTCGGTTTAAGTCATCTAATTACTATACTGCATAAAAATGTCTAACAATCCAAGGTAAGAGTACTGTGAAGGACTGATCTGACATATTTATCTGACATATTCATCTGACATATTTATCCTCTGCATTAAGGTGGCAGGTTGGAGTTTTAACTCTGCGATCCCTAATGAAGCGCAGGCTCCTATAAATCAAGTGGTCAATGATAAAATTCATAATGAGAATCTCCTCAGTCTTTCTTCCCAGAAAAGTTGCCTGTCTGGATCACTGGCAGTGAACGAGTATCCCCTTAAGAACGAGAGCCCACACCCATTAAACATCCTGTACCTGGCAGGAGATGGTGCTTCTGAGGGTGCAAGAAAGTATTTTCTTATTGATGTAAACCATGAACTCTTCAAATGCCTGGTATTCATGATAGTTTTTGTCCTATGTCTAAAGATAGAATATCTATCTATATCTATATCTATCTATTTATCATCTATCTATCTATCTATCTATCTATCTATTCATATATTATATTCCTGTTTTGTATGTGAAGGACACTGTGTTCAGGAACTTTCACAGTCAGGATTTCAGTCCAGGAAGTATAGTGCCAGAATTCCCTTTTTCTCCCCCTAGTATTAAGTGATAGATTAATATGTGAATATTAACTGTCTTCTCATAAACTCAGAGGATGACAGACTCTGAGGAAATGTGAATATTTTTAGATGTTACAGAATGGCTGAGACTTCAATGCATTTCCAGGAATCCCCAAGACAAGATGATGTCCAACAGGTGTACTGGGCTCATGCACAGTGAGCAGTCTGGGCAAATGGACCATCCTGAAGAGTTTACAAGTGGAAAAGCAGAGATCTACCCCAAAGCTCTTTCATTTATAATTTTTTCCTAAGGTTAAAGGAGGCTTGGACAAAATACAGAGAAAGGAAAAGTGTTAGTTTTGTCATTGGAAAAGCCTTTCCAATAGAATAGCAAATGTTAAAAGATAATACCTGAAAGGACAGTTTTCCATAACAACTTAAGGGGAGGTACATGAAGCACTAAAATCACAGCCTTGCGCAACATTTCCCGATGTTCTAGATTTTCTGTGGAGAAAAAAAGCAAAATAAACATGTGTGCTTGAATTTTCCAGTTAATATTTGTATATGTTGAAGTTCACAGTGAAACGTATGTATTAAAAGCTATAAACAATCCGGAGGGAAAAGAATCTCCCCAACTTTTGAACTCAGTATTTCCCATGTCCTTTTGATAACAAAAGTGCTAAATGACCTTAAGCAGATAAAACTTACAGTCTACTCAACTAACCAATACAAATGTTTCAGTGTCCAAAGAAGGGTGATTTAAGGGTTGAATTTACTGTTGATCAGTTTTCAACATTTATTTTATTAATATGTATCACTTGATATCAATAAAATTTCTCTAAAACAAAGTAACAGAAATTTCATGTGATCTATGAATTTAATATAAATGTCATTAATATGAATATCATTGAATGTAACTTACAATGTGTAAATCCAGAAAGTAGGAATGAGTGTCTTTCAAAGGATTCTTATGATCACCAAAAATAATGAGTATAAAGATTTATTATCTAAAAACATGTATCAAAATTTAATGTGGTCCATATTATTAAAACACAGATGGTTACAGAAAATCCTAGAATGTGAGGAGATAGAAATGTGCTATTTTGGTTATAAGGAGATAGTCTCCTGTGTGTTTTACTCATTTTTTTATTCTTCACCTGGGCTTAAATAATGAAAATGTTACATACTTGGGGCTGGTTAGGTGTTTAAATATTTGTACCTCTAGATTTGAAAATTGAGAAAGGGGCCTTAGGCTAAGCTTTGCTAGGCCTTAGAGGTGGGGAATTGAGGACAATGAATCCTCTTTATCCCAAAGAGGGAATCTTGGGTAGTGTTTTTGAGTTCAGGAAGAAGCAAAGCAGAGCTATAAGTGCTGAATGAACCCTAATTTATCCCACAGTGGCCTGAATACATTCTTTTAAGACAGATGAGAATATAGGAACTTATGTTTAATATTCTGCCACAAAAAATACTGTCCTGTGGATTACATGTGCCCTTGTTACCTTTATCTCCTGGAGACTTATGTATATGAGTTGGTGCGCAAGAAGTCAAGGAAAACAAATACAGAAGCCAAAAGCACGTTGATGAAGCAAACATGATGGAGTCATAGAAACCTCAGTGAGGCTCTATGCTCCAGAGCTCATTAAATTTAAACCTGAAATCATTTCCACAGAATGTGTGATGAAAGTCACAAAGATGTGACAAATAACATTAATAGAAAAGGAAGAGGGAGGACAAACCAACTAGAGAGAATACCAGAGCAAATGCTCCTGTGTACAGCCAATCTGTTGCAAATTGGTTGGCATTACTGATGATCTTTTAGATATGATAGAGAAGCTATCATTGCTATTAGACATGTTACAATTTCTGTGGCTAAACTGGACACATACCTTGATCCCGCATGGAGATTGAAGTTCTCAGAATTTGCTCACTGTGCTCATGTCAGAGATCACTCTTGCAGCCATCAAACGACAATTCTCTCCTACTTCTAGACATACATATTTATGTAACAAAACTGAATTATTTGATAGGACAAAATGAAAACATAAAATTCATCTGATATTACCAACTCTCAGCACCTTGAAACAGATCATGGTATCAAAATAGGAGAGTGATATGAAATGCAGCTTTTATCTAAGGTTCAGTGAGCTGAGGGATCTCATTAAAAATACAAAATACACCCATCCAAACACAAATCCCCCAAGACTTCTTGAGCCCAGACATAGTTGAAATGCTCAATATTTAATAATCCTGTACAAAAATGTTCTGTCCCAAGAGTGGATAAGTTTCTAGAAGATTCTTCTTATTATAATCTCAAGGTGTCAATGAGAATTCTGTAGTAGAAAGAAATCAGATTAATAATTCCCCGAAGCCAGATGGAACTCATTTTCTAATTTTCTGTAATATCATCTATTACTTAAAAAAATTGGATGGGGATATGGGGGTAGAATAAGAGCATTGTCAGTTTTACTTTATAAATTGTTCTTGGGATTCAAAATATTATTTAATTTTTTGATATGGTTCTAAAACCACATTAAAAATAGTTAGATTTTTGTTATTTTATCCTTGATTATTTGTGTATTGCCTTTACTTGTCAAACCACATTTTGATAACCCTATGGTACTCCTTCATTGAACTTTTGTGGTCGTGGAACATCCTAATTCTGAGAACTGGGGAATGATTAACATAGGTAAAATTTTCTATTTATGTTTCTCTTCTGAGAGCTCAGGTCAGAAATCTTGTAGGACCCTGAGAAAAATGTTCAATGAACTCTTTCCCAATGAAGTCATCTTTCATTTTGAGAATTTAGTCTTATCTTGTTCTGTTCCAGTATGTTTTCTGGTGACTCTAGTTTATGTCATTAGTGAATTAAGCATCTTCCATTGATTTCCATCATTACATCTGTTCAAGATTCCTCCCATTCCAGGACATTTCATGGACAGCCACTGTCAGATATGACATTTAACAGCCGTTTCAGTGTGTTAGTCAGCTTTGCTTTACTATGACAAAGAGAAAAAGAATCTAAAAGAGGAAAGGTTTATATCAGCTCATGGTTTCACAGTTTATTCCCATGATCCTCTGCCTCCTTTGCTTTGGGTCTGAGACAAGGCAGAACATCATGACAATGAGAGTATGCTGGAGGCTGCTCACTCCGGGGCCACCAGAAGCAGAGAGATGATGTGGGACCCTGGGTAACTCCCTTCCTGTCAATCCCCTCTGTTCTGGCTGATGGGTGTGTACACCAACCACCCCTTGGATTACGATAGGTAATTAGAGCGTGGCAAAGCTGGCTCGGGTTGTAGGCATGACCTGTTAATTACAAGATGTTGGACACGTGAGCAGAACAGTTATCAAAACCCTACATGTGGCCTTCTCCCAATAACTTGAGCAGGTTTTCCATAGGATGGCCTAGACCTGACATCAATCTGAGGCTTGAGATCTAAGAATCACCTCTTATACCCATATGTAGAAGTTTTGGTGGGTTTCTTTGAGATTTGGATAGCATAAAAAGAGAGACAATCCTTGAAAAGCTTGGTATCCTAACTTTCCAAGATATTTTTGCTTTTACCTGCTTTTTTCTCTTTACTTGGTCCAAGCTGGCCTTGCAGAGCCAGTTTCTCTCCCACTCTTCACTTTTACTTTCTTTTTTTCAATAATTTTATTGGTACATTTTAGGTATACAACATGCTGACATTCATTATTGGGAATTTGTACCTTTATATAATATATCTTGGTTCTTATTTTTTCCCCCATTCCTGTGACTTCCCCTCAACCCCTCCACTCTTCCCTATTTACAAAGACTTTGTTTCCATTTCTCATATTAATTTCATTCCCTTCTTTCCTTTCCTCTACCTCTTCCACTTCTCCTAACTCTTTGCCCCTTTTCTTCCTATTTCACATTATCTATTATGCTTTTTAGTCCTTATTTACACTTTCAGTTTCTCACACTAGAGAAATTATTTGGTGTTTACACATGTGTGTTCTATTTATTTCACTTAAGATTATGGCTTTAATGTGCATCCATTTAGCTATAAATGTCTCTAGTTTCTTATTCTTTATGGCTGAGTAGTACTTCATTTTATAAAAAAAGCCACATTTTCTTTTATGTGGTACTATTTTTAAACTTGCAGATTTTTTCAAAAATGCAATTTAATGTAAGAATGTGGAAAATTTAATGAGAGATGGAAATGATGTACAACCACTAACCTAAAATGAATGTTGTGCTATACATTAAAATTGGAAAAAGAAAGTGTTGAACAAGACACATTATCAAATACAAGGGCTATTTCAGAGTGACAAAGAGCTCAATCTAGGATTTGAACAACTGAGAGGAGAAATAGAAAAATAGGGAATTTTAATAGTATACATTAGCACAATTCATTCAATAATTATTAGTTCATCAGACAAAAGTATCACTAAACATAAAACACATAAACATAATTGGTGATAGTATATCTGAAATATATATATATACAAATACATATATAGGCACATTAATTTTATATGATGTGACCTCACAACCAGATAGCATAGTCTTTAAAATGCATTGGGAATATTTAGAAAAACTGACTACACTATATTAAAAACCCCAGCAATTGGCAATAATAAAAAATTCAGAGTATGTTCATTGAGCATGATGACATTAAGACAGATTTTTAAGATAGAAATAGGAAAAAGCCCATATCTATAAGTCAACAATTCACTTTTATATAATCATGACATTGTGAAAAAATTAAGCACAAATTATACAATATTTTAAACTTAATGATATTGTAAGTTTAATACATTAAAACTTTTGGGATGAGACTAAATTGAGACTGAGAAGGAAATTAATAATTTATAAGGACATATTGGAAAGAAAAGTTGAAGTATTAATTTAAGCTTGCACTTCAAGAAGTCAGGCGAAAAAGATGGAATAATAAGAAAGAAATATATAGAGGATTAAATACTCAAGAATATAGGTAAATATTCCATATTTCACATTTGTCTTTCAAGTTTAATCCACTTGGAAGTTTACTTGTTGTATGCCATAGTTAAATCACCTATTCACTTTTTAACAGAACAGGAGTCCAAATTTATAATCCAAATAATTTAATTAAATATATAATTATAAATATAATTCTAGTAATTTCCTAAATGTGTGTCTACACTTTATGTCCCTCTAGTTCACAAAGCAAAAGAAAGGAAAAATTGAAATACTAAGATATTTTTTCTGTAATTTGAAATCATTAATTGCCACTTATTTTTCAACTGGTACAATGTTAATATCTGTTAACACAATGATAATCATACTTACTTTCTGATTGATAAATCTCTTACCTATCTTATTATAACATAGGTAATATTGTTTTCTTACAGATTTTAAAATTATGATGAAAAGAGGGTGTTTTACTTGTCCTGGGGTGTCCATTAATAAATGATGAGGTCACCGTGTGAACACAGAAACTTTAACTTCAAGACCTAGATATTAGATGACTATTCATTCTGCTTCCCTCAAAGGAAATCAAGGATACTTGGTACGTGATCAACAAATAGGTAAGTGAAGGCTACTGCAAACTTGTAAGTTTGAAAAACGATCGTTGTGGGTGTTGGCCTCATTTTAATAATAATATTTGAAGATTTTATGTAGAAACCCTTATTTCCTGATATTATATGACAAATGGAAAAGTTTGAAAATAAGATCTCTGTTCACCCCTACCAAAAATTAGTTTCTGGCTGTTTAAGGTTAGTACTTACAGGTCTTGGTTTCATCAGTTCTCAGTCACTTTCATTCATTTACATGGACTTCTCTATGTATTTAAGTTTGCAAATCTCAAGTCAGACACATTGGCTTGAAATCACTGAAATGTTCAAACCATAACACAGACACTCTGAATGTTTTGAATTCTTATAAAAGTAAGTAAAGAATCTTATATAAAACCATTATATTTGAAAAGACAGCTTAATAAATACTAAATTGAGACCAATTCTACTTAAATAAATTGATCCAGACTGAAATGATTGCATAGAAACCAAGAGGGTACCTTATTCCTAAAGAGGTATACCAATCACATCACTCCAAAAACTATGTCTTTTTCTCTCCCCTTCAGAAACTGCAGAGAGGACATGGCAGCAGGAAACCATCTCACAGTCACTGAGTTCATCCTGGCTAGGATCTCAGAGAAGCCAGAGCTCCAGCTGCCCCTCTTCCTCCTCTTCCTAGGAATCTATATGCTGTGGGGAACACAGTGGTGGAGAACCTGGGGATGATCACCCTGATCAGGCTCAGTTCTCACCTGCACACCCCCATGTACTATCTCCTCAGCAGTCTGTCCTTCATTGACCTGTCCTATTCCACTGTCATTACCCCTCAAAATGCTGCTGAGCTTTGTGATGGAGAAGAACATCATCTCCTACCCTGAGTGCATGACTCAACTCTAATTCTTTCTCATTTTTGCTATTGCAGCGTGTCACATGCTGGCTGCAATGGCTTATGACCGCTATGTTGCCATCTGCAGCTCCTTGCTTTACAATGTCATCATTGTGAGACCAAAGTGAACCTGAAAAATGCCATCTTGGCCTGTGATTAAATTCCCCTCATACCCCTCCCCTTATAGAGTGCTGGAATTCCCCACAAGATAGCCGCTTGCTCTGCTTCTGTAAATATGCTTTATCGCTCCCTGGGAACAGATGGTGCCCAGTGCCTCCCTGTAACCACTGAACCCTGGAGCTACAGAAGGCCCTATCTTGGCAAGATAGGTGGGATGAAAAAGAACTGGGTTGTGAAAAATTATTTCACAGCTGGCTGAAGGACATAGTGGCCTCTCCCTGAACTTCTTCGTTCGAGTTTCCTATAAACCTGTACTGTCCCCTGCTTCGGGGCTTCACTTCTCCTAGAGAGTGGAGTCCACACACTTGAATAAACTCCTTTTAGTTATAACTCTGTCTTTGTCCCAGTGTTTGGTGATTTCCTGGCTGGCGTGGCACAACAATCATGTCTCATCAGATGTGCTTTTCCCTGATTTTAGTGTGTATATAATAGGTGTGGTTTGTGCATCAACTCATACATCATACTGCATGATTAGGGTTTGTTTCTGTAGTCAATCATTGCTTCTGTGATCTTATTACCATCCTAAAGCTCTTTCGTTCTAGTACTTATATCAATGAATTATTGATACTAGTCTTTAGTGGAATTAATATCCTTGTCCCTACCCTGATCATTCTCAGCTCTTACATCTTCATCATAGCCAGCACCCTCTGCATTTGCTCCACTGAGGGCAGGTCCAAAGCCTTCAGCACTTGCAGCTCCCACATCTCAGCTATTGTTGTCTTCTTTTGTTCTGCTGCATTTATGTATCTGAATCCATCATCAGTCAATTCCATGGACCAAGAGAAAGTGTCCTCTGTGTTTTATACTATTGATGTTCCCATGCTGAACCCCCTGATTTATAGCCTGAGGAACAAAGATGTCAATGTTGCTCTGAAGAAAAGCTAGAGAAGAGTATTCCCATGAACAAAAGGACTATGGAAGATATTTCTCATATATATCATGAGATTCAAATCTTTGACTATTCTTCTGTATCAATTGATATGTATCATTTTATTCTGTCAAAATTTCCTTCATTTTTTTAGATTCTATTGACTTTTTTTCTTATTATCATAGCCCCTTTAATGCTATTTCTCTCTAGGTTATCTCTTAAGTATAACTGAGACACAGGCTAGGAGAAATAACAGAAGATGATCTGGATACACATAGCCACTAATACCTTCTCCATCACTTTCTCCATTTTTTTCATATATTTCTTGTCTAGTGCTTAGTATAATGAAAATATGGTCTTCCAACAGTGGTTAGCCCTCACACTTCATCTATCCACACAAAAAATAACATGAATCATATTAATATTATTCTGATAATCATTAGCTTTGCCTTCTTTTTTTTTTTTTTTTTTTTTTTTTTTTTTTTTGGTACCAGGGATCAAACTCAGATCCTTGTGCTTGTGTGGCAGGCTCCAAAACCACTGAGCTAAATACCTGGCCCTCCATACCTTCTTTTTTTTCATCCCATACCTTCTTTAAGGATATTTCCTCTATCTCTGACCTAATAAAAACTAAGTACACTTTAAATCTGTTACCTATCCATGTACATGTTGTGATAGACAAATCTAATATATCCCACCTTGCCTTTTATTATTCTAGCTTTGTAATAACTGCCTGGTTATTGCCTCAGGTCTGCACGGACAATAATCTCCACATCAGTGACACATACGTGGCTCAGTTTCACAGCTAAAGTTCCTGGGGAGCACGACTACCTAGTAGGCCTTTCATATTTCTTTTGATACTTATTTGCCCTATAAAGTAATTGTATGAAACCAGTATATAAACAATGTAGTTGTCACTCATTAATCCATTCAAATGATACAACTTTTTTGTTTTTAGATGAAATAAATTATGTCCAAGTTTGGAGAATTCTTCCAGAATCAGTATGATAATTTATTTTTAACTGTTTTTCACACACATATTTTTGAAATATTACCATGGAATTATTCTTTAAATCAAGGCCCACATGTGATAACTTTTAAATGGGAAATTTCTGAAGTCTTTATATCCTACCAAAACCCATGGATCCCCTGAAGCAAGTCTAATTTATTCTTGAAACCAAGCATGCACATGAGAGATAAAATTTGTTCAACAGATTTGAAATCTAATGAATCAAGGTGACAAAACATGTGGCAGAGTGATGTCTGGGATGCAGACAGAGCAGTCTAAACTAACACACCCAGAGTAGGAAATAACTCCCACCCATGCAAGCATAGAGCAATTTCTTTGATATTAGGCTTCAGTAAAGAAGGGGTCAAATATCTCAGCCTAAAAGCCACGGTTACTACTTCTAGTGGATGCTTTTCATTCATTGTTTGTTTGTTTGCTTGTTTTCTTTCTTCTTCTTTTATGGTAGCCCTGATGATGGTGGTTTGGTGGTTAAGATTCTCTGCTTGATTTTTAGTTTATGCAGACTGCTTTTTCTAGACTTTATTCAACAACACTTTGCTTATCCACTTTGTACTTCATTCGAGCCTTCACAGGAGGGAAGATAGGAAAATGAGGATAACAGAAGATAGGAGAACAGCTCCAAATGGCTGTTCTGAGGAAAGGTTTTCCATCAACTGATTGTTGTTCTGAGCCACCAGAAGTCCTAGCTGAATATATTTTTTCCACTTACAGTTAAATGATTTCTTTAAACCAAACTATTGACTTACTTGCTATTATAAGCCTATCTCTGGATAACCAATCTAAAATATGCCAGAATCTGCCCTAGAGAAACACATTTTAAAAGCTACAGGAATTTACATGTCATTTCCTCAGAAAACTCATCTTTAAAATTCCAGCTGAATTACTTCCTACCCATCTTTCTCTCACACACCAATTGTTTTCTTAGCAGTTACTGATTACAGGAATGATATGATTACTTGAAAGTTTGTATTTTAATCTTCGTTGTTGAGTTGACTTAAGCTGCAGGGGGGGCACAGAGTTGGTTTTCAAATAATATTGATTGACAAGTGTACCAGACACCTTTCATATCCCACTCCATAGCCTGTCTTTCATTTCAGTCTCATATGAATTATTTAGTTCAAACTCACCTTGCATCGGCAGCATTTCACTTTAAATATGCACTATTATTTTTCATATTTTAAATTTAAATTTCTTTTAGAATAGTTTTAAATTTATTTAAAATATTTGATAATACAAGAGTTCCCATTTACCTGTACTGAGTTTGCCCTATTACTTCCATCTTTTGCTGCATTTGTTACAATTAATACATCATTATTGGTTTAGGATCTTTAACTAAAATCTAATTTATTTCTTAGATTTTGTTCATTGCAATTAACAAAAATTGTATACATTTATGGTATACATCATAATGTTTTGATACATAGGCCAAACCAAGCTAATTAACTTATCAGTTGCCTTCAGATGCTTATCAGTTTTTGTGATGAAAACATTTAAAATCTACTTCACAGAAATTTTCAACTATTCAGTATGTTGCTATCAACTATAATCTTTGTGTTTACAACCTCCTGAATTTAATTCTTGTGTAATTGAGATTTTGTAGTCTCTGATCAATGTCAAATGAACCTATATTATAATAACCCTTGGTAATTATAACTTTACACTCTATTTTGATGAGTTTGATTTTTTTAAAGATTTCACATATAATGAAATAACTCAGTATTTACCTGTTTATGTCTAGCTCATTTCAATTAAAATAATGTTCTCTATATTCATCCATTATGATTGCAGATGACAAAATTTTCTTTTTGTTAAAAGGCAGGGATAGCATTCCACCACATTTTCTTTATTCATTTGTCTGCTAATGAACACTTAGGTTGATGCCATATATTGACTAGTTTTTAAATGGCCACAGTAATGATGGAAGTGTAGATAGCTCTTCAATGCACTGATTTCAGTACCTTTAGGTATCGATCCAGAAGTGGGTTTACTGAATCATGTGAACATTTTCTTTTATCTCCTGTTATGTTTAATAGGACTAATGTAAGAGGATATATTTTCCTTGATCTCAATATTAAGGAGAAAGTGTACCAGTTTTTCACACTTATGCTGAAATTTTCTCTACCACTGTTGGTGCCAACCAAGAATTTTGGGACAACTCTTTCCTTTTCAGACAACTCTTGCCAAATGGGAACAAGAGTCTGTGTATAGATACTCCGTGTTCTAGTCCCTTTGGTTAACCATGCTGGGAAACTCTTGACTCGCTGTTGGCAAGTGTTCACAAATTTTAGCTCCCATTCCCCACAATTGACATCTCAATAACACAACTCTACTCTGGTGTCTTCTTAATCACTTACCATCTATACGCATAGTCAAGTGCATTTTTTAAATTTTTATTTTATTAGTACATTTTATGTATACAATATAATTACATTCATCATTGGAAATTTGTACCTTTACATAATCTCTCTTGGTTCTTATTTTCCCCCCTTCCCCTGTCCTCCCTTCAACCCCTCCATCCCTCTCTATTTACAAAGACTTTGTTTCCATGTTTGTCATTTTCTAATACTAATTCCATTCCCTTCTTTCCTTTCCCCTACCCCTCCCACTTCCCCTTCCCCTTTTCCCCTTTTCTTCCTATTTCACATTATCTATTGTACCTTTTAGTCTGTATTTACACTTTCAGTTTCTCACACTACAGAAACTATTCAATATTTACACATGTGTGTCCTATTTATTTCACTTAAGAGTATCGCCTCAATGTGCATCCATTTAGCTATAAATTTCTCTAATTTCTCATTTTTTATGGCTTAGTAGTACTCCATTTTATTAAAAAAAACACATTGTCTTTGTCCAGTCTCCAGCTGATGGGCATTTGGGCTGCTTCCAAGTTTTGAAGTGCATTTTTTATCATTTCTTATCATGGGAGTCAAAATTAAATTCAAACACAACTATGAGATACAATTTTCAGTTAAAAGAGAAACATAGATTCTCTTCACAAAATTAGCACTTTTACCATTTCATATACTCATGTAACATCTCTTAAATATATTCTTGATTGCTTCTTGGCCTTTTGCCTAAGATCAAATGTAAATATATTCTTGAATAAAGTGGAATTGAGAGGCATTCGTGGCATCTATTAAGTTGAAAAATTGGAACATAATATCCTGAAATGAAGGAACAAAAATTATAATATATGCATAAAGGAACTAACAGAAAAAGTGACAAAGAAAATAACAGAGAAATAATAACAGAATTTCAGTGGCTCTGTATTTGTTAACAAGTTCTGACTTCAAGAGAAACTAATTATCCAGATCTAATCTGCTAAGGTTTTGTCAGAGCTTAACTGAACTGAGGGAGCTCCAGTTGCCTGTAACTTGCCACATGGGACAAGGGAAATGTCAACTCCACCCTACTTTAGCTATTATTTCCCAAAACACATCTAAGTAGTATGTGGATATTTATTTTATGTAAATGCTTTTGTGTTACTATAAGTGCAAAGACTTGAAAGAGTAAAATTTTACCACCCATTTAAAGAGATCTACCTTCATAGGTAAAATCATTTCACACTGTTATCTGGATCAAGAAAGTCGGCAAGCTTAATAAATATTGAGCCTCAGAAGGAGGAGTTAAACAAGGATACAGGCTGTTATTTTGGAACAGAACAAGTATTATGGAAACTGTTTATGTTATGCCATAATCTGGAATACACTCTTGAGAATCATATTCATATTGTGACATTTCCTTGTAGCTCTGGCACCCACTTATTCCAATATAATATGCTCTTAAGAGATTTGCATTCCTCTCCTGAGATGTAACCTGTTTCCAGAACCACTCAGGGAATAGTAGATAAAAACCACTAGTGGTTGCAAGCATACCAGGAAGACTTCTCCAAATCTGTAAAATAAATTGAAGTGATTTTCTTTCTCATCTAGGGGCAAATGCTCTCTGTATTAATTTTTTTGGAGGCAATATTGGTATATAGAAAGAACACTAAACTTGGACTCAGGTGATTTGGGTATGAATTGCTCTTCTCTTTTTACTTTTAGAAAAGCTTAAATTTCAGTGTCCTTATCTGCAAATTGGTGTTAATTGCCATAACTTTAAAGTGATTTTGTGGGAATTAATTAGAGGATGACAAAATGCCATTATAAAAAGGAAGTATCATTTAAAGTTACCATTATTCACTAGTGAATTTTAGGAAGTCAGAATTAGTAAATACTCTAAAAGGCATTCCCTCTGTTCTACATGTACAACCTAACTCTACAGTTGTAGAAATTTGGTCTATTCACTTAAATTCTTTGTGCTTCAATTTTCTGAATGAATGGGAATGAATATTGCTTGTCTCTTAGATTTATACTAGGTATTAAAAGAGTTTATGCAACACAAAATATTTGCTACAATGCCTGGACGTATTTTTTTTAACCTAACTCAGGTTTTCAGTTTGTCTTTTAATTATGGCCCATCCTCAAAAGCATCTCCATGAGCTAATAAATCTTTAAGAGACTCTTCTTCATTGGCATTCTGGCCTTCTCTCTTGGATGGGCTTCTCTACTCTTTAGAATGCATCAAAATGGCATTAAACTGTTATTATTGTTACTAATACCAATATAGCTATAGTAATAATTCTTGTTATTTAGAGGTGGATAAGATCTATCTTACTTAAATCAAAGCTTTGTGTCTACTCACATATATTTAAAAGGTAGACTCTGTCATAAAATCAAAGAATCCCAAAGTCATAAGATATGAAGGGTGAATGTAAGAGATGATCTCACATTCTAATCAGAAATCTTCATGACATCCATGAAGATTTCTTTTAATCTATACCTATATGCTTACAGTGATGGTGAATTCACTCCTTCAGAAGGAAACTTGTTTCATTAAAGGTGTCTCATTTATTTTTTCTTTCCATACTAAATTGAATTCTAAGGATTTATTAATTTCACAGTATTTTACTGCCATTCAATGTGGAAAAGTATACAATATGCCTACATAGCATCAAACCAGGAAAGAAAAAAGGAACTTTAAATGTTACACTCTTTCTTGTAGATTTAAGCAATTTTTCCAAACTTCCTTCTGCTGAACACAAAACCCTGTCCTCTCCTCAGCCTCCCCAAAGTGACAGAATAAGGAGATGTCTGCCTCAGGAGGCCAGAGCTCAAGTTTCTTCCCACAAGAAAGAGGAATGAATCAAAGTAGGCTGGAAGTGCTAAAGCAGGGATGGAGATCTACATTATCTCTCTGTGCTCCCACCATAAAGAACATTTACCCTTCTGTATGATGGGAGATAGTGATTTGAAGCAATTGAGCCCTTCCATCTTCTCAGAGCTATCTTTGAATATTTTTTTCTTTTAACCAAAATATATGGCTTCCATTGATTTAGTCACTGGTGACCAAATGAACCTAAGCATATAAACCTGAATGACCTTAGAAAGAGCTATCATCTGTGCTCCTCCAAACAAAAGGCCCTGTGAGAGCTCTCATAGAGATATCTTACAAGCACTGACTTGAGAGTCAGACCTGGCCTTTAAGTTTAATTAAGTCATTTCCTATTGCGTGATCAAGTTATTAATTATGATACAACAAACTTGGTGCTTAAGTTTCTTTTCCTACTTAACAAGGTTGATTTTAGACTTTAAAATGAGCTACTGATCATAAGAAAAAGAAAGCAATACAATACAATCCCAGTATCTCGTAAATGATCAATTAATATTAACTGTTATACATAAGAATAATGTACAATGAGTTGTTTACAGCCACTTAACCAATTTATCATCTTTTTAAAATGTACTTAGTTTATTAGCATTGCTTTCAAGATGTATTTGTTAGAAGGACCCAAAAGTGATTTAGTAATTGTTCATTATTTATTAAATAATGTCTTAAATAGTGATGCTCAGTGTAGATATCTATGTAATCCCTGAAATGTTTACATAATTGAAGTATGGCAGTGGAGCGATATTACCATATGCAAGGACTTAAGCATTTAAGAGACAGGCAAGAAAACATACAGTTAGCATGAAGCCTGCAAGTGTAGATTGGAGTCTAGACATAGAAAGGGATGTAGACATTTTCCATTGAAAGCATCTCACTACATTTGTATTTGGATGGTAAATTGCTTAATTTTAATTGCTCCTTCTAAGCTACCAATGGCTAAGTCATGAGAAAGTCCCAAAGGAGATCTGAAGGAGGTGACCCAAAGCAAACAAATCTGTTCAAGTTCTCATAGCAGGTGCCCATGACACCTTATGCAAACACTGAATCTCAGTTCCAGAGGCTGGGGTGCTGTAGTCTTCTGAGAACCAGGGAATAGGACTTGGGTTACCATTTATGGGACTGTAGAAAATGCTGCCATTGTGCCTATGGACAATGTACATTATATGTACACATATTTTTTTCCTCACCTTTCTTTGACATATTTGTACTAAGCTTTCAAATGTTGGAAGTTACTAGAGTTTTCATTCTTTGAAGATGATTCTTGGAAAAGACTTACAAATGAAGACAATCATAGATTTACTGCCTTATAGACAAGCTTCCCTGCAATGATGTTTTCATTTCCTTTGAATAAACACATGGAAGACAAAGTACAATTGCTCTATATTCTCATGACAATGGATCTTGTCAGTTTTCACCCCTGAGCATCCTAATAGATGCAGAAGAGTGGTATCTCTTGTGGTTTAATCTATATTCCTGTTGATTAATGATACTGAGTATCTTTTCATGAGTTTTTTTCTATTTGTATCTTTTTTATTGAAATGTCTGCTTAAATACTTTGCCCCTTTTTTTCAGGAATAGAAATTGTTTATAAAAGTATTCTAGATACTATTTCTTTGTTGAATATGTAGTTTGTAATTGCTTTCTCAGCTTCAGTTATTTTGTAATTTTCCCACAAGTGACTCTCACAAAAGTTTTCAAGTTTTTAACTTTTTATTCTGAATCAGTCAGAAATAATATATAGACATTCCATATATGTATTACCAGGCATCCCTTAATAATAACACCTTATATGAATTCAGTATTTTTGTCACAGTGAGGAAATTTATACTAGTATGATTATTAAAGAGCTTTTTAAAAATTAATCAATATGTTTTTCATTATTATTATTGCTTTTGGTGCTAGGGTCCTACTGTGGATTTTTCATTACCTTCTATGTTTTAGTCTCTTCCAATTCATAAAAGTCCTTTATTCTTTATCTATCTTTCATGCCTCAACACAAAAAGCTTTAATTTTCAATTTGATTTTAGGTATTTTTTAAAAAATAAAATGGATTGTTTTATCAATGTATGGAACATTTTTACCTAACCAAAAGTCACAAACATATTCTTCTATTTGTTTCCAGAGGTATTGTAGTTTCATATTTTCCGTGTCAATCTATGATCATTTCAGTATATTTTTGTATAAAATTGTGATTTGATTTTTGTTTTATTTTAATTTCTCATATGGAAGTTCAATTGTTCTGTAAATTACCCCAGGATTAACAATGAAAAGACTACATTTATTTGTCTTTCAATAATTTGTTAAAAATCATTTGACTATATATTTGTAGACCTGTTTTGGGGTTCTCTATTGGGTTCTAATGAGCTATGTATGAGTCTCTCACAAATATGTGATCTTGGTTAATATAGCATTCTATTAGATTTAAAATATAGTGATGTAGGCTTTCCAACTCTATCATTTTTCAAAATTGTTTTTGAATGCCTTTTATTTTCAATATAAACTTTACAATCAGTATGCTAATACCTAGAAAATAGTGATTGAGTTTCAAGTTGAGATTACATTGATTATATCAGTTAGTTTGGGACTACTTCATAAACATTGAGTCTTCCAATGAATAAATACAGTTTGTTGTTTTATTTATACATGCGTTTAATAATGCTTTCATTAATGGTTTGCAATATCTGTGTATTTTGATGTTATTACAGGTGCACTATTTGTTTTAATTTTAGTTTCTAGCAGTAGTGGTGAACTTATGGAATACGTGTTATTTTCATTTTAAGTCAGAGGATGTTGATGGATGAGTTGCTTTTTTCTAAACTAAAACCTCAGTATTCAAGTTTAATTGTAGTGTTGGCATTTTGCAATAAATAAGTGGATTTTGAGTTGCAGTTTGAGCACTCATTTCTTAAGGGCTTGCCATCATTGGTATGAGAAAATGCAGCATAGTTTTGTATTCAGTTACCTTGATCAATTTGCTTATTAGTTTCAGAAGCATTTACTGTAGTTTATGAGATTTATTTTGAAAATAAATATTTTATGGTTCAGCTGCCTGCCTCCCAATTGCAAGGACCAGAGTTCGATCCCCGGTACCAAAAACAAAACAAAACAAAAGAAATATTTTGCTTTTTTTAAAAGAAAAGTCATTATTCCTTTCTTTCCATTGTCTTACCTTTTGTTTTGCTTTCTTGGTGCATTAGTTAGGACTTACAATATAATATTAGAGGTTTTTAATATTTTATGCATCAACTATAATTTTCAACACTAAAATTTCTCTCTTCATCATTTTATGTACCTCACATGATTCTGCAGAAAATGTCTACCTTTTCACTCATTTCTCAGAAGCTTACCTATTCTTCTTGGAACATTTATTTTTGATAATTTCAACATTTGGGTCATCTCAGAATTAGTATCTGTTGATTATCTTTTCACTTGAGAATTGGTGACACTTTCTTGTTTGCTTGTTCATTTTGTATGTTGAATAATTTCAGATTGCATTCTGGAAACTTTTCTATTATGTTATTTAGACTCGATTATATTGAAAAACTCTTATGAACAATCAAATAATTAATTGTTTGCTTACTTGTTTTCTTTAATGGATCATCATTCTAATTAGAATCAGACAAGTATTTTCTCTTATCTTCTGGAAGCAATGTGTCCAGTGTCACTTTAGCTATGAAAACCTCTAATATGCTGCATTGTGTTTGTCCTTCAAATGTATCACTGACTAGTTAGTATGAGATTTTTCCCCTTTGCTATTAATATGAGACCTCATATTGGGTGATATTTCAAACTGTTTAATTGCTGGACATGGTGGTGCATACCTGTAATCCCAGCACTTGGGAAGCTGAGGCAAGAGCCGCAAGTTCAAGGCCAGCCAGGGCTACATAGTGAGTGCACGGCCATCCTGAACTACAAAGCAAGACTATGTCTCAAAAACAAAAATAACAAAAGAAAAGAAAAAAACCAAACAAGAACAAAAAACAAATGGTTGTTTAGTGCTCTGAGTCTTTGTAGTACTTCTTGGGAAATATGTTTGCAGTTTACAGTGAATTCTGTCTCTTCCACAATCCCACTGTCTACAGAAATATACACCCCACACCAGTACACACACACACACACACACACTTTCTTTCAGAAATCATATGTTTAAAAGTTGAAGTTTTTCTACAAGATTTGGAGTCTTTTTCTGTTGGCACATTGTTAATAAACTGATAGTACCTCTTAGGCACAAGTGGGGTAAGAAGATGACAGAAGAAGAGAAAAAAAAAGGGGAAGGGGTAAGGAGAAAGAAAAGGGGACATAGATGAATTAACAGGGATTCCTTCACACATTTTGATGACAGAGGCCCCTTTTATCAAGCTCTCCTGTCAAAAAGATGAGTAAATTATTGCAGTGTATTAATCTTGGGGAGC
>NW_004624880.1:222636-270174 GCF_000247695.1 Heterocephalus glaber | reverse complement strand
GAGGGAGTGAAGGGAGGGCAGGGGAAGGGGAAAAAAATAAGAACCAAGATACTCATGCAATGGTATAAGATCCCAGTGATGTATGTAAATGTATTTTATACCTAAAATGTATCAATAAACTTAATGTGGAAAAAATACTATAAGAGTCCCAGGGAGAATATGTGACATTTAAATTAATCTCAGATGTCCAGTGTGCATGAAGTTCTCTGGTAGACTAAAGCATATATTTCTCAAGTACGGTAGCCATGAATGTTATTTTATATGAAAGGTGGCAGGGCATTCCAAATGTATGACTTTGAAGATCTTGATGTGGAAAGATGGATTATCTAGGTTTACCTTAAATCTTAAAAGGAAGCAAGTGTGTCCTTAGAAGAGATAACAGGTAAATTTCACACAAAACTGTCTCCTCTTTTGTGACCACAGAGCCAGGAATAGGAGTGATGCAACTGCAATCTAAGACTGAAGAGGCAAGGAAGAGATTATCTGTAGGACTTACTGAAAGAATGAAAACTGGTCAAGAGTTAATTTGGGCCCATTAATCCTATTTTTTAAACTTCTAGCCTCTGGAATTGTAGGAGAGTAAATATCTTTTGTTTTAAGTTATTTCATTGCTGGAAATTTGTTACAGAATGCATAGAAAGCTAATAAAGAGTCCAAGATAATTATTTTTCATTAGCACCTTGAAAGGAATAGTCTTTTCCACACCCTCGGTAAAAGCTGTGTGAAGCCTATGAGACTGCAGGCTGATTGGAGGCTGCACAGGATCTCATCCCAAATACACATAGAGGAAAAGATCATAGATGTGGGAAGCAATTATAAAGTCATAAAAATGGAAAGCCTATCTACTCCTGTCCTTATCTTTTGAAACACTGAAACAACCAACTAAAATATGCTCTTCCCTTACTTACCATGAAGACTACTTTATATTTTTGCTGATTGCCTAGACTGTTGTCTTAATATTCTTTTAATGTTTAACTTTAAACTTGTATTTTGCAGTTTGCTAAATTTATCAAAGTATTTTTAAACTCGAAAAAATACGGAGTCTGGGGAATGGAGAAATAAATAAGAACCAAGATATTTCATGTAAAGGTACAAATTCCCAATGGTGAATGTCATCATACTTTATACCTAAAATGTACCAATAAACTTAATGAATAAAAACATACAGAGTCTGTCAAAAATATACATACACTTCAGGAAAAGAAAAACTTGTATAAATATTTTAATACTAAATTTATTGAGACATCATGAGATTAGTGAAAATTACATTTAGCCTCTACAATTACAAGAGGGACTCAAATGGTGGACCTTAACTTCCAAATATTCAATCATTTTCTTCTTCTGAAACATACATACATTTTTTGGCAGACTCTGTATATAGTATGATTACATTTTATCTCTTTTAAGGAAATAAGATGCTTAATTCTAAGGCTTACCCCCAAGGTGACTAAATCCACTTCCTTTGTACAATGTCTTTTGAGAGTGAATAAGGCAGTATATTAGGGACAGTAGTATCCTAATATCTATAGAATCTGGAATATTAACTAAATGTGCATGTACACATTCTTGTTCCAATACTCAGAAAAACCTTTCCTATTTAACTATATTATCTCTAGTTTCCAGCAGGAGAGACAATATCATCATCATAATCATAAAATTTGTAATATTCATTTGCCCTTCCTCTCTGTCAACTCCTATTTCACTAAAACATTTCCAAATATTATGTTTGCAGAATATTTTATTGTTTTGTCTCAAATATTGTCAAGTATAAAATACATATTTTCTAAATAATGATTAATTTTCTCTCTGGAAGAGAGAAAGAAGAGTGCAAAAGCCTCTGACAACTTTTCATCTGATTTGTTTTTTCTTGTTCCTGGTGAGATCCCACTTTATCAGGATGCCTGCCTCCTCCCAGCCACTTTCCTTAAGGCATTCTTCACATCCTTGTTCCTCATGCTGTAGATCAAGGGGTTCAGCATGGGGATCACTGTGGTATAGAACACAGAGGACACTTTCTCCTGGTCCATAGTATTGCTGGAAGGGGGCTTGAAATACATGAATGTTATAGACCCAAAAAATATGCCCACAGCCATGAGATGGGAGCTACAAGTACCAAAGGCTTTGGACCGTCCTTCAGTGGAGTGAATACGGAGGATGCTAGAGAGGATGAAAGTATAAGAGATGAGAATAGCCAGTGTAGGTGCTAAGGTATTGACGCCTCCAATAATAAACAGCAGTATCTCATTAATGTGAGTGCTGGAGCAAGATAAGGTCAGTAAGGGCAGAATATCACAAAAATAATGACTGACAATGTGAGATCCACAGAAGGACAGCATTGACATACAGGTGGTGTGAACTGTGGCCCCAAACAAACCCAGTGAGTATACTACAGCCATCATTATAGAACAGACCCTATGAGACATGACAATATTGTAAAGCAGTGGGCTGCAGATAGCAATGTAACGGTCATAGGCCATGGCCGTCAGAAGGTACCCTTCAGCAATGACAAAAATAAGGAAGAAGTAGAGCTGAGTCATGCACTCCAGAAAGGAGATAATGTTCCTTTCTGACACAAAGTTCACTAGCATTTTAGGGGTAATGACAGAGGAGTAGCACAGATCAATGAAGGACAAATGACTGAGAAAATAATACATTGGAGAGTGAAGTTGGGAACTGATGACAATTAAGAGGATCATGCCCAGGTTGCCCATCACTGTGATCACATAGATTCCAAGAAACAAGAGAAAGAGTGGCAGCTGATGCTCTGGACATTTTGTTAATCCTTCAAGGATAAAATCAGTCACTGAAGAGTGATTTGAAGTAGCCATTTCTTACAAAATATCATCTGTAGGAAGAATGAGAGAGGGGGAACATTAGAGGTATTTTCTATTTCCCAAAGCAAAAGGGCTCTTTTGGTTGTTTCCTTCTCTGACAGCTTTATCTGTACCATGACCTCTTCCTTTCCAAGGACCTCTTAAAAATTTAAAGTCAAAGACTCTGAATGAAACCCAGAGCCTTGTTTCAGCCAAACCCAACTGTTCGAATGATCCTGTTTAAGGTAGTGCCCTTTCCTTTTGTTGCCTGGCTTGTGCCTCTAACTGCTTCACTTTGAGTAAAAACACAACCTTCACAGATCTAAGTATGTTTTTGTTTATAGCATTAAAACAGGACTGCTCAATCTCTTTATTTGAGTACATGCCAAAAGCATCTTCAAACTTTGAGCCCAAAGGGCTTATAATCTAGCTCTGAAGGTATAAACATAGGGCATTTCAACCTCTCAACACACACATACATGATTAGCATTCTCTAAAACTGGGAGGTGACATATAAAAGATGTCTATAAAGAGAAAGAGATCACAGGTACAGAAAGCACTTACAGAAGTGGTTCTACATTACTTCAGGACTTTACTCTCTCACTTCTGTCCTCTGAAGGAAAATCTCCAGTGAGCCTGGACTGTTTCAGTGTGGATGTGATTGAGTGAAGCATGGTGCATTCTTTTCTTAAACACTATAGTGTAGACCTTTCGTGTTCCAGAAATAATAAAGGAGCAGGGTTGACTTGGAGATGTAATACCTCAGGCATCAAAAAAGCAGTGCTGCCCTCCCTTGTGTGTCCCTCCTCCTGCCCATCATTCCAAGGCCAACCCTCCCTGACCTTCCTTCCAAAGGAGGTAAATTAAAACTGGAGATTTTATTGTCCATTGACAGTTTCTTCCTAAATTTCATTCAAGAGTGATAATTTTTCATTGAGTCATTTGACTAATAAAAATATTCCTTTGATTCAAGATATAGTATCAGCAACATGATATGACTTTAAATTCTATTTTTCAAAATGAGAAAAATCAATGTATATGCTCCATATGTAAAGCAATAGCTTGCTTTTACTTTGCATATAAACAATACTTGTGATCACAAAAATGTATGAAATATTGCTGCAATGTATTTTCTTTATACTCCTCGAACATATTAGGGGTACTCAATATATGTGTTGATTTAAAGGCTGACTTAAATGAGGCATTATTTCCAAGAGGACATGAGAAAAGAGTCATGATTCTGAATTCAAGAAGTTAGATGATACTCTAAGGGAAACAGCACCAGAGTTACCAAAGTGCAACTCCAAGTAGCCCTATCAATAATAACTATGAAACTGGACCATCTGTAGGCAGATGCTCTGACCTTGTTCATTGAGTCTTATGAATCAGATTGATACAACACACCCAAACAAATGTCAATACACTATGAAAGTCAGCCCAGACAGAGTTGGGACATATTGGGTTCAGATCCATTTAGTGTGGATACCATAATTTATGAATACGCTTACATATAGCTGACACATTTCCTTTTATAATCCCAATTAATATAGAATTTTTCCATGAGAAAGAGTTGTCTAGAGTCAATTCCACAGTAGATATATCTCTTTATAACAGAGATATTGTTGCTGATTTTATGACTAAAACTGCTGATCTGTCAGTAGATTGAGGAAAGCAACAGATAGGTAGTAGTGCTTCACGTATGTAGAGATAGTTATCAAGTGACTTAAAATCTCAGTGTTACAAAAAAAATGTGTGCATAAACAACCTTTAAGAAACCAATGTGTCACAATATCCATTTAGCAAAGTTCATTCCCTTGGCCCACATTGGTAATCTCTTAGAGCTATGACATTTTTATATTCAAATAAATAATTTTTCATATACTTGCAGGCATAAAGAATAAAGTCACTGAACTTGGAAGGGGTGAGGAGAGATAAAAAGGTTTTTAACTAAAGCTGAGGTTAGCAAAAAGAGTAATTTAACAGCCACATAAGAGAAATCCGAAAACTAATTTTTAAATTGTAAAAGAACCCTTAAACTACAAAGTTATCTAAAATGTCAGAAAATTTGATCATGTGAAAATATACACAAATATCCAAGATAGCTCGTGTGCACAACAATTGGTGCCCTGCTTCATCAGATGAACATTTATTTATTTCCAATACCTTCAACTCAAAAAGGCAGGGGAATATGAATTTCAATATTTAAATATTCTATGAAAGTAATTGAGTGAGTCACTTACAGACAAAAAAATAAGATATTCACATCTATGAGATTTCACTGAAAATGAAATGTTCTTACAACAAATGAAAGTGAAAATAAGCAACTGCTATTTGTAGTGCTCTTTGTATGCAGAGAAAATGCTGCTTTGTTTCTCTACAAATTTTTCTCCCCCATGTTTAGTGAGCTATAATGCTTTATCTACAACCCTAGTATAACATTTAAACATGACTACTTCTGGTTTTGAGATATAACCAAGAAAAGCAGCTGGTTATAATATTTAAGAATGTAAGAATTTTTACTGCTCATAAGATCCATCATCAAATCATTCATGAATTGAATATAGAAATATAAAATATGTATGTATATGTCTAATAGGAATAAAATAGAATTTGGAGTTTTGCTTCTTTTATTATATATAACTTTATGACAATTCTCATAAATCCCTAGTTTTTAAACATGCAGCTATCTAGAGCATGTAATGATCTCTCATTTTCTCCCACTGGAAAGAAGGCATTTAATAAAAATTAACTTAAACTAATTTCTTGAAGGCTACAAAATATATAGTTACAGTTATAGCAGAAATCTCACTTCTCACTTTTAAGATGTAATTTCATTTAAAAGACAAGAAAATTGAACAGATAGAATCTCGCATTCCAAAGTCTCTAATACTCTGTTAAAGCAGATGTTTTCGTCAAAAGAATAAAATGCTGAAATTGAATTTTTTAAGTGGAGAATGACTTCTAATTTTTCGTGGGATTCAAAGACAATGGAAAGGTGGTCTTCCTATACAGTATTTGTGACTTTGTCCCAAGAAAATTTTACAAAACACTTGTATGAATTTCATCAGAAAAAAATCTTTATTAATTTTAGATCTTTTGCTTAGAAAAGTTTCTTATTTGGAGGTAGAAGAATGGACTAAAACCACGACTCCATTCCTTGTTGTAGGGTCTGGGTGACTAGGGTGTCATTTACCTTTGAGGCTTTATTTCTTCCACATTAGAAGAAAGAGTTATGAAAATAAGATCTGCTTAAATTTTTGTGAATATTAGACCCCTACGTAATTATCAGTTACTATTGTGTTATTTTTTACATTTGTAAAATCGTTTATGAATTTGATTTCTGAATTATTGCAAAGGAGTAAGCACTCTTAACTAAGGTCTTGAATGAGAAAGGAAGCAAACATACACATTGTTCAAGATAATCCAGAGAGACTACTGTTTTTTTCTGATTCTCAGCAAGAAAAATACTCTCTTTCAGTTGGAAAAAACAAACAAAAAAACCCCTAGGTTTATTTTGAGAAGCACAGAGAAAAAAAGACTGCTGGGGTTCCAACAGTGACTCTGGAAAAATGGCCAAAATTCAGGTGTACGAGGAAGGCTATAAATAGGATATCATTATTTAGAGTTCAGAAGCTGTACTGGCACTTATACCAGCTCTCTCTTTGTCCTGGCAGGAGCATTTATGGCAGTGGCCTGCTCACACTAGAGAACTAGGAGCCACAGGAAGATGAAGTCATTACTGCTTTAGTCTAGGGGAGGATGTTAATTTTTCCATATCTGAAATAATCTCAAAACTTTCTTAAACACTGACAACATGGTTCAGAGCCCAGATACAAGTTTACTTTGTTAATTTAGTATCGTAACTGCCAACTGTGCCTTTCACTGGATATGATTTAACTAGACAAAGCCATTTACAAAAGTCAGGACTTCCAGGCAAGCCAATGTGACAGATTTCAGAACAACTGAACATTCAATGATTTGCCTCTGCAAAATTTGTTTGGCTCATTCATGGTGGTTCTGGCAGTATACAACAACACTGAAATGTAGATAATGGAAAATCAAGCCATGAAAATTAAGTCATCCAGGGTATATACAAACAAAAAATAAATAAATCAGTGTTACACTCAGGATTATCTTCTTCCAGTCAAATTCTTCAAAATGGTTGCCCATTTCTACAATGTATCTTTATAAAAATAAGTGAATACAATCTCAAACAGTAAATGAATAGTGCTAAGGGCCAGTCTACGTGGAATAAAATCTTGACTTTTCCACTTGTCTGCTGTGTGACTGAGGTCAAATTATACCATCCATGCCTTATAATATCCTCATCTGTAAAAGATTTATAGATTTATTTTAGAATTAAGTGAGCTGTAATAAGTTGTAACTTTAAAAAAACTTGTATGTGTTAATTTTGGTAATAAACAGGTAATACAAATCTAATATATTGAATAACTAATTATCAATTGAAACAATTCAAACAACATGCAGGGCTACATGATCCTCTGAGAAATTGATACTCACCTTAAGGCATTTACCTTCAAAATTTGACATTCTATGTTATTCAGAAATGTTGGGATGGGACTCAGAAATATACAAGTAGTTCCCAAAAGGCTTACAGACTCTCTCAAGATTTGTCTCCATGTTCAATACATAATTAATAAAAATGCAAAGTACAGTTCAAATCTCAAAAGCTTTCATCACCCTAGGGAACTCTTATTAGTACAAATGAATAATAAAGTATATTTTGTTCTCGTAAATAACACTGGAATTTTCTAAGTGTTTTGCCCAACATTATCTTTCCTAACACAATTTTCTGTCTGAATCTTAGTTTATCTCAGACAGCCCCGAAGAGACCTGCTGTCTGGGAAAGCTCCTGAATTTTCCCGATTTAATAATACACCTGCTTCTTGTCACGTAATCAATAAGGGAACACAAGGTGCCAAGTATAGTCATTATTGGGACAAGAGTAATCAAATTCTCTTTTTCTGTGAAGAGTGATTTTAATATTTTAATTAGTTTAAGCCATCTGTTCAAATCCCAACTTCCTGTTCTGTGAACTATTATCAGATAATTTATATATTTTGGTAGAATAGCAATGTAAATAAATTATTTATCTTTTCATACATTTAAACCCTACTGATATTCTTTTTTTTGTACTTTCTCATTTGGTTAAAAATGCCATAAATATTATGCTTTTGTGTTGTTTCATGAAACAGGGTTTTGCTGTGCTGCTCAGACTGCTATTGAATTCATGATCTTCCTGGCCCAGCTTCCCAAGTAGCTTCATTCCAGATAGCTGGGATTCCAGGCAGGCATAAGCAATTATTCCTTTTTCTGGTGTGTGTGGGGGGATTGAACCCAGGTCTTCCCCTGATCTACACTCCAGCCTTTTTTAAAAAAAGAGTATCTAAGTCGCTAAATCCTCCAGGCTAGCACTTGTGATCTTCCTGCTCAGCCTCCCAGGGTGCTGGGGTAAGACGCTACCCTGTGCCCATAAAAATGCAATTTTAACAATTCAAGAGTGCTAGCCCCTGTTTGTACTAAAGAAAATGTTTAGATAACTTAGAGATGATCTGTGTTTCAGTTTCATTAGAAATTACATGTAAAACTATCTCAAACATGTTTTGTAGTTATTGGGATTTCAAACTACTGATTTGGTTTCTTTAGAGATTATTGATTATAACTTTATTCAGACCATCCTTATGGTTTTTAAAAGAACTGTAAAATTCATCTAAGTTTTCATTTTCATAGTATTCTCATGATGTATTTTACTGTACCTGATATTTTGACTTATGTCCCCATTTTCAATTCTTAATATTTATTTGAATGTTCCAGTTTATTAATTGATTTTACCAGAACATTCTTCTATATTATTAATCATTTAATTAGCAAGCTCTTGTTTTTTTCTTTTTTTCCAATTCATTTCTTACTATATTATTCTTTCTTCTTTTTACTATTAAATTTTATATATTATTATTAAAATAATATCCTGTGAATTTGTTCTAGTGTGTACATTCTAACCTTTATAAATTAATTTCAAAATGTCTCCTTTTCTTAAAATATGATTAATTAAATGCGATAATTTATCTGTATGTACTACTTTAATAATATCTTACAAGTTGTGGTATATGTATTTTAATGGTCATTCAGTTCTAAATATATTTTAATTTTCATTTTGAAATTGTTTCTTGCCCTACAAAATATTTGAATGTGTTTCATACAATACCAAATATAGGAGAAGTAAAGAATTTTTATTTTTATAAGTAATTTTAATGTATGGTAGCCAGAGAATGCAGTGCTTGAGTTATAGGTTTGTTTGCATTATTTGTTGAGATTGAATCTGAGGATTACTCCATAAGACAATTTTCAAGTATAGTCCTTGTGTGCTTGAAAGGATAAGGTGCTTCATTGCGGAATCCAAGGATCTATGTGTAATATGTAGGTCTAGTTTACTACTTTTTATTGCTCAAATTGTCTCTTTCCTTTTTAAACTGTCTTTGATCTGTAAATTTCTGAGAGAGACATGATAGAATTTTATACCATTCTTCTAGATTTGTTGAGTTCTTCTTGAAATTCTGGCATTTTTGTATTATATATTTTGAGATTTTTGTATTACATATTTTAAGATTTTATTGATGTGTATACATATTTGAAATTATATCTTATTATTTGTATTATTATGCAGTGGTTTGTTTATCTTGAATTATCTTATATAAGGTATATTTTTTGAATTGATTTAGCTATGCCATTTTGCTTTGGTAAGTTTTTGCTTGAAATTTCATTTTCACATCTCTGTTTTCAATTTTTACTTATCCTTCAAATAATGTAGCTATATTGGGGTACATAGAACATAGCTGTATTGGAATAAGGATTGGGGATTTTTTCCCCTCCTATATGCAATTCTCTTTTGAATAATGGTGTTATTTCATTTGCATTTGTTATTGTTACTTATACATTTGAATTGATTTCTGTTATTTTTCTTTCTCTTCATCATGCTTTTTTGGCGCTACTTTTTATTTTCTTCATTTTATTGCTTTAAATATACTTCCTATAACTTCTTTTTATGCTCATTTGAAAATTACATTTTTCACTTTTTTAAAAGACACTTATGAATTCTAGCACGTGTCTTTGAATTACAGTGTGTAAATTAACTAGTATACATACTGTTCTCTCAAAGAATTGAACCATCATAGATTATTTTAAGTCTAACCCCAGCCTTCTCCTTATTATTGAATGTTGTTGTTTGGCAAGTTAGTGCCGCCTTGGTTTTAGATATGCCTATGTATTTGTATATAGTGAGTGCCTGCTTAAAGTTACCAACACATTCACCACATGACAGTCCATGGCTTTTTGTCTCATCTCTTCATTCCTGACTCTACATCCTTACTTGGAAAGTGTATCTGTTGATTGTTCTGTAAATGAGAATGTAGTGTAAAGTTAATGTAAAACTCCTGGGCTTTGCCTAAATCTGCCCCTATTTCACCATTATTCATGAATGTGCACTTCGCTGCACATAGGATTCCAGACTGACATTTATTTCACTCTTTCTATGTAGTTAATTTCTTTCTTTCTTTTTCTTTTTTTTTTTTTTTTTTTTTTTTTGGCACCAGGATCGAACTCAGGACCTTGCACTTGTGAGGCAGGTGGCGGCGACAGCACCACTGAGCTAAATCCCCAGCCCGGTAATTTCTTTTTATATCTTTTCATTTTCCATTCTTGCTCTCTTTCTATTTTCTTTGGAAGATATTAAAATTTTCCTATCTATCTTCAAATGTTCTTTTAAATTTATTTTTTGTGTATAAGGATCCATAATTGTTTAAATTTAATTCTGCCTTTCTGGAATTTTCTGGGCCATTATCAGACTTCTTTCTCTTTTTTTTTGCATGACTGAGTTCTTTGTCATAGTGCTCATTATTTTATCTTTTGCTGCACATTACATAATTTCCTCTGTTCAATCTTTTCTATTTGCTCTTCAGTTATGTCTAATATATCATTTTATTCTTTCCACTTACTTTTTAATTTCAACATTTACATAGTTCTTTCTAGAAGTTCCATTTAGTTCTAATTCAAATATGTACACTATCTTTATAGTGCCTTGGTATTGTTAATGTCCCATTATTTTCTTTTACAACTTTAGTTCTTTCATTGTTTTTGTATTTTTTAATAGATACTTTTAAAATTTTCCTTTCCTTTCCTTTTTTTTTGTTTTACTTTATTAGTGCATGTTTTCAATAGATATTTAAGAGCATAATTCATAACATCACTCTCTTCTGAGTTCTAAACTTGGGAGAAGTGGGATATGTTGGAGACAGAATATATATTTAAACACATAAATTTAGTAATTGCACCAGCATATCTTGAATTGGCTTTGTAGAACTTTCTAATGTATGATTAAGTTTGTGATGTGTTTGCCAGGCTCACCTCTCTCTACAGTGGTGGGGCAAATGCTTCATATAGAGTGTACTAGCTTTCTAAAAGAGAAAGGAGAAAAATGAACAGTTACTCCTAATCAGTTAAGAGAGTTCCACATGGAAGAGAACTTCAAGGTCCAAGCATCCACTCTGTGTTCCACAATAACTGCTTATCAATCCATAGTCTTCTAACAGAAATGACTGAGGCTTTAATATTTCTCTTTGTTTACATAATTCTTCCCACTCCTAATGGCTCATTTTTTGTTTGTTATTTATTTTTTTCTGAAAGATCCTCTGCAGCCTGACTTATCAAAAGTTTCTGGAGAAGTTTTGCACTTTTAGGCATCCCAGACTTGTTACACAGAATGAAGAAACAGACAATACAAAGAAAGGAAGGCATGATGTAAAGACAAAAATATGAAAGCTGTCAGGAATATTAAAGGGAAGTTTCTAGGGGAAAAAAACAGAGGTACTGCTCTAGAAGAAAATGGTATAGCTTTGATAAAGGCAAAATTATGAAAGGCAAGATTCACTATGACATTACCTACAGGTATAAATACTGACTGCCATTTAAATTTTAGTTTCATGTTACCTTATGTCTTAGTCACTTTCTTGACTCTGGGAAAAATGTCAAATGTCCACAACCTAAAGAAATAGAGGTTTATTTTGGCTCATGATTTTAGTCCATGATCAGCTGGCTTTGAGACAAAAACAGCACAACAGAGGCACATGGTGTAGGAAAAGGTGTTCAACCCATTGCAACCAGGAAAACAGAGAGAGAATAGAAGAGCTGGCAACAAAATTACACCCTTCCAATTCACAACCCTGTGATCCCCTCCAATCAGGCCCCACACTGAACAGCACATTCAGCTACTGAACTCATCAATGGATGAATCAATCCACTAATGAGTATAGCACCCAGTGACCTTAAAAAGTATTGCTGTCCCATCACCTTTAAAATTTCTTTTTCATTAACCCTAAAGTTTCTTGCTCTCTTTTCCTCTACACAACTTTTTGGATGACAAAAGCAATATGCTTACCATGGTTTATATTTGAAAATCTACTTTTTATTTGAAAACAAGCTCTAAGACAAATAATATTTATCTAGTGTGTTATCAACACTTATTGAAGTCAATTTTTGCTGTCAGAAATTAAACAAACACTCTCACATATTCTATTTGTACCTTAAAATATGCATCTGTAGCAATTTTAAAATAATTTCTTAATTTCATGCTCTAAATCCATAAAAGTAACAATATATATCCATCATGTATGTTGACTTTCTGAAAATCTAAATGAAAGCACTTATTAGGTGTAGATATGAAGACAGACATTGCAATGATTTTTATAAGCATTTTGATTATTTCTTACATTTTTATATTAAGTAATTAAAATATATTCCTCATATTTCATTTTGCAAAGAGAAAAAATAAATTTTACATTTTAAAAATTGAGAAATATAACAACTCTTTTCACACTACAATATTCAGAATGCCAATTATGGAGTGACTTCAGAATAAAAAGAAGGTCAGATACCAGAACTGTGTTGTAATCCTCCTACCTCAGCCTCCCCAAGTGTTGGGATTATAGATGTGCTCCACCACATTTGGCTTAGAAATATCTCAATTTTTTAAAAAAAGACTCTGAATTGAAAGATAAAATGTATTCTCTTTAATTGAGGTGAAGATCTAGCCATGAAGAAATCCTAATAAAATCATAAAAATCCCTTATACAATTTCCTTGTTGCTGCTCAAGAAAATACTTTTCTTCTCAGAGTTTTCTTTAGAGCAAGTTTGACATCCTTGTTCCTAAAGCTATAGATTAAGGGGTTCAACATGGGCCCCACATTTGTGTAAAAGACTGAGGCCACTTTTCCCTGGTCCATAGACTCTACATCAGAAGGCTAGAGGTACATAAATGATGCTGCCCCAAAGAAAAGAGAGACAGTCATTATGTGAGAACTGCAAGTGTTGAAGGCTTTAATCCTGCCCTTTGTTGAGCTGATATGGAGGATGTTAGAGATGATAAAATGATAGGAGATAAAAGTCATGCTTGTAGACACCAAAATGTTCATGCCAGCTAGAGCAAAGGCTACAACTTCATTGTCGTAGGTGCTAGTGCAGGAAAGCTGGAGCACAAGGAGGATGTCACACAGATAATAGTTGATGGTACTGGCCTCACAGAAAGTCAATCTTGCCATACAGAGAGTGTGGGCCAGGGAACCCCAACATCCCATCACATATGCCCCAAGTACAAATAGAGCACACATCTGAGGGGATAGTATGACATTATATAGCAGTGGCTTGCAAATGGCGACATAGCGATCATAAGCCATTGCTGTCAATGTGTAACATTCTGTAATAACAAAAAAGCAGAAGAAATACAGCTGAGTCAGACATCCTGTGTAGGAGATGGTGTTTTTCTCCAATATAAAGTTCATTAACATTTTGGGGGTAAAGACGGAAGAATAACAGATATCTACAAAAGACAGATTAAAAAGGAAGTAATACATAGGTGTGTGAAGATGTGAATTTAGTGAGATTAATGTAATCAAGCTCAGATTGGCCACCACAGTAACCACATAGATCCCCAGGAATATGAAGAAGAGAGGGAGTTGAAGTTCTGGCCTGTCAGTTAAACCGTGCAGGATAAATTCTGTCACAAAGGAGTAATTTCTGTCTGTCATTCTTCCATAGAAGTTCCTCTATGAAGACGAAAGAAGAGTCGATTAGAGGAAAACTTATCTGAAACTCTTCTCACTCATCAAATGTCTGGACTCAAGTGCCATTTCATATTCTGGATATGAAGCAACATCTTCTGATTTATGCAAACTGCAGCATCAGAGGATGGTTCCAGGGTGTCTGAAAGTGAGAAATCTGAGCAACTGAAGTCCACATGGAGTTTCTGGTAGTTTTAGGATGTAAGGATAAGAAAAACATCAAGCATATGATAATTTGGCAGGACACCTTTAATGGAGTTGATATTTTAACCTCCACATTTGTTTCATAATGTTAAAACATTGAATGTTAGCATTTTTATAATCACGTGAAATACATACCACTAAATCTCCTCCACTCCCTAGCTTTCACTTGGAGAGATGGATGGACCTCCAAGGCACTGGGTCAGATCCTCAGATAAGTGAAGGTCGGCACTGTGTGAGGTACATGGGTGAAGTGAGGAAAGATGTGGGGTTCAAGGGTGATGTAAGTCTGGTGGGTGCAGTGATTGACAGAATGAGATCCAAAGAGAGGGAGAAGGTCAAACTCGCAGTAAGACTAATAGGGAGAGAAATGGATTTAATGTGGAATGTTATCCAAGGCTCAAGGGTTAGCGTAAAGTTCAGAGGTGGAGGGAGAGATAGAAGGACAGCATAAGAATGGTGTACTAATCAGGAAGATAGATGGGTTAAAATCTGTAATACAGTAAGGGAAAAGGGATGGAGTAAGAATCTGGGCAGAGTGAGGGATGAAGAGAAAAAAGGAATGAAGTATATAGAGAAAAATTAGGTTTAAGGGGAGTGATAGAAGGAAACTTATGGCAAGGAAGTTAGAAGTGAGGTAGGATTTACAGATGCATGAGACCTCAAAAGTTAGCTAAGATTTACACACATAATAAGAAATAGAGTAAGACTCTATTGATAAAAAGGGTCAGAGATGAGAGACATTTGTAAAACTAATCAGTGTCTTCTCTCTTGCTAGACTATAACTTTATGATGAAGACAAACTCCCTCATTCACTGTATACCCATTTTACACAGTAGAGTCCTGACACACAGTAAGCACAAAAACATGTGTCATTGTTGTGGAATAAAAGCCAACTTAAATGGCCCTTCTTCAGATTCACTCAAAAGTGTGTCCTATGCCTGATCTTAGTGTCCTTTGCTCTTCCCTTCAGCTTCAGACTCTGCACAGTTAACTGTTGTCCCCTCTTCTGAAATGGCTGGGTAACATTAGTATAGAAAAACTGGACCTTCCTCAAGGCCAAATAGAAAACCAGGAAGGTTAGATCTTCTTACCTAGGAAAGCCTCAGGAAACCAAGGATCTGTCTCATTTCACAGTGACTGGAATTTTCACTCCACATTGTCTATCCCCCAATCTAATTCCAGGTCCTATAACAAGAAGACCCTCAGTGCTATCTTCATTGAAAGGACTGATAGTGCTCCAGCCCCTCATTCCACTGGTTATTAGGTTACAGTGAAAGAATTCTTCCACGAAGTATTAGATTAGGATACTTACAGGTTTTTCTTCCTAAGAACCTGATCCTTGTCCTTCATTTCTCTCTGGAACAAATGTTTTGGGAGAAAACAATTCTAACAATATGAGCAAAAAGAGTCCTATCAGAATCCTTAGGTACTTAAAGTGCTGATGGCATCAGGACACCAACAGCACCACCTGAATGGCCCTGGGACTACTCCAGGAAGAAATATGAAGTATTCATCTCACTGGCCTCCTTCCAAGGAGTCGCCACAGTTGTAACAGAAAAAAATGATCTCTTCAGTATGGGAGAAACAACCTAGTGATGCAACACAGAAAATTTAATTTCATGTTTGAAGAGCTGTAATAACTGTTTGGTACCCAGAGACAGAGCCACACACAGAATATTGGCATCTGTGTTTACATCTTACTTTTGATGATCACAGTGTCTCCTCAGAGACTCCATCTTCCACTCAAAGAATATCCCTACACTAGAGATTTACTTCTCCTAAATTCCATGAAGGAATAATTTTCTGTATCTGAATCCCTAGATGCTACAGATTAAAGGGCATCCCTTTGCCCCAGTGCTGGGGCAGACACAAAAGTCTACATTAGCATTTTACAGTAGAGTGAAATATTTGAAGCCAGGCATACAAGAACGATAGTTCCCTGTACATGGACACATACAGATCACACCCAGCCTGGTCATGTACTTTTCCCTTATAACAGCATTTCATAGCTAGCCCTTGGCTCACTTCACTGGAATGGAAATTTCTGTCTCCCCTGCTTTTGTAAGTCATAGCCACAACATTCCAAGTATTGTCCTATTTGAGAAACCAAAGTTTAATAAAACTTATTTTCAATTAACCATCCTAAAATTATTTTAAATTTTCTCAGCATTCTTATTAGAAAAAGGCCATAGCATATATCAAACATCACTTAGTACCCTCCAAATATGTAAATATTTTATGGATCAGTTAAAAATAAAAAATAAGTTCTTAGGAAAAAACAAAAAGTTTAAAAGTCATAGATTTTTCCTTAATAGATGTGACTGGAAGAAGCATATAGAATAGTTATTTCACCCAATGCTCCTAGAGTAGGACTGTCCAATATAAATATAACAAGCCACAAATGTGAGCCACAGAGATAATTTAAATTTTTCTAGTACCTATATTAGACAACTAAAAGCAAACAGATAAAATTAATGTTAATGTTTTAGTTTTATTTTATTTCATTTTTTGGTACCGGGAATCGAACTTGGGATCTTGCGCTTGTGAGGCAGGCACCAGAACCACAGAGCTAAATCCCCGGCCCTAATGTTAATGTTTTATCTAACCAGTTCAGCCAAAATATTTTTACTTCAAATTGTTTTATAAACATATTGACATAGTTTATGTTTTACTCAGACTTTCTGAAAATCTGATGTTTATTTTATAATTACTAAGCATCTCTATTGAATTATCAGCATTTTAAGGACTCCATAAAACATCAGGGCTGTTATATTGCACACCATTGTTCAAGTATTATCCTGTTTAAATGGTAGGAATTATGACATTTCTATATGTTAAATAAATATTTATGTCATATTTTATGGCTATTTTAAAATATTATATGGAACTCTTTATTTGAATCATGCTTAATTTTTCCAGGTTTATTGAAGTATAACTGGTATAAAGAACTGTATCTAATTAATGAATACAATTTTGTGAGTTTAGACATATATATGCACTCATTTTTAACACCAAGACAATCAAAGTAGTAAACATATTTATCACTTCTCCAAATTTTCTTGTATGACTTTGAGTTTGATTTTGTTGACTGCTGTTGATTTTATTTGGTAAGAATATTTAACATGAGGTTTACTTTTTCAACAAATTTTTAATGTTCAATACCACATTGTTAACCCTAGGCACTATGTTATGCAGCTGATCTCTGAAACTTACTGATGCTACATAATTACAACTATATACTATTGAAAAACCTCTCTATCTATCTATCCCCTTTCTCCCAACCTTTGGTACTCACTATCCTATTTTCAACTTTTATATATTTGACTGTTTTAAATGCATCATATTTAGGAAGAATCTTACAGTATTTATTTCTCTATGGGAGACTTATTTCACATAATATATAATGTCTTCCAGGTTCATCCATGTCACAAAGAAAATCTTTTTAAAAGTTGAAATTTATTCTGTTTTAATTGTATTCCACATTTTGTACAGCTATTTCTCCATGGTTGGACATTAGGTTTGCTTCCACCTCTTAGCTGCAATGAACATGGTAGTGTACAAAACACTTTGAAATCGTGGTTTCAATTATTTTCTATGTGTTTTCAGAAATGAGATTGCTGGATCATATGCTAGTCTTATTTTTTGAGGAATTTCCATCCTGTTTTCCATGTGTGTATCTAATAGACATTTATAATGTTCAGCTTCTTCATAAACATTGCTATGCTGTGTGCTGAGAAAATGAAGCATGTCCTATCTTTGAGACAAAATTTACCAATAAACTGTAAAGTTTTAAGGGGGAAATCATGAAGTTGGTGATTTCACTGTGAAATTTCCAGAAGAAAAACATTACAAGAACTAAAATGGTTTGAGAACAGGAATGGAAGCAGAGTCAGAGAGACTCTTGAGACAAGAGCCAGCAGAAGCCCCATATAATAATGAAATAATAAAGTAAATATGGCTTGTGAGACACAAGAAGCTCTCACATGAGATGCAAAACAGGAAATAAGGAAAAAGTATGAAATGAGCAGATTTTTAGATCTTTGAAAGTAGGAGTATGACATTGTCATTAACAAAAAACTGGAAATTATTAACAGAAATTATATGGGGAGGGAATGTCATTGCCATGACACTTCTTTCATAAGTAGATGAGCCCCTATTGTTCTGAGGTCCCTACTTACTTCCTGAAGAAGCCTTCACTAATTTCCCACAGCTTAAATTGGATTCTTCTCCCTGTACTTCCATAAGTTTTTATCCCATTGAAGAATTTACCATAGCATATTGAATTTGCCTATAGGTTTACTTCACTGATTCTCCTTCCAGGGTGTAAGTTCTTTAATGGAAGGAACTGTGCTCTGTTCTCTGTGCTCAGAGAACTTGATATTTGTCACACTGCAGAAATTTATTAAAAGATTATGACGGTGGGTTCCACCACTACCAGCCAGGAAGAAGGGGTTTCCAGGCAGCCTTTCCACCACTCCAAGGGAGGTGGAAAGGGCTTCAAGCCACTGTTCCACCACTCCTAGCCCAGAGGAAGATGTTTCCAGGTTGCTGTTCCACTGCTCACACTGAAATGGGAAGACACATAAACAAATCTTGAAGCCAGACTTCCAAATCATGTACAGCAACCCCAAAGGGAAATGAGATGGAACACTCTGATACTCAATCACCTGGACTCCCTGAACTGGCAACAAAAGAGGATCTGGAAAAAATGAAATCAGAAATAATTTCTCAAATTACAGCAGAGATTGTGCCCATAGTGCAAGACATGATTAATAAATCTAGAGAGGACACAGATAAAAAAGGAGCTGAGGAGCTGAGAAGCTGAGGAAAATGGTGGAATCCCAACATAGGAAGCAAATGGAATCCGTAAAACAAATACAAACAGATTTCCAGGAGATTAAAAACTCCATTGAAAGTCTATACAGCAGAATGAGCCAATGTGAGGACAGAATTTCAGCTATAGAAGATAAGATTGCAATCAGTGACCAGGAAAAGAAAAATTGCTTCAAAATTGCAAGGGACCACAAGAAATCAATCCAGTAGCTGATGCAAAAGAAAAATAACATAAGCCTGATTGGAGTCAATGAAGAAACAGGAAAGAGTGCAGATGACATAAAAAAACTCTTCGCAGAAGTAATGGCAGAAAACTTCCCAAGCAGGGGAAAATCTCTTGACATAGAGATAAGCGAGGCATATAGGACTGCAAATAGCATTGATCAAAAATATCTACACATAGACATATAATTGTTAAGATTCCAGAAACCTAATAAAAGAACAAAGTTCTACAAACAGAGAAAAGAAACAAATCACATACAAAGGAAAGTCCATCAGAATCACAGCAGACTTCTCAATGCAAACCATCAAGGCAAGAAGAGTGTGGAGTGACATATTCCAAACCCTAAAGGAAAACAGCCTTCAACCCAGACTGATGAACCCTGCAAATCTATCTTTCAAAACTGATGGAGAAATAAGATACTTTCATGACAAAGAGCACCTTAGGAAATTCATGAATACCAAACCACCACTACAAAAAATTTTAGATAATATCCTAGGTACAGAAAATGAGGATCACAACCCCAGGAAGCACAGCAGAATGAATACATCTGGCATGACAAGAAATTAAATGTAAACAGGGAGAATCCAACAAAAAGAAAAAGTCATGACAATGATAAGTCAATATGTATCAGTTATAACCATCAATGTTAATGGTCTCAATTCACCCATCAAAAGAAATTGACTGCCAGAATGGGTTAAGAAGCAAAATCCAACAATATGCTGCAAACAACACACTTAATTCAAAAAATATACTCATAGATTGAAAGTTAAAGGGTTGAAAACAGTATTCCACATGATGGGAACCTGAAAATAAGCAGGAATAGCTATCCTCTTTGCAGATCAAGTGGATTTCAAACCAACACTGATTAAGAGAGATGAAGAAAGACACTACATCCTTGTAAAGGGAACAATCCAAGAGGAAGAGATGACAATCATAAATATCTATGCACCAAACACTAGTGTGCCCAACAGTCTCAAACAAATACTAATGACATGAAAAGTCATAAATACACTAATACAATGGTAGTGGGGGACCTCAATATCACACTGTCAAAAATAGATAGATCAACTAGACAGAAAACAAGTAATGAAATACTAGAACTCAATTGAACTCTTGAACAAATTAACTTAACAGATGTTTACAGAGTGTTCCATCTCACCAAATCAGAATACACATTCTTTTCAGCTGCACATGGGTAATTCTCCAAAATAGACAACATACTCACTCATAGAACTTGTTTAAGTAAGTGCAAAGGAATTTAACTTATCCCTTGTATATTTCAGACCATAGTGTGATGAAATTGGAGATCAATAGCAAAAGAAACCACAAAAATTTCATAAACACATGGAAATTGAACAACACACTTTTGAATAACCAATGGGTCACAGAGGAAATTAAAAAAGAAATCAGACAGTTCCTTCAATTAAATGACAGTGACAGTACAACATATTGGAATCTATGGGACACAATGAAAGCAGTCTTATGAGGGAAATTCATACCAGTGTATATGCATATTAGGAAAACAGAGTGAGGCCAATTAAAAAACCTGGTACTGAACCTTAAGCTTCTAGAAAAAGAATAGCAGGACAAACCCAAAGCTCATACAATGGAGGAAATTATAAAGATCAGAGGAGAAATCAATTCAATGGAGAGTCAAAGAATGACACAAAAAATTAATGAAGCCAAGAATTGGTTCTTTGAAAAAGTAAACAAACTTGACAAACTCTTAGCCAACCTTATCAGAAAAAAGAAAGAAATGGCCCAAATCCATGCAATTAGGAATGAAAAAGGTGAAATTACAATGGATCCAGTAGAAATCCAGAGGATCATCAATGCCTACTTCTAGAACCTATACATCAATAAGATGGAAAACACAGAAGAAATGGACAGATCCCTAAATATGTATGAATTACCAAAGTTTAATGAAGAAGACCTAAAAATTGTAAATGACCCAATATTGATTAATGAAATTGAAAACACAATTAAGAACTTCTTATGAAACTAGAAAAGCCCAGGTCCTGATGGCTTCACTGCTGAATTCTACAAGACATTTAGAGAGGAACTACTGTCACTATTGTTTAAACACTTCAATGAAATTGAAAGGGAAGCAATTCTCCCAAATTCATTCCTGGAAGCAAGCATCACCTTGATCCCCAAAGCAGAGAAAGACTGAACAAAGAAGAGAGCTATAGGCCAATCTCAGTAATGAACATAGATTCAAAAATCGTTCATAAGATACTGGTGAATAGAATGCAGAAGATCATCTAGAAGATCATACACCCTGATCAAGTGGGATTCATCCCAGGGATGCAGGGATGGTTCAACATACACAAATCAATCAATGTCATACACTGTATCAATAGAGCCAGTGACAAAAACCATATGGTTATCTCCATAGATGCAGAAAAAGCATTTGATAAAATCCAACATGCATTTATGATAAAAAACCCTACAAAAAATTGGAATAGATGGTCTCTACCTCAATCTGATAAAAGCCATCTATGAAAGACCAACAGCCAGCATCATACTAAATGGTCAAAAACTGAAATCCTTCACACTAAAATCAGGAACAAGACAAGGATGTCCACTATCACTGCTCTTGTTCAATATAGTTTTGAAAACATGAGCCATGACAGTTAGACAAGAGAAAGAAATATAAGCAATAAATAGGAAATGAAGAAGTCAAATTGTCATTATTTGCAGATGACATGATACTCTACATAGAAGACCCTAAGAACTCCACCAAAAGTCTTCTAGACTTAATAACCAAATTCAGTAGAGTAGCTGGTTACAAGATCAACACACAAAAATCAATAGCTTTCCTCTACACAAATGACAGACTCACTGAGAGAGAAATAGGGCAAATAATTCCTTTCACAATAGCATCCAAAAAACTGAAATACCTAGGAATCAACCTAACGAAAGAAATCAAAGATCTCTTCTCTGAAAACTATAGCACTCTGAAAAGAGAGATTGAAGATGATGTCAGAAAATGGACAGACATCCCGTGCTCCTGGGTAGGAAGGATTAATACAGTGAAAATGGCCATACTTCCAAAACTGCTATATAGATTTAATGCAGTTCCAATTGAGATCCCAGCAGCATACTTCATAGACCTTGAGAAAACAATCCAAAAATTCATTTGGAACAAGAAGAGACCCAGAATAGCAAAAGGAATTCTAGGTAACAGAGACATGGCAGGGGGTTTCACAATCTCCAACTTGAAACTATACTACAAAGCTACTGTGATAAAAACAGCATGGTACAGGCTAAGAAACAGACCTGAGGACCAGTGGAACAGATTAGAAGATGCAGAAACAACTCCAGACACACTCAGCTATCTCATTTTCAATAAAGGAGCCAAATACCCTCACTGGAGCAAAGACAGACTCTTTAATAAATGGTGCTGGACAAATTGGGTTTCAACTTGCCAAAGGTTAAAATTAGACCTATATCTCTCACCATGCACTAAACTAAAATGGAAATGGATTAAAGATCGAAATATTAAAATAGAAATGCTGAATTGGGTGAAACAGAGGTTAGGTAGAACTCTCAAAGACATTGGTATAAGAAAAGATTTTATGAACAAAACCTCAGTTGCCAATGAACTACCACAAACAATGAACAAGTGGGATCTGTTCTTATGAAAAAGCTTCTGCACAGCAAGAGAAACCACCAGCAGTGTGAAGAGACAACCCACAATGTGGGAAAAAATCTTCACCTGCTGTTCCTCAAACAAAGGTCTACTATCTCGAATCTATAAAGAACTTAAAAAAATTAGATCTCCCAAATTTAAAAGCCCAATCTGAAAATGGGCATCTGAAATGAACAGACACTTCACAGACAAATAAGTAGAAATAGCAAATAAACATATAAAAAATATTCAATATCACTGGTCATTCGAGAGATGCAAATGAAAACAATGCTGAGATTCCACCTCACCCTATAAAGAATGGGTACTATCATGAAATCAACCAACAATAAATGCTGGTGGCACTTTGGGGAAAGAAGAACACTGCTCCACTTTTGGTGGGAGTGTAGACTGGTACACCCACTGTTGAAATCAGTATGGAGACTCCTCAAAGAAGATCAGAGGTCCCATATGACCTAGCTCTTCCCTTGCTGGGTACCTTCCCCAAACAATTAAAAGAATCATACCACAGTGATATATGTGTACTCATGTTCATAGCAGCACAAGCTAAAACTTGGAAGCAGCCCAATTGTCCATCAACTGGAGACTGGATTAAGAAAATGTGGTCTTTTTATAAAATGGAGTACTACTCAGCCATAAAAAATGAGAAATTAGAGACATTTATAGCTAAGTGGTTTCACATTGAGGCAATACTATTAAGTGAAATAAACAGGACACACGTGTAATATACCAAATAGTTTCTCTAGTGTGAGAAACTGAAAGTGTAAATAAGGACTAAAAGGTATAATAGATAATGTGAAATAGGAAGTAAAGGAGCAGTGTGGAAGGGGAAGTGGGAGGGGTAGGGTAAAGGAAAGAAGGGAATGGAATTAATATGAGAAAATAAAAAAGGGAAGAAAGTCTTTGTAAATAGGGCGGAATGGAGGGGTTGAAGGGAGGGCAGGGGAAAGGGGAAAAATAAGAATCAAGAGAGATTATGTAAAGGTGCAAATTTCCAATGATGAATGTAATTATATTGTATACCTAAAATGTACCAATAAAATAATATTTAAAAAAAGATTATGATGGTTGTGTTTGTAGTGATAGTCATTGTGATTATGAGAAGTTGGAGAGGACAGGGCCACCAAAATAAAGTAGAAAGGTACCTTCATAGAAGCAATTCTGAAAGTGGTATGAGGAAAATGAGATCATTCTGGAGCAGAAAGAAAGGACAAATGGCAGGCCGAGTTCTGGATCATACCTATTTGGATGGGACTACCATCATACCCCCATAGGATGTAGTCTATCTCTTCATCTCCTGTGGGAAATTGCAGAATTCAGCTATCTAGTTGTAAGAATTGATCACAAGAAGTTTGTTAACTGAGAAAATTAAGTCATTTCTGGGAAATTCCACAAGTCTGTTTGTTAAAAGAATGCCAGAAAACTTTAAGAGACGTTGTACAAGTCTCACGGGAGAAAAACAGGCTTTCCTAGTTTTCTTATTTACCATTTCCTGGGATCAGAGGACCGCAACCCAATGACTCTACCAGGTGGTGAGAGAGATACGACTCACTATGCACATCTGTGATGTTTGTGGTGGGCCGGTGGGCTTGATTTTGGTTGAAATTGTCCTGCTCTCTTGATACTATCTGATAAGAAGAGGGCTGCGGTGTGCTCTTTGATGTACAGGATTGGTAAAGGGAAATGGGGGACTTGTGAATTCGCCAGTAGCTTTTATGAGTCACTTAAAGTCATTGGTTATCATCAGAGGTTAAAATCAGAAAGACAATAGCCAGAATAACTAAGCTGCTTTCCTACATGTATAAAAGCTTCTTCTCTTTGTGATTGTTGAATAGTGCCAGAGGTATTAAACAGCTGTTCGTCTCCCAGGCTGTCTCCTTTTCTTTCTTTAAAAGTCGGTGTTTTCTGGGGTTTCAAGTCTCCCTTTAGAGAGATCACCAACAATCTTCTTTGTCTTTCATTCTCACAAGCCCCATTTCTCCTCCTCATGCACAACCTTATCAGTTTGATATATGATTTACTCTAACATTATGTGCTTGGTATCACTAAGAGGTAGGAAGTGACCCTTAACAAGGGAAACAAACCAATGATAATTTCTGTCATAAATTAAACAAGGTAAGTGAAATGTGTACTACCAAGATATTGTACCTAACTAGATGTAGAATTGGCCTGAGTTACCCATAAAATACACAGTTTGAAAAGAACATTCAGTAGACCTATTCTTTCTGCAGTAAAGATTACAAAAATTTGAATCTTACAATATCTTATTTTCTTGATACCTGAAGATGAATTGAAAACACTTAAGGCCATTTTGGAAAGGTTGATAACAAAGTAGACTTTGTTATAGTAGCTGGTAAGCTTTGTCAAAGTCAGAATCACACATCTTTACTTTTGTATCCCTGTGCCTAGAAGGCTGAGATAGTGTTACAAAGTTTTACATAGTCAAAAGTCCTGAGTAATTATTTTCTGACTAAATAAAAGAAAATACATTAGAATATTAATTTAATGAGATATTTTGTTTTGAACATTTTTTGTAAATGTAATGATAGTTTATCACTTAGTGTAAGTCTTTTAGGCCAAAGTATTCTTTTACTTTCTTTCATATGGTAGACATAAAATTTCAGGAATAACTGATATGCAATCTGCATACATTTTGCTACAGTTCAGATTCACTAAATCAGGGGTGTGATGAAGTAATACAGTTTTAACCATGAAATATACATAGGGCATCAACATGGTTTAAAAATATGATGGAGACTTCCAGGAAGACGGTGGAGTGGTGAGCCCCAGAAAATCAACCTCTCTGAGATTTGGAGTCCAGATGCTTGAATATAGACACAGGGGGAAGAAAAGAAGGAGGGAAATTGGTCGAGGACCTACCAAGGATCTGAAGTGAGAATAGGAGCCCATGGGTACAGTAAAGAGAGGAACCTCAATGCAAAAGGGGGAGGTAGCCAAAGGCACTTTTTCCATGAACCCCTCTTGTAGCATGAGAAAAGAGGCTCAAACCCCCAGAGGCACAGTGACTACTGGTGACTCCAGAAGGCTCCATGGAGAAACGCACCAGTGGAATGGAGGAGTGAACAATGCAGGCTGAAGTGGCTGGCCAGTGATTCCATTTCAAATGTCTCCAGGAGAGGGTGATTTACCAGTCAACATTTTGGAAAGGGGCAACTGAACCTGGGACTCAGAGCAGCAGTGGGTTGGCTCCATGTCAAGGCTTCCAGTGTCAGGGTGAGACACATTTGGGTGACTTCGGGGTCAGGGTGCTGAGGTCAATCTGGCAAGGAGCATCTGGAGTGTTGTGGGCTGAACAATTTGAGACACAGCCTCACAAACAGAACCAGGATTACCCTGAATTTCAGTGGAGTTGAAAATCCAGGCTTGCTGGGTTTATCCACCATGGCACCATAATTCTACTGCAGGCTTGCTGGGATAAACCAACACAGAACTGGGCTCTGTCTCCCTACTTTGCCTACCAGTGACAGCAGAGACACTTCCATTTTGTAGTTGCTTGCTTGTCTGTTTGTTTTGCTCACTTTGTGGTTTTGTTTCTTATTTTCACAATCTGGGGTGCTTCACATAGGACACCAATATGTGATTTTACAGGAATGCAAGTAAGCCTTACCAACCACCACTCACCAAAAAGGTATAGGTAATATGGAATTTCACCAAAATAGCAAAGTCAAAATTTGTAAGACATACCATGTTTTGTGTCCCTGGGAGAGGAGTCAAGTGTTCAGTAACATCATAGACACTTGTTGCTTAGAATTTGTATTTTATACTTAATAAAAGAACTCTTTAGAAACATCATTCTCATATTATGAAAAATTCAACAATTTATCCTTCATTCAAGTACATGGCTTTTAATGTGATAGTCATTTCTGGCATATGTCTCAGATGAAATTTATAGCACAAATTCAGCTACTTGAAGATATCTCACTTTCTCTCATATTGTTCTTTTACACTAAATGATTGATTAAATGCATGAATGAATGAATAAAGTAGCTATTCCCCTAATAAGGTATATTTTCTCAGGGGATGTAATTCAGTAGTAAAGGCATACTTAGCATAGGTGAGGCCGTGGGCTTGGTCCCTAATATGCTCAAAATGCATAACCTTATTTATTTAAAAATTTATACTCATGGATCTGTTCTCCATATTCTTCTGTACATGGGATAATTTTAAACTTCAGTGCTATATTATACTTTCACTTAAAGTTATACTTACAAAAACTGTAAAATTAAATCATATCTATTAAAGAAATATGCACTTGTTCTTTGAGAAACATTTTGGCCATTCTTTTAAAATGGTGATATGCAGTGTATTAACTATTATTATTCTCTAATTATTTTGGTATTAAATTTTGTTTTATTTTTATAGAAATAACAATACTTTTTTGAATTTTTAGTACTATCTGCTCCTATTGCATTAAAATAAAAATATCCATATATAAATTGGTATACATGAAAGAAATACATATATATCACTTACATATGAATCTTAATATCCACTGATATGATCTTTAAAACACCAAAATATATAGCACTTCTCAAACATATGTGTTCTTATTTCCTCTACATGACAGCATTTTGAAATATTAGTCACGCAGAAACTAAGGCTGAGAGAAGATAAAGCAAAAATATTGAGAATCTGGAACCAAGCCAGATTATAAAATTTCAAGTCCAGTAGCTTCTCCCCTTTGAATATTTTTATTAAGGAAGTGAAAACAGGATCCAGTGTACATCCACCTAATTCATGTTCCTGTTTCACTTTCAGTCTAATAAGATAAGCAATATCATAAAAGAAACATCATCCCTCCTGCAGGATATGGCAGTCTCTTGCTCTATAAAGTATATTATTTCACAAATTTTACTAAAAATTGTTAATAGGACCCTCAATATTTCTCCTGGATCTGCTAAAAATAGGCATAAATAGGATTTCAAAACAGGAAAGGTAAAGAAAGCTAAGACCTTTTTAAGGTGACTATCACATGGATTTTTTTATTGTGTTTTAATACCATCTACTTTTTTCCTTTATGAAATTTTAATACATCAGGCTCATTCCCAATACTTTAACTATGTACTGCATACATCTCCCAATTCTTACTTTTCTTTCATTATGGTGTAGACAGAATGACCGATTTTCCGTATCTCATAATCATCAAGATTTTTCTCCCTTTGATACACTGCCCCAGCTCTACCCTCTGTCTAGAATGCTCACAAGTGACAATTTCTCCTTGGCAGTGAGACCTCAGCTTATAGGCCAAGTCTTCAGAAAATTCCTTCCTGGTCATCAAATCCAAAGTAAACACATACTTATTCTCCCTATCATGGGCTTAATTTATGACTTTCTATAGGGATTTTCTGATATATATGTTTATTGTTCATACACTTGCTTTTCTCTTCCTCATGCATACCTGTACCCCACTGTTACATTACTTTAGACAATAAACTATGATAGTACAGTGATTTCTATCTTCATCTTTATATTTTTGTCACTTGAACAGACCCTGAATATTTTAATGTTTAAATTATTTAATTTGTTGATTAAATAAACTATATTATTTTTACCATGTAAAATTCTGAGACAAATGAAAGTGAATGTTTCAAATGAAAGAGTTGCCAATGTTAAGACTGAAAAAGATATTTATGAATGGAAAAAGTGCTTCTATTTAATAGTCAATATACCTCTCAAGTAAACTTTTTCCTAATGAAGACACAGCATGTTTTCATACAGTCCTGCTCAGAAGTCAAAGAAGTGAATTCAGTGGGGGTCCCCTTTATTCTGGCCACTTTAAATTATTTCCTTTCCTGTCCTTAAAAATTAAAATCATAAAAAAAATCAGTCTCCCTTTAATGAAATTTCTTGAGACTACCGAAATTTTATGCGAGATCAGAGAGAAGGACATCTCCCATAGGAACAGAAAGGAAAATCTTCAAAAGCATTCAACAGAGGATTATTAAATGAATAAACAAATTAATAACTCTAAGACTACCAAAATCAATGTCTCCATGACAGTTTCAATGGAATTCTCCATGTAACCTAGTCAAAATCTCCTGACTGCCTGAATTTGAATAGCCTCAGTAGTACAGCAATTGGTTAGCAAGCAGGAAGAGTGAATTACCAGCACTACAAAACTATATGATCAATATAGATAGATAGATAGATAGATAGATAGATAGATCACAACCTTACCTTACCACTTCTGGATTTATTTATAATTATAATTTTCTGCTTAAAACCTTATAATTTCTAGTACTGATGTTTATAGTTGACTGGAAGATGGATTAGTTTCAATCTCTGGCACCATGAAAAAAACCAGAAAAACACAACTTATATTTTCTGAAAAGGAAGTGGAAAATGACATAATGAACTATTCTCCTTTTTCTCTCTGAAATAATAATGATTTGATTATCCCCCATATATATCCTTTGTCTCAGAAGTTATACCTATAACTATAATTAGTTTTGTATAATATTAAGACATTTGCATTTTATTTTATTACTTAGTATGCTCTCTTAGTTCTTTTGACTTGCTGTTGGTGGTGTTGCTGCTATTGCTGTTGTTGTTATTTGTAGTGCTAGAAATCAGTCCCAAGCCATGTCATGTTAGGCAAAAATTCTTCCACTGAGTTACAATCTTAGCCCATTCCACAGTTTTACATATTATATTCCTGAGCTAAGATTTGTCATCAATAACACAGGACCTATTTAGCAGAGCAACCATTTTCTCAAAGTCTTTCTCAGTGCAATGTGGACATCTTTGTTTTTCAGACTGTAGATAAAAGGGTTCATCATTGGCCCCACAATGGTATAAAAAATTGTGGATACTTTATCTTGATCCACAGATGTAGTAGAAGGCTTAAGGTACATGAATGCTGAAGCTCCAAAGAAAAGAGAAACAGCAATTATGTGAGAGCTGCAGGTACTGAAGGCTTTGGACCTACCCCCAGTAGATTGGTTGGAGGAGATGTTGGACAGGATCAAGGTATATGAAATGAAGATAGTGAGACTAGGCACTGTTACATTGACTCCCACTACAATGAAAATCACCAGCTCATTGATGGAAGTACTTGTGCAGGAGAGCTGCAGGAGAGGAGGTATGTCACACATGTAATGGTTGATGACATTGCTGTCACAGAATGTGAGTCTGAGCATGCATCCTGTGTGGGCCATGGCACCCAAAAAGCCCATTACATACACACTCACTGTAATCATGAGGCAGACCTGATGGGACATGATGATCTTGTACATCAAGGGCTTACATATGGCCACATATCTGTCATAGGCCATTGATGTCAAAATATAGCATTCATCAATCACAAAAAAGCAGAAGAAAAAGACCTGAGCCATGCACTCAGCATAAGAGATGATGTTTTGTTTTAAAAATCCCATCAGCATCCTAGGAGTTACAACAGAGGAGTAGCAGAAGTCAGTGAATGAAAGGTGGAAGAGAAAGTAGTACATGGGAGTGTGCAGGTGAGTATTCAGACCAATGAGAACAATCAAGCCTAGGTTCCCCACCATGGAGACCACATAGATTCCCAAGAAGAGGAAGAAGAGAGGCAGCTGGAGCTCTGGCTGTTGTGTTAAACCCAGCAGGACAAACTCAGTCACTGAAGAGCCATTACCTGAGAGTAATCTTCCCTGGGGCATTTCTATGAGAAGAAGAAAAGTAGTACCATGTTCATATTACAATGAGATACCAGTTTTCTCCACCCAATCCCAGGATAAGCAGATTGAGATTTTATTTTCATCATTTTAGAAGATGGAGGGAAGGTATAATGATGAATATTGAGAAGGATCTAGAAGGCAATTTCTGGAAGGATAGATTTTAGGAAGCCAAGGACCATCCTTGGCTCTGCAGCATCTCTGCTCCACATCTTCCTGGACAGTCCACCTTCTAGCTTAAGGTCAGTGCTGATCTCAGCACACAGGAGATGAAGCATTTCAAGGGCTCACTGAACCCCACAGATGAGGTCTGCAAGAAGAATGGCCGAAGAGATGCAAATCAATACTTACCCTTTGGCATCATGGCTTCAGGAGAGAAATTTATTAACTCTCTTCCTCTGTTTTCAGAGAGCTAAGTGGTTCTGATAAGCTTTAGAATATAAAGCCCCCAAAATCAATCCTGCTTTTATTTTAATTGTTGTTGCCTAGGAAGAATTTTGGGCTGAGAGAGCCAGAACACAGCCCTCAGTGCTCCATCCTCTGAGAAGCTATGAGTTGTAGATCATAGTCTCCCCTATCCCAGACCAGGAGGTAGTAATTGATATCCACTCATGACAAAGAGCCACCTGATAATATGACCTAAGGGATTTTTATGAGTTCAGAATCCCTAGGGCCCTGATTAAAAATTGAGAGACCTCTATTTCCTCACTGTTTTTTCCTAAGATCAAGCTTAACAGCTGAAAGAAATTATATGTGCTGCATTCACATACAAATTAATGATAATGACATTAGTTTATTGAAACTATACCATTTTACATACATTTTTATTTCCTTCCATATGGGGACATCTCTGTACAGAAAAGCAAGTCAATTTGTCCTGTGTCCACAGTAGATTTTACCTAGCACCTGTGACTAGCTGGAATATGTATTTGTTCTTTTCTTGTTGTGTATTCCTTCAATGTATATACTCCCATAAATTTGATTCTAAGTTTCACAGTGGCAGAGATCTTGTCTTCTTTCTTCAGTGCTATTTCTATATCTGCAGAGCAGTCTGTAGTATTTATAGTAGGTGCTCGATGAATATGTGTATAACAAAAGAATCCCTTACACCTTCTTCCTAGAAAATACATTAGATGCTACACAAACTTTCTTGCCCAGAGGTGAAGGCTTAGATAGTGCCAATGCTTTTATTTTTAAGCCATAATGTAGGACAGGAAACATTTAGGAAGGCATACAAAGGCCACTCCCAGACTCTCAGATGTCATCCAAGAGCAAGCCAGGTCAGAGTTCCTGAGTACAAAAAAAAAAAAAAAGCTAATTTCTCTAATCAGTGAATGTCACCATGAGGACTTGCACAAGCTGTTGGAAAGGTCCCAGTGTGTCTTCCCACAGGACAATATCATAGACAAGGGTCAGAGACAGATTTAGATCAGTGCAGTATAGGAAGCTCTCAAATGCTGAGGCCCTATTTGGTCCCTGTGGGAGGACATTGGGAACTACTCAAAGGTTTTATTTGTCATTTTCTAGTGGTTCAAAACACACTCAGTGCTGCCTTAGAAATGTAATATTCAACCACTAGCTGGGATGAGTGGTCTTAGGTGAAACTAAGGTGAACTGTGAGAGGCAATTGAATGAAGGACTCAGTGAGTGACAGAAAGAAAGAAAGAAAGAAAGAGAAAGAGAGAGAGAACAAAGAAAAGCTTCCCTGAGTTAATATTTCTACTGCAAATGGCTCCAAGAAACAATCATACCAGAGATATTGCAATGGAAGATTGTTGGGGTCTCCTTGGTGGGAGACTGGAACCTGAAGACAGTATCTGACAAAACTTATAAAATGAGGAGCACGGGGGACCAGAGCTCCATGAGGAGTTAAGGCCAAGTTTATTGTTAATATTCTTCTTTTATACAATTTTCAGCTGGATACATCAATCATCAACAGTTTACAATGCTAGTCAACTAACCACCAGTTATATCTGTGAGTACCTAAAACATCTAAAGAACCATCTGTGCTCCTTTAATATTAGTGCATCTTATCCAAATCATCTTGGCGACTTAAAGCTTCTAAAGGATTAGCTACACTTATCTACTCTTATGCCAAGCAAATGTTTGAGAGTCTCAAGGGATTGCAGCAGAACAAACACTGTGGGAACAATAAATAGCCTTCTGAAGTTATCTTTAACTTCTCTATCTGGGCCTGCCACAGACATCAGGACAATCTGTCTTTTCAAGGCTGTCCGAGGGCCTGAGAACATCCTCCACAGAAGATTCTGCAGAATGTTTTACAAAGGGCACAGAAATAGTACAATTTATCTTAATAAGCCATCAAACAAAGAAATTTCAGAAAAAGAGAAAATGTTAGTAAAATTTACAATTTAGTTTTGATCAAGTGGGCATCCAAATACAAGTGTACAGTAGAAGCAGTCACAAACAAGGCAAAGATGCTCAGGAGGAACGTCAGACCATGAGGAAAGCACTGGGGTCATTTCTGTAGGTGTTAAAGGTATGCAGTTAGTGAATTCAGTGAGAGAAAGCACAAAAAAAAAACTAGTAGAAGTAACAAAAAATTAGAAATCCTCCATAGACTTCATAATTAAGATAATAGGAAACCTAGTCATTGAATCCGAGTTATTATTCTCCAACCCCTCAAACTCAAGCAATCGACCCATTGGGAAGGAGACTTAGCTGAGAGAAGAAAGACACTCATGGGAAATTTTATTTCTAACAAGTTTGGAAATGAAACATAATTTCTACCATGGACACAGGTGTTAAAATCTCTACAAAGCAAATAGGTTGTCACACTCTTCAGCTATTGTGAGGATGGCAACTCTATTCTTACTTTATTCCTTAGACAATCTTAAAAAAAATGCAATTGTCTCAATGCTGAAATGCAAACACATGGCAGCACAGGATGCAGTCTGCCATTGATTATGTCAGCATCATTACTTGTACCACAGGCCCCTGAGCCAACTGATCATGTGCTACATCAGTGATGTGTGATAAATGATGTCCCAGTGTCTACTGACAAGTAACTCCAACATGGTAAAAATGACTTGGATGTCTTGCTTCAGGTGAACTACAGCTCCACAAAGCTTGTGGAGTGTGGCCACAGTGAGTTTCAGGGGAGTTTTTGACTCCAGAGAAATTATAGCCCTTCAGTAAGGGCTTTTCATAATGATCTCATAAACTCATATAACCAGTGAGTCAATATGTGGAAGATTTCAGATGTTTCCAGTTTCCTTTTGAGGCATGTCAAAGGGACAGATATGGCTCAATTCCATTTGTTTGATGCCCATGAGTTATATAAGAATGAGACTCCTGAAGAAAGGCCTTCTGCTCCATATATTCTAGATACTTATCTGAGGGTTTTGAATTTATTTAGAGATAATATGGTCTCAGACAACAGAAGAGACTTGAAAAGCAATGCAGTCATTGAAGAATAGGATTAATGATCAAATGGATGTTACAACAGTTTTATTCTGTAGATGGATTTTTTTCCTTGAGTTTACTGTTCATTACCTCTTTCTTTGTGACCATATGATTCTTTCTCTACCTCACTATGCACATTTGAGTGTGTTTTGCCTCTCCTGAAAATCTGGGTGTCAGTTGTTAAGAAAGAGCAAACTGGCCCTGATTTCAATCTAGCTTCAGCACTCTAATGCCAGTTGTTGCCATGTGAGGATGAAGAGAGGAAGTAATTTAGTGAATATAGCATTTGAAGGAAGTTGTAGCCACACATAGCCTTCACCTATCCTAGCTGTTGAATTTATAAGGCTGTAAGAAATGTTGAGAGAGAAAAAATTTAAATTTCTATTAACTATTTAATTGAATAAAATTCAATATAAGGTTTCCATACAAACATACAGCAAGCCCTGGTCCAAACCAACGACCTTTTACTACTCACCTCCAAACCTTCAGAATTTAAATTAGTGCAACCATTTTGGGAAAGAATAGGGAGGTTTCTCAAAATGCTGAAATAGAGGTAATAAATGATTGAGCTACCTCATTTATGGATACATATCCAAGGGAGAGAAGATTTTTAAGTGTAAGGATATGAATGAAGCAAAAATTTTCTATACAAAATAAAATGTTCCAGAGGCCCACCCCAATATCATAGGTAAGTGATGCAGATCTCAGTGAGAAGCCTGTGTGGACCACAGCATTGTGGCTGCAGGCAGGCCCAGCTAGGGCCCCACCCCAACCCCACCAGCTTGGGCCCACAGTCTCCAGTGAAAGACCCAACTCTAAAGAGCTGCACAAGCAAATGAGCAACAGCCAGAAACCTGCCCTGATATAATTGGTAAGGGCACACAAACCCTAGCCAGAAGCCCACCCAGACACCAAGAACTGGGGTGCACAGACCCAGCCCAAGCCCCTCCCCAGACAATAGCTACATAGGAGGGCATGTCTAGATACCATTCCCAGTGTGCACAGGGCCCAGCCAGAACCCCATCCCTACAAGAAGACAGCACAGGGATCCAGAAGGCCACCATTCTGAACCTAGCAATTGGTGCAGTGGTGAGCAGCAGAGAAAAAGCTGCTTCATGGTTTGCTAAGAACAGAAGACCCTGGGGTGAACAAAAAGTTGCCTCAACAAAGGCAGAGCAGGCTACATTTGTTGACATGAGAAGACACAAAAAAGTCTCAATGCCAGACTTCCACATGACCTAAGGCAACCACAAAGGGTAAAGAGATGGAACAATGTGATATCAACCACCTGAACTCTCTGAACTGGCAACAAAAGAGGATCTGGAAAAAATTAAATCAAAAATAATTTCACAGATAAACACAAAGATTGTGTCCATAATGAAGACATGATTAATAAAACTAGAACAGAACAGTTAAAAAAAATAGAAGAGCTGAGGTACATGACAGAATCCCAACACAGCAAACAAAAGGAGTCCATAAAATAGATGCAAACAGATTTCCAGGAGATTAACAACTCCATTGAAAGTTTACACAGCTGAATGAGCCACTGTGAGGAGAGAATTTCAAATATAGAAGACAGGATTGCAATTAGTGACCAGGAAAAGAAAAAATTCTTAAAAATAGAAAGGGACCACAAGAAATCAATCCAGCAGCTGCTAGATGATGTAAAGAAGAATAACATTAGATTGATCAGACACAATGAAGAAACGGGAGAGATTGAAAATGACATAAAACAATTTTCACAGACATAATAGCAGAAAACTTTTCAAGCAGGGGAAAAGAACTTGACATACAGATAAGTGAGGCATATAGGACTCAAACTATCCATGATCAAAAAAAAATCTACACATAGGCATATAATTGTTAAGATTCCAGAAACCCAACAGAAGAACAAAATTCTACAAGCAGTTAGAGAAAAGAAACAAATCACATACAACAGAAAGCCTAACAGAATCAGAGCACACTTTTCAACACAAACCATCAAGGCAAGAAGAGCTTGGAGTGATGTATTTCAAGCCCTAAAGGAAAAAATCCTCCAACCCAGATTGATGTACCCTGCAGAACTCTTTCAAAATTGATGGAGAAACAAGATACTTTCATGAGAAAGAGTCCCTGAGGAACTTCATGAATACCAAACCAGCACACCAAAAAATTTTAAACAGTATCCTAGGAAAAGGCAATGAGGATCATAACCCCAGGAAGCCCAGCAGTATGAATCCATAAGGCATGAGAAGAAATTAAATGCAAAGGGGGAGAATCCAACAAAAAGAAAAATTCACAAGAAGGATAAGTCAATACATATCAGTTATAACCATAAATATTAATGGTCTCAGTTCACCATTTAAAAGAAATAGACTGGCAGAATGGGTCAGGAAGCAAAACCCAATAATATGCTGCACACAAAAACACACTTAATTCAAAAAGAAACTTATAGACTAAAAGTTAAAGGGTAGAAAACAATACTCCATGTGACAGCAACCCCCCAAAAGGCAAGAAGAGTTGTTCTATTGCAGATTAAATGGGTTTCAAACAAGCACTGATTAACAGAGACAAATAAGAACACTACATCTTTGCAAAGGGAACAATCCAAGAGAAAGAGATGACAATCATAAATATATATGCACCAAATACTAGTATGCCCAACTATATAAAACAAATTCTAATGGACATGAAAAATCAAATAAGCACTAATATGATATTAGTGGGGGACCTTAATACACCACTGTCACAAATGGATGAATTAGACAGAAAATAAACAATAAAATACTAGAATTCAATTAAACTCTTGAACAAATGAACTTAATAGATGTTTACAGAGTGTTCCACCCCACAAAATCAGAATACACGTTCTTTTCAAATACACAAGAGTCATTCTCCAAAATAGACAACATACTTGCTCATATAGCATGTTTGAGTAAATGCAAAGGAATTGAAGTTCTCCCCTGTATATTATCAGATGATAGTGTGATTAAATTGGAGATCAATAGCAAAAGAAATGACAAAAATTTCATAAACACTTAGAAATTGAGCAACACTTCTGAATAACAAATGGGTCACAGAGGAAATTAAAGAAGAAATTAGACACTTTCTACAATTAAATGACAATATCAATACAACATATAGTAATCTATGGCACACCGTGAAAGCAGACTTATGAGGGAATTTCATAAAAGTGAATACTTATATTATGAAAACAGAGCAAGCTCAAATAAACAACCTGATGCTGAACCTAAGGTTCTAGAAAAAGAAGAGCAGGACAAACCCAAAGCTCATACAAGGGAGGAAATTATAAAGAACAGAGCAGAAATCAATGCAAAAGGGATTAAGAGAATGATACAAAAAATCAATGAACCAAAGAGTTGTTTCTTGTAAAGAATGAACAAAATTGACAAACCCTTAGCCAGCTTTATCAAAAAAGGAAAGAAAAGGCCCAAACCCGTGCAATTAGGAATGAAAAGGGTAAAATTACAATGGACCCAGCAGAAATTCAGAGGAACATCAGTACCTATTTTGGGAACCTATGTGCCAACAAGATGCAAAACACAGAAAAATGGACACATTCCTAGATACATATGAATTACTAATGCTGAACAATGAAGACCTAAAAATTCTAAACAACCCAATATCAATCAACATAATTGAATATATAATTAAAAGCTTACTAACTAAGAAATGCCTGTGTCCTGATGGCTTCACTGCTGAATTCTACAAGACATTAAGAGAAGAAATATTGCAACTACTGTTTAAACTCTTCAAAGAAATTGAAAGGGAAGCAATACTCCCAAATTCAATCCTGGAAGCAACCATCACAGTGATCTCAAAAGCAGTGAAAGACCCAACCAAAAAAGATCAATGTCACTAATGAACATAGATTCAAAAATCCTCAAGAAGATACTAGCAAGTAGAATGTAGAAGATCATCAAGAAGATCATACACCCTAACCAAGTGGGATTCACCCCAGGGATCCAGGGGTGGTTCAACACAAGCAAATCAATAAATGTAATACACTATATTAATACAGCCAAGGACAAAAACCACATGACCACATAACTGTCTCAATAGATGTAGAAAAAGTGTTTGAAAAATCCAACAGGCATGCATGGAAAAACCATACAAAAAATTGGAATAGACAATCTCTACCTCAACCTGATAAAACCCATCTATGAAAAAACAACAGCCAATATCATCCTAAATGGTCAAAAACCAAAGTTCTTCACAATAAAATCAGGAACAAGACAACACTCCTGTTCATTATAGTTTTGGAAACATTAGCCACAGCAATTAGAAAAGAGAAAGAAATAAAAGGAATAAAGTTAGGAAATGAAGAAATAAAATTGTCATTATTTGCAGACAACATGATACTTATATAGAAGACGCTAAGAACTCCCCCAAACATCTTATAGACTTAACCAAATTCAATAGAGTAGCTGGATATAAGATCAACACACAAAAATCCATAGATTTCCTGTACACAAACAGCAGACTCACTGAAAAAGGAACTGGAGAAATCAATTCTCTTCAAAATAGCATCCAAAAAATTGAAATACCTAGGAATCAAACTAATGAAAGAAATCAAAGACCTCTGCTTTGAAAACTATAGCACTCTGAAAAGAAGATCAAAGAGGATATCAGAGAATGGAGACATCCCTTGATCCTGGGTTGGAAGAACCAATATAGGGAAAATGGCCATATTCCAAAACTGCTATACACATTCAGTTCAATCCCAATTAAAATTCCATCAGTATACTTCCCTGACTTTGAGAATACAATCCAAAATTTATTTGGAAAAAAAAGAGACCTGAAATAGCAAAAGCAATTCTAGGCAACAAAAATAAGGTAGGGTGCATCACAATCCCCAACTTGAAGCTATACTACAAAGCTACTATAATAAAAAAATAAAATAAAAAAGCGTGGTACTGGCAAAGAAACAGACTTGAGGACCAGTGGAACTCATTAGAAAATGTAGAAACAACTCCAAAAACACTCAGCCACCACATCTTCGACAAAGGAGCCAACCACCCTCACTGGAGGAAAGATAGCCTCTTTAATAAATGGTGCTGGAAAAATTGGGTTTCAACTTGCCAAAGAATAAAACTAGAACTATATCTCTCACCATATGCTAAACTAAAATCAAAATGGATTAAAGATCTAAATATCAAAACAGGAACACTGAACCAGCTGGAACAGAGGTTAGGTGTAGGAAAAGATTTTATGAACAAAACCTCAGTTGCCCATGAACTAGCACAAACAATGAACAAGTAGGATCTCTTCTTATTAAAAAGCTTCTGCACAGCAAGAGAACCCACCAACAGTATGAAGAGACAACCCAGAATTTGGAAAAAATATTTGCCAGCTGTTTCTCAGACAAAGGTCTACTATCTAGAATCTATAAGGAACTTAAAAAAATCAGACCTCCTAAATTTAAATACCAAGTCCAAAAATGAGCATCTGAAATGAACATACATTTCTCAGATAAAGAGGTAGAAATAGTAAATAAACACATTAAAAATGTTCAACATCATTGGTCATTCAAGAGATGCAAATGAAATCAACACTGAGATTCCATCTCACCCCAGAAAGAATGGCTGCTATCAAGAAATCAACCAATAACAAATGCTGGTGGGGGTGTGGAGAGAAAGGAACCCTTCTCCATTGTTGGTGGGAGTGCAGACTTGTGCAACCACTGTGGAAATCAGTATGGAGATACCTCAAAGAACTAGTTCTAATGGTAACATTTGACCCAGCTGTTCTCCTGCTGGGTATCTTCCCAAAGAATTAAAAGAATCATACCACAGTGATATATGTCCACCCATGTTTGTAGCAGCACAGTTTGTAATAGCTAAAACTTGGAAACAGCCCAATTGCCCATCACGTGGAAACTATATTAAAGAAAAGCTTTTTTAAATAAATGGAGTACTACTGAACCATAAAGAATGAGTAAATAGAGACATTTATACCAAAATGGATGCACATTGAGGCAATACTATTAAGTGAAATGAATAGGATATACCTGTGTAAATATTGTATAGTTTCTCTGGTTTAAGAAACTGAAAATGTAAATTAGAAACAAAATGGGCCAGGGATTTAGCTCAGTGGCTCCACTGCCTGCCTTGCAAGTGTGAAGTCCTGAGTTTGAGTCCCAGTACCAAACAAAAAGAAAAGAAAAATAAACAAACAAAATGTAAACTAGATAATGTGAAATATGAAGAAAAGGAGCAAAGGGGAAGAGGAAGTGGGAGGGGTAGGGAAAAGGGAAGGAGGGAATGGAATTAATATGAGAAAATGAAAAAATGTAAACAGGTGTGGAGAGGTTGAAGGGAGGGCAGGGAAATGGGGAAAAAATAAGAATCAACATATATTACATAAAGGTACTAATCTCCAATGATGAATGTCATTATATTGTACACATAAAATGTACCAATAAAATTAATATTTAAAAAAATTTCCCCTCATGTAAAAAATGGCATTGAATATTAAGGGGAATTAGAGGATTTGTTATCTCATTCAAATGCTTTCAAGGAAGTCATCTGCTGTTTTAGATGACTGTTTCCCAAAGAACCTATGTGACCTAAAGAACTATGGTAGGATGCTCTTTGAAATATTGAACAAATAAATTTAGAACAGCAAGTGTTAGAGAAGTTGTTATTGCTGTGGCAATTCCCTGTGAAATTCCTATTTAGCTTCCACCTGGGTTTCTAGTCACACAGTGGTGCTCACAATTTTGTCTATGATAAGTTTCCATGTCCTGGGGCATCAATGATATTCACATAATCCTTCTCCAACTCTAATTTCCACTGGGAGATGTTAATGATGATACATTTCATGCTCATGCTCAACTTTCAGTTTATCCAAGGGCAAGGCATACTTGAAGGGGTTCTTCCTTATCCCAGAAGTCTCCTCAAATTTTACAGTGATTCTTCTGTTGATCCAATCTCATTTGCAGAGTACTTGGCCAATAGTATTGGACTTGGCAGAATCTACATATCCAATGATGCCAATGTTGATATTAATCTTTTACTGTCTTGTTTTTACTTTCATTGAGTGATGATTTTTCACAACATCTATAGTCTGACAGAAAATCACTCAGTTGCATTATCATATATGAACAATGAAGAATTTGAAAAGAAAATTAAATAATTTCATTTACACTATCACACAAACAATATAATATTTAGTGATTAACTTAAGCAAGGAAGTGAAAAACTTTTATAATGAAAACTAGAAAACTTGCTGAAAGAAATCAAAGACATAACTGAAAGCTCATTCTATATTAATAAATTAGAAAAATTAATATTACTAAGATATTACTATTACACAAAAGAATGTACAGATTCAATGCAACCTCTATGAAAATCCCACGTGCTCTGCAAAAATAGAAAATCCATTTTAAAATTTATATGGAATTTCAAGGAACTCTAAATAGCCAAAACAATTTTTTAAAAGAAAATACCAATGGATTCATGCTTCTCAATTTCAAAACCAACTACAAAGCTACATTAACTGAAAGAGTGTGGTACTGGTACAAAGGCAGATATACCCCAATGAAATGAAGCAGAGACCAGAAATAATCTCATTCATATATACTCAAGTGCATTTTAACAAGGTTACCAACACGGTTCAATGAGGAGAGAACATGAGCCTCTTCAAAAAATAGTGAAGAGGAAAATAAATATCTATGTATGACCAAGTGTACTTGGATTGCTACCTAACAGAATATACAATAATAAATTTAAAACTAGGTCAAAAATATAAATATAAGACTTGAAACTACAATACTCTTAAAAGAAAAGGTAGGCCACATCTTTATGCTGTTAGATTTGGCACTGATTTCTTGGACATGTCACTAAAGGTGCAGGCAATGAAAGAATAATTGACAAATGAAAATATTTAAATACTGTGCTTCAAAAGATAATATTAAGAGTGCAAACTTAGCACATGGAATGGGAGAAAATATGTGTTGATCATATGTTAATTGATATTAATAATCAGACGGTATAAAACTTGTAAAATAAATAAATAAACAAAAAATTCAAATAAAAAGAAAGCAAAGAACTCAATTCAAAAGTAGGCAGAGGATTTCACTAGGTATTTCTCCAACAAAGACATTCAAATGATCAAAATCATAGGGAAAACATCAACATGATTAATCATTAGGGAAATGCAAATTAAAATTATAAAGCAATGCTACCTAAACCCAGTAAGACTGATTTTTAAAATGAAGTGTAACATATGTTATCAGGGACACAGAGAAATTAGAACCCCTGTACACTGTTAAAAGAAATGTAAAATGGCAGACATACTGTGGAAGATAGTGTGAAATTTCTTGAGAAAAATTAAATAGAATTGCTGCATCTGAATGTAGATTTCTACCTCTGGCTATATATGCAAAAAAAAATCCAATAGGGAATTCCAAGAGGCATATTCAACTAACATTACCCATAAAAGCTAAAATGGGAAGGAAGCCAACTGTCTTGCAACAAGTGGATGAGCAAAGTGTGATGTATATACACAGTGCAATACTATGCAACCTTAAAAAGAAGGACACTTGACATGTTACATGAAGGCACTTTGAAGATATTATGCTAAGTGTAAAATACTAGCCAAAGAAAGACAAATACTATAAATCCACATATGTGACACATTTATAGTAGTCAAATATAGATAGAAAATAGAATGGTGTATGTGTGGGTTAGGGGAGGGAGAACAATAGAGAGTGACTTTTGAATGGATAAAAAGCCTTAATTTTACAACATATAAAGAGTACTAGAGTTGACTAGTAGTGATGGTCCCACAACATTATGACTATAATACCAACCAAGTGTATAGTTTAACAATACTTAAGATGATACATTTTACATATCTCACTACAATTTTTTAAAATTTGGGAGAAATGGGGAAGAAAAAGTCATAACAAATAATGTCTGCGGAAGTCATTTATGAAAAGACTTATCAAGACTGTTGAAGGAGTTGAGAAAATAAAATGATATCATACAATTTTTAGGGTCCCATTAGTCTAAGAATAATGACTTAAACAAAGCACAAATCCACACAATCTGGATGATAAGCTGACTTTCGTTCTCCCACAGATCTTGGGGGATCTTCTACATATGGGATGGTAATGGGACTCCTATGCCTGACTCAGTCTGAATTACTCTATGTGTTTTATCTGCTGGCATTCTCCCAGGCAAGGCAGTTAGCACTAGAAAAACATTCTTTAATGCAGGGCTTTACTTTCAGTCTTTCTTTATGGATTAGTGTATTGCTTACTTAAAGCCTGGCTTTAATCAGTGTTTTGTAACCCCATTATATTGAGAAATTTACCATAAATACAAATGTAAAGGGGTACAAATTACACAGACTTCCACCTATTTTCAAATGGACATTAAAACCACTGTGCAGATTTAGAAATAGAATATTATCAGAATCCTCCATAGGTCCCATCTTGTAAGTATCTCCATTGATTCTTCCCTCACCATCCTTATTCTATCTGACTTTTCTTCATAGTTTCAGCACCTAAATAGGACCTATCACATGCATGCAGCCTACCAAAACACAATGATAATGTGGAAAGGGGACACCACAGGCCTGATATGGTATCCTTCATTTCTAGAACTGTCACATGATATATCACTGGAAAATGTCTTGGGACAGTGTGTTCTGCAAGAGGGGTTGAACACCAAAACTCTCAGCCTCAGTGGGCTGCTCATATGGGTGCCTCCCAAACATGACTGATGTGAAATTAAATAAGATGTTCAATGTAAGAATTTACTGCTGACCCTAGGACTGAAAATAAGATTGATGATATAGGCCACTTATCCATTTCCATTATTGTCTAGGCCACTTAAAATTAAATAGAATATTCACACATTCTGAATTAGGAGAGAGAGTTATGAAATATGAACTGTGAAGGATACTTTCTGGCTATTTTTCTTAAGTGAGTATTTTGCTCTTGTTTATGTTTTTAGGCACTGTTTCTTCACAAAAACTTGTTCAAGTTGTGATAATTGTTTAAATTATGTAAAGTTTTCATAATTTAAAAAAGATGATTTAGAACCAAAATATCTATACATATATCTGCTCAACTATTTCTAAATTATGATTTGGAATGGACCATAAACTTCTGTTAGCATCAGGCCCATCATCTATGAGATGAGCTCTAGGACTCCTCCTCTGCTGACCTTCCCGTTCTTCCCTGAGGATAACAGAGAATGACATATGGGACAGTGTAGAAGACATTCCTCCTGTGAGCATGTGTGCCACCCTGTGTAGACCTGTAGCTTTATGTCCAAAGTGGTCTCCAGTTTCATGCCCAAGAGAGAACTTGAATAGTTCAGGTGATTCCACCAACCTGCCACACCCTAAGTAAGATGGAATTCCTGCCTCAGAAGTAAAAGTTCCCACATTAACATTTTAATGTGGAAAGATAAAAATTTTGAACAACATGGTCCCCAAAACAAACTACTTCATTTGATGCTCAGCAGAACTAACCAAGAAATGTACCAGCTGTGCTAGATTTATAGAAAAATTCCTCATCAGCTCTCATAATCAATTTTTAGGGGTAGGACTGCCTAGATAAGACAATTTTAGAATTTTTCCGCAGGTAGGATGCAATTCTATAGGGTAGCAGCAGTGTGAAGAGGGCCGCAAAATGAAGGTCAATGAAAACTGGAGGTTAAGGAAGTACAGGGATATAGAAATCAAGCCCTTTTACTTCTGGCTTTCATCAGCCTTTAACAAGAGTGCACTCTGATTATATTCATTCCAAATTAACCCTGAACAACAATCATAGCTTTCTTAGAGAAAGGTTACATTAAGCTAATTCTAAATACGATGAGCAAATTTTTCTTCTGGAAAATTTCTCTCAGCTATCACTCAGAAAGTTCAAGTTTCCCCATTGATTTAGAAATATCTCTTTTGGAGTATGCAGATGCAGGTGAATTCCATAGCTTACTTTTTAAATTTCAGATGTGAAAATTTAATATCATTTTACTTTCTTTTTTGTTTTTCACTTTCTTTGAATAAAACTTTTAAACAGCACACTTAAAAGTGCTAACCAAAAGCTATCCATGTAATTTTTGCTTAACTTTGCTACCCTTAACTTTTACAATGTCTTTATGTCTTTTTGAATATTATTTTTCTTCACAAAAAGTCTTACAGAATGAATGAAAGTTTATCTTCTCTGAAATGGAAGCACTTTTTTGTGTGTTTTGAGGCTTGTCAAGTGAAAGTTAAGTGATCCAGTTAAATTTATACCTTGGGCTACTCCAATTAGTGATAAAATACATGACAGAGTAAATAAATCCCTAAAATATCTACAAAGCATCATAAAGAACAGAGATTGTATTTGCTTATTTAGAAGTGTTTCTCATTCAATAAGAGGAAATGTTTTATTAAAAAGAAACCGTAGGTTAAAGAAAAATAAAAAGTAAACTAAAAGATCAACTCTTACATAAATAGAACCTTTGTGATTGAAAATTAAGCAAATTGATACTGGGTTAGGGGATGGAATATGAACAAGCAATTCACACTGTATATCAAAGACTTTAAAATGCTCAACATTTAAAAATAAATGAATAAGACTGTAAAGCACTTATGATATATTTCACAGTACATAAATATTAAGTGAAGTTTACAAAAATGATAAAAAAGTAAATATTGGTTATTTTACAAAACATTTAAATTTTTAAAAATTTTAAAAAGAAAACGTTTAAATTGTCTTTTGGTTAAGAATTAAAGATTAAGGATTTTTAGACTCATCATCTTTTTTGCCTGTTTTCACAAAGGGAAAATGATACATTGTACTTTAGAAATGAAGTTGTCATCATTTGGGATATTCATCAAATATTTCTTTTAAATTATCATTGCACTCCTAGCTGCAATATGATATTTTAACATGTAAAAATCAATCTGGAAATAAAATGTGAAAGCGTACAAAACTGGAATTATTTAATTCTTCCCAGTACCTTCCTCTTTCTAGATTTAACTATTTTTTATATCAAATAACTTAAGACTCATCTTACACAGACAAACCTTTGACTCCTATAATATTTGTAAGGTCCTCCAATTTGGAGAAAATTGTCATATCTAAAGAAGAGCTTTAATTTTCCATCTTTTTACTTTCTAAATTCTTATTTTGTGTGTCAATTACAATTCACATTGTTTCTCCTGAGCTTGCTATTCTTTCTCTTGCCCATTTCTCACAGTAGTGGCCATGCCCTTTTCATAGCAATCCTCCAAAATTATTGATGTATGGTCATTGTGGATTGTGGAATTTATCAAAGCTTTAACACAGAGAAGTATGTTGCAGTACTCTGTAGAAAAAATACAAATTCACATGGAAATGAAGATTTTACATGCCCAATTCCTTAGAACAACCTCTTATTTAGAAGCTATGTGTCTTCTGGGGTCCTGGACTAAGGACATGTTGCTGAGATCCTTTCTCACACTTGTTCTCTGAATTTCAAATACCTGGAAATATTTCAAATTCTCTTTTTAAGTTTTGTACAACACTGAGCTCCCTCCTTGAGCCAATCATCTCCAAACTCTCCTATCTCAACAGGCCTCTTCTTTCACAGCAAATGGAAACATAAAATTATTTTCTAGAACAGCAACAACAAAGTACCTTGATTTAGTTTATGTAACATTTAGAAAAAAGGCATAGCCAACTTTAAAAGCAGAAATATTTGTCATGTTTAATGAAATACAACTAATAAAAGGGGGAAAGCACATCAGAAACAGCAGAAGACTTACAATAAGTAGGCTATTGGGTTGTTCTATGCCTTTTCATAAAGAGCAGTGAGTCCTTAAATTGCTAACTGTACTGAGCTTCAGTATACTATCCATTCAGTAAATACATATCGGATATCTTCAATAAGCTAGTTTTCTTTGCAAAGTATATATACAAAAAGAAGATTGGTGCATAGAGTTTTCAACTGCAAAACGTGTTGCATTTGATAGTTCTGTGAATTTATATGTGTGGAAAACTGGCATTTGAAGGAAACATTTCATGCCCTCTTGTAGATAGAAACACAAGACAAGAGCCAACACATCTCATTTGTTTCCAATAGAATAAAACATGAGGAAGAAAAGAAACACATTCTCTGGAATGGTATAATATTATCCTAATATTTATTTTGTCATTTGCAAAAATTTTTATTTTTACAGTAAGAAAAAGAGTCCAAGGGCCAGGGATTTAGCTCAGTAGTTCTGGCACCTGCTTTGCAAGCACAAGGTCCCGAGTTCAATCCCCAGAAGCAAAAAAAAAAAAAAAACAAATAGTCCAAATGACAAAGAGAAAAAACAGAAATGAAATCTTCCTTAAATTTATTATTAAATAGAAAAAATGGCCCAGTCACGCCGAACACATGCTGAATCGGCCCGCTGCAGACAGGCAGGTCTGTGCACGCCCTACCGAGGTTCTGAGTTGCGCAGAAGACACCGAATCATGCCGCTGCAGACAGGTAGCCACCTGATTCCACACTACAAAGACTCAGAGGACACCAGACCACCAGACCAAGGTACTGAGTCCCACTGTTCCCGGCCCAGAGGTAGGGGCTTCTGAGCCATTGTCCCACTGCTCCTGGT
>NW_004624880.1:199811-216947 GCF_000247695.1 Heterocephalus glaber | reverse complement strand
AGGGCTAGGAATGGGGAAACAATAAGAACCAAGATGCATTATGTAAAGGTACAATTCCCAATGGGAAATGTAATTGTGTTGTATACCTACAATGTACCAATAAAAGAATTTAATACAAAAAAATTTTTTAAATGATGACAAGAAAAAAATGTGTACGTAATGGGGAAAAATGATTGTTAATAAAATTGGAAACAAATGGTGAGCATCTTCAACTATAACCATGATAAGAAATAATAGGAATAGCTATTTCTTCATGTATTAAAATATACTGTATTTTTGACCATTTAGTATGATGTTACCTGTTGGTTTTTCGTAGATAGCCTTAATCAGGTTGAGACAAAGACCTTCTATTCCAATTTTCTGTATCGTTTTTATCATGCATGGGTGTTGGATTTTTTCAAATGCTTTTTCTGCATCTATTGAGATGATCATATGGTTTTTGTCCTTGATTCTGTTAATATAGTGTATTATATTTATTGATTCACAGTTGTTGATCCATCTTTGCATCTCTGGGATAAATCCAACTTGGTCAAGTTAGATGATCTTCTTGATGACACGCTGTGTTCTGTTTGCCAGCATCTTCTTGTGGTTTTTTTATAAAATGGAGTACTACTCACCCATAAAGAATGAGAAACTAGAGTCATTTATAGCTAAATGGATGCATATTGAGGCCATACTCTTAAGTGAAGAAAATAGGACACACATGTGTAAATACCAAATAGTTTCTCTAGTGTGAGAAACTCTTAGTGTAAATAAGGATTAAAATGATTAAAATGAATAATTGATAATTTAAAATAGGAAAAGGTCCAAAGATGTAGGCGTGGTGGGAGGGGAAGGGGAAAGGGAAGAAATGAAAGGAAAAATTGAGAAAAGAAAAAAATTGGAAATGAAATATATGCAAATAGGGAAGGGTGGAGGGGGTGAAGGGGGCACAGGTAATGGGGGAATAATAAAAACCAAGATACATCATGCACAGGTACAAGCACCCAATGATAAATGTAAATCTATTGTATACCTAAAATGTACCAATACAAGAATTTAAAAGAAAAAAATAGACTCTGTCTTATAATTAAATGCATATAGAAATTAAATTACTGATCAAAACTTTCTACTGGTCAAGGATTTTCTCAGAGCAACTTTAACATCTCTGTTCCTCAGACTATAGATTAAAGGATTCATCATGGGAATCACATTGGTGTAAAAGACAGAAGAGATTTTTCCTTCTTCCATAGACCCAGCAGATGATGGCTTCAGATACATGAATGCACCTGACCCAAAGAAGAGAGAAACAGCTACTATGTGCGAACTGCAGGTGTGGAAAGCTTTGGATCTTCCCTCAGAGGAACTGATGTGGAAGACAGTGAAGATGATGAAACCATAAGAGACAAAGACAGTGAAAATGGGCACAAAGATGTTGATACCCACAACAATGCAAACCACCAATTCATTGACATAGGTGCTCGTGCAGGAGAGCTGCATCACAGGGAGAATGTCACAGAAATAGTGGTTAATGATGTTTGCATCACAGAAGGTCACTCTCAGCATGCATCCCGTGTGGACCATGGCACTAGAAAATGCTATCAGGTATGAAGCAAGCATAAGATTGCAATACATTTTAGTGGACATGACCGTGTTATACAACAGTGGATTACAGATGGCCACATAACGATCATAGGCCATTGATGTCAGCACATAGCATTCAGAAATGACAAAAAAACAGTAAAAGTAGAGTTGAGTCATACACCCTCTGTAGGAGATTACATTCATCTTTGATATGAAGTTGATGAGCATCTTGGGTGTAAATACAGATGAATAATGAAGGTCAATGAAGGATAAGTTAAACAGGAAAAAGTACATGGGAGTGTGAAGATGTTTATTCAATCCAATTAGCATTACTAAGCACAAATTTCCTAACACAGTGACCATGTACATTACTAGAAACAGGAAGAACAGTGGTATTTGTAGATCTGGCCTGTTTGTTAAGCCCATCAGAATAAATTCAGTCACAAAAGAGCCATTTTCAGGAGCCATTCTTCTCTATAGAATCTGTGGATACAGGAAAGAATGATTGCATCATACCACACCCACTCTTTCAACAATATCTTCTCTTGCAAATGTGAGGCATAAGCTGTGAATATCAAGATCTAACCAGCCTGAATTTATAGAACTTGCCTTTAATGTTACCTGGTATGAGTGAAATTGTCTTCCTCTCATTAAAGTCTTAAAAGGTAAACATGGTGAAATCATCATGAATTTAGTCTATAAATCCAAGGCCATATGAAAACATAGCTGCCTTGAAAAAGCAAAGTAATAAGACAAGGCTAGAACATCATAAACTTTTCTCGTCATTTCCTCTTTTGTTTACACCCTATATTCTCTAGTAAAATTGGAGGCAGAGGTCTTTCATCTTGGTATTGAATCCTAATGCAGATTAGACTCTTTTGTTCTGGAACCATAAAAACTGTTCTAATCTAAATGAAACAACCAGACTCTGGGAATAAGTGGTTCAGTTACAGTCCCATGATGCAGAAAAACTTATGTCTAGAAGAATGAGAGATCTGTCCATAGAAATGTTACTTACTAACTAAAATATTGCACTCATTGTGTCCAATAATCCAATGAACATTATTTATTTCTCTTTAAAAGATGTACTTCTGCTACTTGTACTTGACTATTAGCATAGCAGAAAATGGGGGGAAAATGATAGATATCAGATTCCTGGACTTCATCTCAAAATATGAATTCCTTATGCTAAATATAAAAATCCAAACACAGTAAGGGTAATAATGTAAAAATCTCCCATAGTGCATTCATATAGACAGAGAGTAGGATATTGGTTTTTTTTTTTTGCCAGTGAGAAATTCAGGTGATTTTGGCCAAAGGGCATTAAGATCAATTATGTAAAACAATTAAAATTTGGAGATTTAATGTAAAACATGGCAATAATAGTTAACAATGCTGTATCATGTACTCATAATTTGATAACTTAATAGATCTTTAAAATCTTTTCATCATATATCTGTTTGTTTATAACATGTTAATAATTTTCATTGTTCAGATCATTTTAATGTGTATGTATGTAAGCACATCAAGTTGTATATCTCATATATATAGTTATATATGTTAGCGATATCTCAATAAAGGTGTTACTGGAAGATATTAATATAAATGGATTTCAAATCTTACCCTTCTTAGGAGAGAAAACTTGGTGATCCTTTGATGTATTTTGTTGCTGGTCCTGAGAGGACAATATAGGATTTTTGGCTTTGATTCCTTTGATTCTAAAAGGATACAACCAACTTAAATTCTGATATTCCCAGAAAGTCCTGTGAACTAGTGGTCATAATTTATACTGATAACTCCTCTGAAGTATCATGTCTGGAGAAAAATAAACAGCCCTTCTTATTACAATTCTCACTAGATGAGGCATCAGAATATTTAACATGAGTTTAATGACATAATGCAGTTGTCTATAAACAAGGAAGACTCCTCCTCAGTCTCTTCCTAGAGAATAGATGCTAGATATAAGAAGAAATGAATGGATTGTGTTTACTTCTTAAACCACAATGTGTATTGAATTCCCTAGACACTCAATATTTTACTTAGGTTTTTCTTTCTCTTCAGGGATTGTACATCTCCCATGGCAGGCATTGCACACTCACCATTTCCCATTTACATTGATCTCCTAAGGGAAACTTCTTATTTGAGTTCTCTCTCTTTTTCCCCACATCTTTAGTGGTAATTTTCCATGGCATCTACATCTAAGTTTTCTTATTTCCTTACCTGAAATTATTCAACAACTGCAGTAATTCATTTCATTGTCAGCACTGAAATAGCTACAATCTGACTTTTAGTGTTTGCCATCAATACTAAAATTTTAACCTCTAAACACTGATTGGAAATGTCTGATATCTTGCTGAGCAAAATGGTGATGAGGTCAGCAATTCCTAAATTTGTCAAGAAAAAAAAAACGTTATGAAGTTAAAAGATTTGTCTGAATTCTCCCCTAAACCTTCTCATTACAATATTTGGGCAAGTTACTTGACAACTCTATGCAACAGATTCACATTTGTAAAATAGGAATGTCTTAAATAACACTGCTTCACTGGATTGTTGTGATGATTACATTTTTAAAAAGATGTGAGAAAGGGTCAAAATAATGCTCTGAGTAAGTAAAACATTCAACTGCTCTGGTTTGTATCTAGATGTCCACACAAAGCCTCATGGAGTTTCACCAGAGTGGACCAGTTGTTATTTAGCAGTTTTTGTCTCTCTTGGTTGCTCCTTTCCTTGTGCTTTGTCTAGAAGGACCAAGCTTTTGTTGGGGCTATTATTGTGTCTGTTATTGATATTCTCGTGTTGCCCTTTTCTTCAGCTCTGAATCTGCAGTATGTAAGGTAAAAAGAAAATACAGGGAACTCACGAGGATGTCCTCTCTTGAATCCTAAGATTCCTAATAGATCTGCCTTCTTTTTTGTACTTTCCGGAGCCTGTTCATGTTTTTTTTTTAACATAATATCCAAGGTTTTTATTTGTATTTAGTAGAAAAAATATTTAATGCACTTTGTATTTCCAGATGTGAACTTCCTCAGACCTTGTTTTTATTTATATCTACTTTCGGTGGTTCACCTTAGAAGGCTGGATATCTTTTTAAAAATTGAATTGCATATGTATTATCTTATTTATGCTTACTGCAATCTTGTAATGGAGGTAATGTCTTTTAGGAAGGAGATGAATGTTCAAAGAAATTAAGCAAATGACCCAGAATCATAAAACCCATCAGGATGAATTTATTTAGATTAGTTATTCACCATTTCATTTCAAAATGTTTTCTTCAAGAGTCTTTCCAATTTTCAATGTAAGCAGAAGTTTGGAATCTGCCCAATCCCAATCCTGTCAAAGCAAGCTACCTCTTTGCATTCTTTCAGATGATGTGGTCCAATAGAGTTTTTCTGTATACTGACAAGTCCCTTGAACCTGAGTCCTGTGTATATTGACAGTGACTTCCCAAAGACTGAAGGTTAAAAAACATTGCTGAAGGAAACAATCATCTGAGAGTCTTTGTTCTATTCAAACAGAGTGTTCTTTAGTCCTGTGCTTATCCCTTTGATAAAATCATCAGATTTATCACTGTTACTTGATAAGGTACCTGTTAGCTAATTTTTTTAAATTGCAAGGAAACAGGAAAAACTTTATTAATTGTATCATTAAATTAAATGTTGTAAAGAAGTTGTTTTCAATATTTTGATTGAAAAAGAGCATTAGGGCTTACAAACTCAACCTTCTGAAGTTTCATTAAAGTTCTTAATGAACTTGTTTTAGGGCTAAGTGTGTATTCTGGTTGCCAGTTTGTTTTCCCTTTTTCAAAAGTTCAAATTTAAAGGGAAGTATCAGATGGCACAGGCTCTGTAACAGTGATTTGAGGATAACACTTAAAATAATCTTGACCTAAAGAGATAGGTGATGTACTCTTAGGAAAAAACTCAAGCAAGAGGGGAAGAGAAGACTCGTTCTGGGCCCATTCTTCTGGAAGAAATTTCTCTTGTTTGCACATCTTTAATATAGCTTTTCAGTTAAACTGCCTGTCTTATCTTCTGGCCCTCACATCAACTGAACACCTTCAACAGTGTACTAGTCATTGTGTTCTTCATTGCTATGTAATTACAGTTAAAGCAAAAGGTCCATTAGGTATAAGAATGATCTTATGAAGCAGTACAAAGTATTTTATTGTTTCAACACTTGATTACACCCCTTTTATTATTCTATGCAATTGAGATGGAAGTACATGTAATGCAATTCTTGCACAATATAGCATAATAGTTGTCCCAAGATAAAGCACTTATATGATTTTTTTTGCATAATGAGCTGAACTGGACTTTTTTTCTCATGACTCAGCATTGTTTCTTGGAAGAATGACTAATAGACAAACTGTGGTTATTCAACCTTGTGTATTTTCTCAGAGGAATTAAGTAAGCCTGTCATCTAAGGAAAATAATTGATAGAACACATTGCCAATGATAAAATTTTGAATTTTCAGGCAAAAATTGGAAATTTGTATCTCTCATCATTAGCTAGACAGCTTCCCAGTACTTAGATTTTTCAGATGAAGTTATTGGTAACATTAACAAATGGGAGCTTTATATATTGTAAGTTAAATGTATTAATATTTTGAAAGTCTACATAGTTCAAGTGAACCAATATTTTACAAATGATCATTGAATTATTTTTAAAAATCATTGGTGAAAGATCCATTTAGAAAGTAAGGTCCACCAATAGATTGTAAAGTAAGAGTAGGAAAGTTTCGTTGATGTTTTCGATTATACTTGGAAACTAATTTTTTTTCTTGTACTGGGGATTGAACCGGAGGCCTTTGCACTGAACTACATTCCTAGTCTTGTACATTTTTTTTTTTTTTATTTTGAGGCAGGGTCTCACTAAGTTACTACATTGCACAAACTGGGCTCTAAATTGCAATCCTGTTGCCTGAGCCTCTCTCAGAGTGCTGAGATTGTAATCTAACATACCATCACAGCCAGCTTGCAACTAATCTTAGAGTCTCGAGTTTTGCATTACCTGTATAAGGCCACTTTTCTTCATATATTTTTGTGATAGCCAACCTGATTCCATTTTGTGCCTCATCATCACTCCCCCCCCCATTTCATGTAAAGTTGAGTGATTCCAGGTGGTCACCTTCCCCTTGTTCCCCCTGGGAGTCCCCTTGGTTGATACATGACAGACTGCTGCATCCCATTTGGTAGAGCAGTCTGCAACTGTATATTATCTTTATGATCTTGTGAAGAGAACACTCCACACCTGTGTGACACTTTGTTTCAACTAAATGTTAAAAACTTCCCCTGACCCCCCAAACTTAGCAAAGTTCTGTTTCTGTAAAATTCTGTTTGTGCTCTCCCTCTTGCTGAGCCCTCTCCAAACAGAAGAGCCACTTAAAAGAAACCCACAAGCCACTTTTCATCGTCTAGAGTTTTCCAGTGCAAGCTGCTCTCAACTGCTGGCAATAAAAGGACTCAAATTTCGCTCAGAGTGTGGTGATTCTCTATAATCTCTCGCAATTGAATATAACCATCAGAGGCCCCAGCAAGATAATCACTTCAGGTGAACCAGCCTCACTGTGGTCCCTCCCATCTTCAGCAGCAGATTATAGGGGACGCACTCCCTGAGATGTTCCAGGGCCCCATGATCTCGGTGCTGACACTGAAGGGATGACAATGTTGTTCTGATCACCCATTAAAGACAACTTTGAGTCTACTCTGTTTCTGAGGTAAGGATCCTTTCTGTCTGAGTGGGGAGCACTGGTCCTTGATGAAGGCACTCCCCAGACCCTCTCTTAAGGTCAGGACACTCAATGAGACAGTTCTCTGGTCTGGCTAAGTTCACCCTTTTCTTCTGTTATCAAATGTCAGGTTGGTCACTCTGCCCCTGACAAGTTGGGCCTTCTTTTTGGCCTTCTGACCTATTTAGGATCAATTTTTCCTTCACCCATTCTGCCAAATGACAGAACATCCTGCCTGCCCATCAGTGATAGGTCCCCTCTTCTTTCTAAAGACCTCTGATGACTCCCTCAGTCAGGAAATTATTGCTGTACTCTCATGTCTCTCTTATTCTCCCTTTGAGTGCCCTTTTTCAGTGTGCCTTCTTTTGCCTTGTCTTCCAGCCCTACATGGTGTGGCTTCATCGAGGCCATATTGTTTTCCTCCCAGGTTATTGTCATTGCCACCCTCAGTCTCTTCCTTCCTCTAATTGGCATTTTGCCCCCTCCCTTTGCCTCTGGGCCCATCCAGATTTGGCTCCAGCCTCATAGTTCATCTTTTCTGTCATATTCCCTCTTTTCCTTCTTCCCCACCACCTGGTCTACCCCCTAGTGAATACACCTGGGGACCTCTCAGATTCCTTCATTTCCTTGACTGTTTCTACCACTGACCTATGCTGAACTTTACTCATCACCTTTTCTTCCCTCACTATCTCTCTGCTCTCAATCATCTTCTTGACTCCACATGCTATCAGTCTCTTTGGACCCTCTGTCCAAAAACCCTCTTCTGTCCCACTTATCAGCTCCTCTCCCTCCTCAACCTTACTCCTGAGGCTCTTCTGATTCCACTCAAACACCTGGCCTTCTGGCATCTCTTTCTATATTTGGAGTGGCGCTACCAATGTTACCTCAGGAAGCAACAGAATTATTGTGGACCAGGGCCCCACTTTCCCAGTCAAAACCAGTTTCATGGGTCCCACTATAAGACTAGGCAATTCTCATCCTCATTAACCTATGAATTTTTGTTCTGCCTTCTCGAGCTGCTCCCCCTCTGATCTTCTGGCCTTCACTCTTGTCTTAACTGCCTTTCTTCTTGGTATTGGGTTGGTATCAGTGGTTCATGAAGACTGGTCTCTAATTGAAAGAGGGCTCCTTCTAATCATCTCCTGAACCCTTTTGTTTGCCTTTAGTTTCCTGATTTGCATATTCTGACTTGCCCTCTTTTTACACTTTGGTTCTTCTCAAACTTGTCCCTACTGTGGGGTCCTGTGTGTCTTGACCTTACTCCACATTGACCTGCATGCTTAAAAATTTCTCCTCAGGATTTTCACATGACTATGGGGTTAAGATGTCAAAGAATAAGCTCTGCACTTTCTATGAGATTGACCGAGCCTCCTTTGGAGTTGATTGGCCTTCAGGAGGTTCACTAGACCTGGCCCTAGTCCAGGCTGTCTGGAGGGTAGTCATGGACAACCAGGAGATCCGGATCAGTTTCCTTACATTGATTCATGGCTTACTCTGGCACAACACCCACCCCCCTCATTGAATGTGTGTACCACAGGCTCCTATTCCCTGGTGCTCCTGTCTAAAACCCGTTGCCCTCCTTGTGCATGGGCCACAGAGAAACAAGATCCACCACAGGTCCTGCCACTATTAGATACCATGAAAGTCGTCCTTCCTCCACCCCCATATAACCCTAATCCATCTTCTCCTCCTCCCCTTGATCCCGATCCACCTGCTTCAAGCCCTCCTGTCTCTTCCTCTACACTTCCCATTGACTCTACCTCAATGCAGGAATGACACTGATCTTGCCAGAAAGTCACCACCTTGGGAAGACATATTCCAGAGGCTCTCCTACCCCTGAGAGAGGCTCCTCATCCTGATGGGGGAGGATCTGGGACTTGCCCATTTCTGGTATGTGTCCCTTTCTCCACCTCTGACCTCAACAACTGAAAAACTCAGAATCCATCATTTTCAGAGAAACCCCAGTTTCTAATATCTTTGAAAGAATCTATTTTCAGAACTCATCACACAACCTCTGATGATTCCCAGCAACTGCTAGTGACCCTCTTTACAGTGGAGGAAAGGAACTGAAGTAGGGCCGAGGCTAAAAAGGCCCTGTTGGGAGGGCAATCCAAGGAGGAGGTACAGGAAGTGTTGAGACAGGGCTTCCCCTCTGAGCATCCAAAATGGGATATAAATATCTCAGGTGAGTACCATTCACTGACCACCTTTCACCAGAATCTCTTAAATGGTATCTGGGATACTGCCTGGAAACCCATTAATTTGTCTAAAACTACAGAGATGATTCAAGGACTTGGAGGGGGCTTCTACAGCCTTCTTAGAGGTACTTCAGGAAGTCTTTTGGGTTTACACCCTGTTTGACCCCTCCGCTCCTGAGAACACTCGAGCTACTAATTTGGCTTTTGTGACCCAGTCTATCCCTGACATTAGAAAAAAAGCTACAAAAGTTAAAAGGGTTCCTGGGGATGAATATGCCACAGCGGTTAGAAGTGGCCCAGAAAGTCTCTGACAACCAAGACTCAGAAAAACAGAAACTAGCTATGGCTATGGCAGAAAGATCAGCCAAGAAACAGGCAAAGATCTTGGTGGCAGCCATCAGAGGGGACTCTGCGGAACCCAGCTCCAGAAAGCCCAAAGGGCAGGTGCCTAGAAAATCAAGAGGACACCCTCCATTGGGCAGAAATCAATGTGCCTGCTGCAAGGAGGAAGGGCACTAGAAAAATGAATGCCTCCATAGACACTCTGCCAAGGTACTGCCCCTCCCCACATCTAGGGGAAGAGAGGATTCAGATTGATGGGACCAGGGCTCCTTCTCTCTTGGCCCCCTGGAGCCCATGGTTAATTCTTAAATAGGGGGTCAACTGGTTCACTTCTTGGTGGACACTGGTGCTGAGAGGTCAATGTTAAAACTCCCCCTGGGAAATTTTTCATCACAAACTATTCCCATCACAGGGGCCACAGGAGCAATCCAAACTGCCTACTCACAAGTGAATGAACAGTAAGCTGGAACTAAAACAAGTTACCCACACTTTCTTGGTGATACTGGACTGCCCATTCCCCTTGCTAGGATGGGACCTCCTTTATAAGCTGAGGGCCACTATCTCCTTCACTCTGACTGAGACTTAGATGTCACTCCCTTCATACCTAACTGTCCTTAACCACTACTCTATCCAAGTAGTACCTCCTCTCAGGAGAAGAGAACCCAGAGAGAACAAGCCCCAAGGGCCTGCTGGACAGACTTCATGTGGAGTTCCCTAAGGTGTGGGAGGAAACTCACCCACCAGATTTGGCAGGTCATCACCCCCCAGCAATAGCTGAGCTCTTGGTGACTGCCATGCCTGTTCGGGTTAGACAATATGCCAATTCTCAGAAGTCCAGACAGGGGATAGTCCCTCACATCAAGAGGTTGCTGGACTTTGGGATATTAACTCCCTGTCAGTCTCCATGGATCACCCCATTCCTGCCAGTACAGAAACCAGACATCAGATTACAGACTGGTCCAGGACTTAAGAGAAGTCAACCAGCAAGTGCTAACTTTGCACCCTACCATTCCCAATCCATATACCCTCCTGAGTTTGCTGTCTCCTGAGCATCAAGTGTATACTGTGCTAGCTTTAAAAGATATCTTTATCAGTCTTCCTCTTGCTCCCGCTAGCCAGCCCATATTGGCCCTTGAATGGACCATCCCAGCTTCCAGTGATTCCTGCCAACTTACCTGGACCCACTTTCCCCCGGGATTTAAGAACACCCCCACTCTGTTTCATGAGGCCCTCCAAAAGGACTTGGTGAGTTTTCAACCCAAACTCTACTTCAATATGTGGATGATTTGTGGCTAGCCACTACCAGTCTTTCAGAATGCCTGCAGGGAGTTTCTACAGTTACTAGAGAAGTTGGGCTACTGCATCTCAGCCAAAAAGACACAGCTCTGTGCTTCTCGAGTATCATACCTGGGGTATGAGATGTCAGAACTGAAATGAACTTTGTCTCAGGCCAGGAAGCAGGGCATTCTCCTGATAACCACACCAACAACCAAGAAACAGGTATGAAAATTCCTAGGTGAAGCTGCTGTATACTGTCACCTGTGGATACCTGGGTTTGTCAAGATAGTGTGCCCCCTCCATCCTGCCATGGGAGGGAATCAACCCCTAAAATGGGGAACAGAAGAAGAGAAGGCATTCCAGGATCTGAAAGGAGCACTGGTATTAGCCCTGGCTCTGGTGTTGCCTAATATTACCAAACCATTCCATCAGTTCATCTATGATGTCAGAAGGTTCACCAAATGGATCCTAATACAGTTGTTAGGGCCTTAGAAGTTCCCTGTAGCCTAACTCTCTAAAAGAATAGATCCTGTGGCTTCAGGATGACCTTCATGCCTTTGGGCAGTAGCTGCCACTGCCTTATTGGTCAAGGAGGCTGATAAACTGACCTTAGGGCAAGACTTGGTCCTTATGGCCCCCCACTCAATAGAGACTCTGCTCAGAGGTGCTACTAAGAAATGGATGTCCACTGCTTGTTTAACTCAATCTCAAAGCCTCTTGACCAATCAGCCCCTCATTGTCTTTTCTGCAAATCAGACTCTCAACCCGGCCATGTTCATGCCAGACAGTGACTCCAAAACCTCGATTCCTGACTGTGAGGAGGTACTAGAACAGTGAAAGGTGGGTAAACCTGCAGCCCCTGGCCATCCTTCAAGTGAGATGCACCCCTTATAAAGCAGGCTTTATTCCTTATGAGATTATGTTTGGAAGACCCCCCTTCCCTGCTCCCCAAAGTCAAAAAGTGAGATGCTTAGAGGCGTTTTCTAACCAGACTCTGTTAAAATGCCTTCAGTCTCTTCAACAGTACAGGCTTCTGTCCACACCAGCATATCTGCTACCCCACCCCAACCCCCACTCTGTGCCCTGCCACCCATTCCAGCTGGGGGACACCATGCTCATAAAGACCTTCCAGAATATACGTAGTCGTCCATCCATACATCGTCGTCATCACCACTCCTTCTTTGCACAAGGTTGATGGAATCTTGGCCTGGGTTCATTATTCACTCATCAAACAAGCAGAACAATGGACTTCCCAACCAGGGCTGGACTCTCTAAAGCTAAGGCTAGCCTGATCATAATGCTTACCCTTCTGATCCTTGGGACAGTGGGGATGAGCTCTGAGGGATGAGTATCCAGAGGGGAGACATATTCTTTTCTTCTCACCTCCTTTTCCAACAGAAAAGTAATCCATAACATAACTTCGAATATTCATGCAGGGCCAGACACTGTTCTATTCAAGTTAGATCTTTGCCAACTATTTAACATGGTCATGTACTCACAGGCAGGGTTATATGATAGGTTTGGTAATTATGGAAAATCAAATCAGATAGGATGTGGAGATTCCTCATGGGAAATAGGACTGCAAGGCTTGGCTTTCTATGTATGCCCAGACCTGGACCCTCTCCAGTCCTCCTGCCTCCAATCGTCAGAGTACTATTGTCCCTACTGGCCCTGTGTACCTGTTGCTTCCTATTCAGGGGGACCCAACCACACTTCTGACTTAATTACTTGGAGAGGTCAAAACCATTGTGTGTGGCACTGGAGGATGCAACCTTTTCTTCTTAAAGGTAATAAACCCAAGGTCCTATATTTGGTCAGTGGGTCATACATGAGGCCTACAATTCTACATGACTGGGCCAGTCCAAGGGACCATCTTCACAATCCAATGCCAGCTACTGACCCAGCCAGTGAGACAGCCCATAGGCCCCCTGATGGATATAAAGGACCCCATGTTCAAACACCATCCCTCTGTCCCACCTCTGTTCTCCAATAAGGCAGATTATACTTACTCACTGCCTCCTTCTCTGTTTTCCATCCTGGGATTTATCCACACCTTGATAAACTTGACCCAACCTACTATAGACCAGGACTACTGGTTATGCTTAAAGGCTAAGCCCCCTCATTACATAGGTATGGAGGAACTAGAACAAATCCAGGCCTCAAATAATGCCTCAGCATGTGCCTCAACTCTTCCCCCTCTGGTGATTGAAGTTTGTGGAAATGCTACCTGCCTGGCAACCTCTTCTTATGACATGTGTAAGTCCCCTTTTCTTGCAGTATACAACCAGACTTTGACCCCAGAGACCTCAAAGGCTTATTTTGCTCCTAATAGCACCTGGATAGCTTGTACTTCTGGGCTTACCAGATGTGTCAGTGCTTCTAAACTATGTGCAGGACCTAAAGCTTTATGCATCTTGGTTTGAGTTCTCCCAAAAGTATGTGTATGGAGGACCACAGGGATGGGAACTTATAGTATCTCCAGGGTTGCAATACAGGCAAAAGTGAGCAGCCCCACTAGTAGTTCCAGTTCTGATGGGGCTAGAGGTGGCCAGCCTGGTGGCAATTAGGACTGCTGCCCTGGCTAGGGGAGAAATTGGACTATTGGCTCTATCAGAACAAATAGATTCTGAGTTAGGGAGCCTGCAGTATGCTGTTGACACTATCCACTTCCAGGTAGGACTGCTAGCTGAAATGGTCCTCCAGAATCATCAAGGACTTGATCTTGTGCTCCTATCATAAGGGGGGAGGGGCTATGTGCTACCTTGGGAGAAGCCTGCTGTTTCTATGCTAATTAGTCTGGTGTGATCCAAAATACTCTTCAGAAAGTCAAAGAAAACCTAGATAAACACCAGAGAGAAAGAGAAACCCAAAATTCTTGGTATCACAACATGTTTAATTGGAGCCTCTTTGTGACCACTCTTGTCACTGAACTGGCCAGACCCCTCATGCTGCTTTTCGCTGGGCTCCTGATTGGGTCCTGTGTTATTAATTGGATAATTAATTTTGGATAGCAGTGTATAGCCTCTGTTAAACTGGTGTACATGAGAACCTACTATAATCTCCTACCCACTCAAGAGACTTGAGATGAGTCAATGCTTTGCTTTGACATCCTGGTCAGAGAAATTGGGAATGTGATAGCCAACCTGACTCCATTTTGTGACTCATCAATGTTCCCCTGCATTTCATGTAAAGTCCAGTGATTCCCGGTGTTGGCCTTCCCCTCCCCGCTTTGGAGACCCCTCAGCTGATACATGACAGACTGCCCAATCACAATTCATAGAGCAGTCTACAACTGTATGTTATGTTTATGACTTTGTGAACAGAGCACTCCGCACCTGTGTGATATTTTGTTCCAACTAAATTGTGTGAAACTTCCCCTGACCCCCACTAACTTACCAAAGTTCTGCTTCTTTAAAATTCTGCTTGTGCTCCCCTTCTTGCTGAGCCATCCCCAACTAGAAGAGTCACTTAAAAGAAACCCAAAAGCCACTTTTTTTCATTGAGAGTTTTTGAGGGCCAGCTGCTCTCTACTGCTAGCAATAAAAGGACTCAAATTTTGCTCAGAGTGTGGCAATTCTCTATAATCTCTCATGATTGAGTATAATATTTTAATCAAAATAACATATCACAACCACTTGAATACAAACCCAGGTGTGGAAATGCACTTGTGTTATATGAAACCAGACACTGAAACAGATTTTCAAAGTGAACAAAAGCAATTCTTCTTACTAAACTTCTGGTTTGACTTATAAAATAGTTATTTTTCAAAAAATATATTATTTTATGTTAACATATAGTCTGTTTACTGCTATTTTTTAATTTAGTTTGTTTATTTTTTGATATAGGGTCTTGCTTTCTAGTTCAGGCTGGCCTTAAACACACTATGTAGCCCAGAATGGTCTTAAACTTGCAGAGATCCTTCTGTCTCAACCTTCTGAGTGCTAGGATTACAGGCATGTATGGCCATGCCTGGGTACAACTATTTTTGAAATAAACATTTTAGAACTTTTTGTTATAATTTTGGATATAAAGCAATATAGATAGATATAACCTACATAAACATAGCTCTTAAAGGTCTTCATTTATTTTTAAGAATGTAAAGGGATCTTGAAACCAAAAATGTGAGGCTCACTACTCCAGGTCATGATTGTAATATAGTTTTCTATTCAATCTATTCAATAAGGATAACAAATAAACTGAATACAAAAGGAGGCTATTTCAGATGTATTGATCCTATGTTTCTGCTTAGCTGTGCTTGGGAAGGATCTGTTTATTCCAGGAATGACCAGGTGTCAGCTTCTGTGGAGTGTGATTCCCTCAGAAATTCTGTCTGGAGGCCTGAAACAATGGGTTTTAACCAAGCCAAATTTGGGAGGGAACTTAGCACAGATACCTAATTCATTTGAATCACTCTGTGATTTTTCTGGCTTCCTATTGTAAACCTATTCAACATATATCTTAATTAAACAAAAAGGTACTTACCAGTGCCAGGTGGAACTTATAGGGTTTTTGAGAATGCTTTGTCAATAATATCACAATATAGTGAGAAAAAAAATAGCGTATAGGGTGGCAGGTATGGTACTAAATGCCTCTCTCCTGACACTTCTTTTAAATTTAATAGCTTATTTCAGAATAATATCCATGTATCAAAAGAGAAAATTGATTTTTAGGGATGATTACTATCTTGAACAACATCATAGTAACTACAGAGCTGGGAGGAGAACCCAGGTGTGTTTGATGTAAATGTCTTAACTTTGAATTGTTCCTGAGAAAGATGATATTAGAAATGTTTGAGAGTGAGATGTCCTTGAGCAGAGGAGAGGAAAAGACTGAATGTAAGAGAGAGACCCTGGCATTCATTCAGATGTCAAGGAAAAATGTATCTTCAACTTATACAGGGAGCTTAGATGGATATAAAAAGTGCATTCTGGTACCTGCTTGAGAAAAGGTCACCTCCACTAGGTCTTTTGGAATGTTATGATTTGAGATTAGAAAAGTACATAGGGAAAATCCAGGGAAAACTTTGAAAGCCAGGTTGAAGATTTTGAATTTTGTTGAAGGAGGGTGGCATCCTTAAAGGATTGTGAAAAGGGAAGTGACATGCTGCAAGCCATACCCAAGGGAAATAGCAATATGAACAATTAGACATCTGCATTTGCTTAGCAACCAAGAACTCAAGGGCTGTGACCCACTCCAATGGAACGCCTAATAACTTCATTTGCAGCAGCCCAGAGCTCATGCCCATTTGGCAATAGGGTGTTTTGTGTGTGTGGTTTTGTTTTGACAAATCTTGGCCATGACTCTTTAATGTCGAGCAGAACTTGGAGACTATAATCCTCTGCAGCAGGGAGCTCCCTTCCAATTGTCAAACCAAGTTCTCAAAGATAAGCCTTCTCTCAGCCCTGACCTCCTTCTCCCTTACCTCCTTCCTTCTAGTAATGGGTGTTTAAATCTCCTTGAATGTTTGAAGAAAGTTGGTTATTAATCAAGGGAGGTTGGTTATTAATCCAGTAAGAACTACTATGGCTAGAATTGAGAAGCACTACATCTTGTTGCAGGCATCCACCTGGAACCACTCAGGCTGTCTCTTGCACTTTCCTGGAGAGCACAAAATCCTTTGGAAAATTTCCCTGGAGGTTGTGGAGCGAGAGGGCACTACTTTTTTTCAACATGCCATTGTGCACAACTGACTTACTCATAATGTATAAATCCCTCTTCTCATATGTTGTTAGATGCCTCAAAATAGTAAAATTCCCTTTATAATATAATATTTAAAAATAAAAACAAAACCCAAATGGATTCTTTGAAAATTAAAAAAGTAGGTAAGAAGTCACATCTTCTAATCTTTGTATGGCCTAGAAAATTGTTACTACTGTAAGACTGAGGGCCTTACCAAACAGTCCGAGGAGCTGACTGCAGCGAAGAACACCTAGGAAGGAACACACCGGACAAGTTGGAAAGTAAAACAGACCTTTATTAGTCTGGCCAGAAGGCACTCCCAAAGCAAAGTAGCTTAGAGAGGCAACT
>NW_004624880.1:187659-199676 GCF_000247695.1 Heterocephalus glaber | reverse complement strand
TTAGGAACTCTATGTTTGTTACAGATTTTATCTAGTGTCCCAGAACTAACAAGCACATTTTAACCATTAACTCACAATCAGTCACTATGTTGGGGTTGAGGGAGCTTTTATGATTACAGAGTTATGCGGTCCCACATTCCCCAGTGATTTTACAACTTAAGTAATCTTATGTATAAATGTGGGCATCCATTGTATACAGTAGCATGACAATATTAAGCATATGCACACAACTATAATGATGAGAAAAAGTTGCTTTAACCATTGTAGGTTGGGCAACCATTTAGTTAGCCACTGGAACAAGTCCCATCCTACTGTTTTATCATGTACCCTTTTAGCCAAGTCTTCCAACTGTTTTATCTTTTCTGGTAAAACTACAGCTAGAAGACTCAAGCAGCAATGGGTCTTGGTTAAATTGGCTGGAATATAATTGAAAGTTATTCCTTCACAGGTATAAAACCATCCTGTCAGCAAGGAGATATGGCAATTGTTATACACAATTTTCTGTTTTATATGGCAGGGCATCCCTTCAGATCGTTTTATTCTCAGACACTTGGTTGTATAATTTACATACATAGCACATTGGGTATTATTTGACATAATTATCTTGGGTGTATATAATTTGACAGCATTTTTAGGTTTATGATATGAGGGACACCCCCAATTGTAACTATCTTTATAAGTGAGATTTTTCCTGGGATATCCTTAAACAAGGTATAGGGCCGTATTAAACTTAAAGGGGTACACACCGGAATGAGACAGCTTTCTAATACATAATGGAAATTTACATCTATATTTAGACAGAATTTAGACAGATTAAGAGATTTTGCCAATTGAACCCATACATTTCTGGTGTGGTCCAATTTTCTTGGGAGCAGTACCGCCAATGTCCCAGAGAATATTATCATGAATGAGAAATATCTCCAATCTGCCCCAGTCTCAGCTTTTGGTTGCCTGGTTGACTGATAACTTTCCATTTGTCCTTCGTGACATCCGTGGGGGGGGGGGTCCTGCCTTTAGATGGTTGTGATGTATCCAGGCAGAATGTCCAGCTAGCTTCACTGCCAAGGGAGTTGACAGGACCACAGGAACCGGTCCCTTCCACAGTGGTTCTAGGGTCTTAGAATCAAACCTGTGAATAAAAACCAAATCTCCCGGCTTATAGGGTAAAGGTTGCAAAGGTTTTTCATTGGGACTAGGCATAGTCTTTTGTAATTTATCATGTAGCTCCGACTGAAGCTGATGGACTATTTTTAAGGGTTTAAGGAGTCGAAGGTGGGAAAGCTTTTTCTTTAATTCTACATCTACTAACGGAATGATTGGGGGAGATCACCCATAAGCAATCTGGAAGGGAGACAGATTTAGGGGAGGCTTAGGAGTGCACCTAATTCGGAGGAGGGCAAAAGGGAGAAGCTCTACCCAACCTAGTTTGGTCTCCAAGCATAATTTAGTTAGAATCTCCTTTAAAGTTCGATTTGTTCTTTCTACCTGTCCTGAACTTTGAGGCCTATAGGCACAGTGTAGATTTCACTTTATTCCAAGGATATTACTAATTAATTTAGATATCTTAGACATAAAGGCTGGACCATTGTTGGACCCCAGAGCTAAGGGTAAGCCAAAATGGGGAACTATTTCTGTCAAGAGCTTTTTGACTGTTACTTCAGCTGTCTCCCTCTTAGTGGGGTATGTTTCTATCCATCCTGAAAAGGTATCCACAAAAACTAGTAAATATTTGTACCCATACATGCCAGGCTTTATTTTAGTAAAGTTCAATTTCCAATGTTCTCCTGGAGTTAATCCTCTGTGTCGGACCCCAGGGGGCCTGGTCACCCGATTTGCATTTACCTTGAGGCAGGTGGGGCATCGTCTCACCATATCCTGGGCCTTTTGGGCCAATCCCTCGCTGACAAAATGGGGTTGCAGGGCAGCCATCATTCTTTTCTCTCCAAGGTGGGTGGACTCATGTAGTTCACGCAGCAACATATCTGCTACAGCGGTGGGGACAACCACCTTTCCATCATTAGTCATCCACCATCCATATTTTTCTTGAGTCCAGTGCTTCCTCTTCATTTTTGTCACTTCTTTATGTGTGTATTCAGGTTTTTCTGGGAGTACTGGCATGGGTAGCAAAACCATTTGCTTCCCCACTGATTTTTGGTCAGCTTGTTTTGCCGCCTTATCAGTAGCATTATTACCAATCACCTCAGGGCTAGACCCCTTTTGGTGCCCATGGCAATGGATGATGGAGACCTCTCAGGGCAACCAGATGGCTTGTAGTAATGCCAATATTTCAGTCTTGTTTTTATTTCCTTTCCTTTGGAGGTCAGCAGCCCTCTATTTTGATAAATCTCCCCATGCATATGGGCGGTGGCAAAAGCATAATGGCTATCAGTGAATATATTTATCTTTTTTCCTTTCTCCAGTTCCAGAGCCTTAGTCAAAACAATCAGCTCAGCCTTCGGTGCTGATGTCCCTTGAGGTAGCCCCTACTCCCATTCCACCTGTTGGTCCTGGTTGACCACCGCCGCTACAGCATACCATACACCATCATGCATGAAACTGCACCCATCAGTGTAGAATGTTGTCTCTGTGCAGGGGAGGGCCCAAATCCGGATGCCCTCCCCTCAAGTTTTCAAGAGTCTTGAGGCAATCATGGATGGGCATTTGTTCATCAGAGTCTGGGAGTAGAGTAGTTGGATTGAGGCTAGCGGTGGTGGCAAACCTAATGCATGGCTGTTCTAACAAGAGTCCTTCATATTGTAACAGTCTGGCATTAGACAGCCATTTGCTAGGTGAGCTATTCAACAAGAGCTCAATGGCATGGGGAGTGATCAAAGTCAAATCCTGTCCAAAGGTCAATTTGTCAGCCTCTCGAGTTAAAGCAGCTGCTGCTGCTACTGTCCTCAGACAAGTAGGCCACCCTCAGGCCACTGGGTCGAGCTTCTTTGAGAACTATGCCATGGGCCGCTTCCATGGCCCCAAAAGCTGAGTAATCACTCCCTTGGCTACTCCATTTTTCTCTGCTACATACAGGCTGAAGGGCTTGTTTAAGTCTGGCAATGCCAGGGCTGGTCCATTGCAAGCACAGTCTTAAGTGATTGAAATGCCTGCTGGCAAGCCTCAGTCCATTTGAGGGGCATATTTCCTCCCCCAGTAGCTTTGTGCAGGGGTTTGGCAATCTCAGTGAAGCCAGGAATCCAAATTCTGCAATACCCAACCACCCCTAGGAATTTCTGCACCTGTTTCTTTGAGCTCAGCTCTGGAATCTCGATAATTGTGGATACCCTTGATTCTGCCAGCCTCCTCTTTCCCTTCTCAAGAATATAGCCCAAGTAGGTTACCTTGGTCAGACAGAGCTGAGCTTTTTTTCAAGACACTCGATATCCCAGGTCTTGGAGGGCTTCCAGGAGGCCCTCAGTGGCTGCAAGACACTCTTCATCGGTCGAAGTCGCCACCAGGAGGTCATCTACATACTGAAGAATAGTCACTTGGGGAAACACTCTCCTTACTTCTATCTCTCTTTTTCTTTTCAACTTTTTACAATCCCTTTTAAAATGGCCCTTCTTTTTGCAATATGTACATTGATCCTTTTCTAACGGGGCCATACTTTACTTTTATCTTCTTTTCTATTCTCTTTGCATTCCTTTTGGATGAAACCTCCATCTGCTAAGGCTGCAATAGTTGCTTTTCCTATCTTTTTAGCCATTTTGTCATCTAAAGGATCTCTGTTATTAAACGCCTTCATAGCTACACTCATCAGTTTTTTTCCTATTTTCCCCCTCAAATCCTTCCATCCACTGCAATTTCTTCCTAATACCTGGGGCCGACTGAGTGACAAAAGCCAAATTAATTGCCTGTCAGTTTGCAGGGGCATCTGGGTCAATTGGAGCATACGTACGATATGCTTCCAACAGACGCTCCAGAAAGGCAGAAGGGGATTCCTCAGGTCTTTGGAGGACCTCGCTTACCTTGCTCAAATTGGTAGGCTTCTGAGCAGCTTCCCTCAACCTGGCTAGGAGATGCTGACAGTAGTTTTGGAGAGCTTCTCTCCCACCTGAGGAATTAGCTTGCCACTGGGGATGGGTGGACGGAAGTTGCACCTCCATATGGGCTCGTTGTTGCTCATCCAATGGGCCCTCTGTTCCTCCCAATACTGATTTTATGGCTTGCCTTCTAATTCTTTCTCTTTCCTCAGAGGTAAAAAGGGCTTGGAGGAGTTGTTGACAATCATCCCAGGTAGGATCATGGGTACAAAAAAGAGATTCTAAGAGAGAGATCAAAGCCTGGGGTTTTTCTGAAAAAAAGGGGGATTTTGATGTTTCCAATTGTATAAGTCGCTGGTAGAAAAAGGGATATAGACATAGTGACCCTGCTCTGTTTCCCGAAAAGGCAAAAGAGAAACTGAACCAGTCCCTTCAGAGGGAGCTCCACTGGGACCATAAACGGCTCCTGTTCTCATGTGGGAGGGAGAGGTTACAAAATCTGGAGATTTTTCCTCTTCAGGAAGAGGAGGGTAGAAAGGGTTTCGAGATCTGGGGCTGGCTTTATCAGAGGAGGTGGATGGCTCCACATAGGGTGAAGGTCTTATTAAGGGGTCTAAGGGATCAGGATCTTGTGAGAGCATTGGCTTGGGAGCCCAGGTTTTGACCTCTCAGGGTCCCCTTGGTGCCATAACCAGAATGTGAGTATCTGTTAGCAGGGAACAATGCTGCAGCCAAGCCAGAGGCTCTTCACAAGCCTGGACCCAGATATTTATATAAGGAAACTGGTCAGGGTGGCTGGGGTGGCTGGTGACTTTTCCCCATACAGCCCGACAGAGGCTCGGCTCAAAGGAGCCCTCGGCTGGCCATCCAACTCCAAAGGCTGGCCATTTCAATTGACACAGGAAGCGAAGTTTTCCATGAGAGAATTTAACCCCATATTCATCCTCCTGTTTGGGGGGAAAAAGCCAATTTAAAATTAGTGAGAAAACAATCCAACGGGGTATTTTTGGAGCAGGATCCTCCCATCTCTGCCCTTGATGGGTTAGAAAGAAATACAAAATTAAACACACAATGGACAGGACACTAACATATGAATGACAAGATGAAGGGGCACCACAACAGAAGTGAAACTAAATCTCCCCTTGTTCCTTGTCAGGAACCTTGGGATCAGGGGAGGTTTACCGGCTCATCAGCCACCTCACTCCTGACTTAACAAATGGTTGCAGCCAGCCAAAAACTTGCCTCTGGAGGTTTTCTGAGGTCTGTACCCTACAGTCTCCTGCTGGATCCCACCACAGAGTCTCGCCTGAACCAGGGTTCCTACCCGGGGATCTCCCTGGGGCCTCCAAAATGTAAGACTGAGGGCCTTACCAAATGCTCTGAGGAGCTGACTGCAGCAAAGAACACCTGGGAAGGAACACACCGGACAAGTTGGAAAGTAAAACAGACCTTTATTAGTCTGGCCAGAAGGCACTCCCAAAGCAAAGTAGCTTAGAGAGGCAACTGGCTCAGAGTCCGAGGCTATTTTTATAGGGGGTTGCAGGGGAAGTTAGCAAGCAGAACTTACAGAAAAGAGAAAAAAAATGTTGATGGTCAAAAGATGTTTGCAGATTGTTCTATAGATAGCTGTGTCCAGAACATCAGTTTTGGACAAATAAGGAGTTGGGTAATTCACTTAGGAACTCTATGTTTGTTACAGATTTTATCTAGTGTCCCAGAACTAACAAGCACATTTTAACCATTAACTCACAATCAGTCACTATGTTGGGGCTGGGGAGCTTTTATGATTACAGAGTTATGTGGTACCGCACCACTTATATCTAGATATCCTCCCCCAAAGCCTCATGGGCTCATAGGTAAGGCTTTTGTGAGGCGGCTGGATCATAGGTGTGTGATGCTGGATTATTCCACCAATTGTTTTAGCATAGTTCTAGGTATGGATGATGGATTTATTGCAAAAAGGAAGATTCAATCTGGGTGCAGGTGGCACCAACCAATAGGCTTGTACCCTGAATAGAATAATAAGGGAAAGAAGAAGGAAGGCTCCAAGCTCCCTACCTGGCTTGCCATGAATTTTTCTTCTTTTGCTATGACATTTGCACTGCCTTGGAGCCAGCTGACTATGAACTGAAACCTCTATAAACTGTGAGCTAAAATTAACCTTTGCACTTTTTACTTGGGGGTATTGAGTATTTTGTCCCAGCCAAGAGAAAATAACTAAGACAGAGTGATAAAGTATTGTTTAAATTGTAAATTATTTTTTGTAATATTTTATTGTCAAATCACAATTGTAAATGTTTATAGAGTACAGTATGATATTATAATAAATGTCTCCAATGCATACGATCAGATTAGAATAATTGGTATATCTATCACCTCCAACTCCATTTCTTTGTCTTGGAATCATTCAAAATCTTCTCTATGAACTATTTTGGAATAAACAATTAATTGTTCTCAGCCATAGTTACCATGATGCAGAATATTATAAAATTATTTGTCTCATCAAAATTACTCACCTGCATGCATTAAACTATTCTCTACTCCTTCACCCCACTCTTCCAAGCCTTTTTTAACTTTCACATTTGAGAGAGAAAATGTATTGTCATTGACCATGATTGCTGATATATATGAATGCTTCCTACCATTTCATTTTGGGTTAATAGTCTTCTTTGCATGTTTTTCTGCCCTTCTAACTTCATTTAGACTAAGTTTAAGTTCATTATTTCCTCTGTAGCATTTATAATGAACCTATGGCACACATGTTACAGTGAGCACACAGCGCTCTCTGAGATGATTTCTACACTAAGACTTCAGCATTTAGGTTTAGTTGCAGTGATGACACTTTGCAATAAATAAGTGGGTTTTGGTTTGCAATTTGGGCATTTGGTCTCTAAAAGTTTTGCCATCACAACACTACTGGTTTGGAAGTCATACATTTATTTCCTTTAAATATTATGCTTAGCACTTTAATTTATATATGGGACCAAAAATTTTGTATCCTTCTATTTTTAAATACAAAATGAGTAGAAAGTTCTAATTCCAGGAACACTTCTATTTTAGTCAGTTGCCTGACATTTTGATAAGATCAGTTTATATGCTCAAATTAGGCTTTGTGACAGAGTCAGTATCTCTCTTAGTTACTTTTGTTGTTGCTGAGAGAAAATACTTGGCACCCAAAGTTAAAGGAAGAAAGTTAATTTTAGTTCAGTTTGTAGTGATTTCAGTTCATAGTCAATTGGATCCAAGGCAGGGTAGTATAGCAGAGGGAGCTCCAAGAGGAGAAACGGCTTATGGGAAGGCCAGTCCAGGCAGGAAGCTGCAACAGCAGTAAGCAGCAAGGCTCCCATTCCCTTTTATTCCATCCAGGCTATATAACCCTTTTGGGTGGTGCCACCCCTGGCTAGGGTGGGGATTCTCATTACCCAGAGCCACAACTATGTTAAACCAATTAGCAGACTAATCTGGAACTATAGCTAATACCTCTGCCCAGTATTAGTAGGCTATAGTGGCACAATCTTCTTGCCCATCCATAATTCAGCTGTGTTACATTAGAAGTAGTCCAATCTGCTAAATTCACTTCCAGGCAAGGTCAACTCAGCTCTAGCTAAATTCCACCACTTTAAATTAACTGTTTGTTTTCTTCAGCAAAGATATGCTGTGCTTTCATTCTACAGTCCTGTCTGCTTGATACTTGTCATCAGCAGGTGTCCCAAGGCCTGCCCAGTTTTCCCCCTTCTCACACTTGTAATAAATAAACACTGGATATCCTGGGAGTTCTTTGTATTTGCTGCCCAGAACAGATTAGATCAGCCCAAAACTCAGTTTCTCTCAAGTCTCTGTGTGCTTTTTCTATTTCCCACTTTCTTATCTCTTGGAAGACATACTGGCTTATAGGAGACCAAGACCACTACAGGGGTCTCTGGGAATGGCCCTTTAACCTTTCCCTATAATTGGCAGCCAATGTGTATGTGTATTGAATTCATGGGTGACTCGGCCTGGAAGACAATGTAGGGGAATTTGTGATGATGTTCAGCCCTTATAAAATAATTTCAGATGTGGACTCAGAGCCAGGTAAGCCTAGTCATAAGCAATCCTTCCAATGATGGTTTTTTCTAAATACTACTAGGAACATGGGTCAGACCTTATCAGAGGAGCAATGCCTGTCACAGTGGCACAGACACTGTTAAAGCAGGCTTTCTACACAATACCTGAGAGTCTACTGTTAATATACTACTGGACATCTATATATATATGCCCCTTCTTTTGCTAAGGCCAGTACACTGAATAGGGAAATTTGGGAGCACATGGGAATCACTCTCTGATTCATCCACTGAAGGGGTAATTGTATTTCTTCACAATCCTTACTTTCTTGTCATCTGATTCACTTGGTTTCAGTTTCATTTAAATCAGCTCAAAATAAAGTGCCTGTGCCCTTAGCTAAGGTAGCATCTGAAATAATTTTAGTCACTTCAGAGGCAACCATGCCTAAAATTTCAACTGCAATTGCTCTGTATTCAACCACTCTCATGATTTTGCCTGCTCCACAGGCTGTAGTCATCCATATGGTTCCGTTCCCACCAGAGGCAGCTTTGGTCACTCTCTGTATGGCTATGCCTTCAGTTAAGATGGAGCTTGTGTCATGCCTGTGACAGTCTCACCCACAGCAATGGTGGCCAAAGCAGCTACAGTTACCATGCCAGAGTGTGTGGTCCTGATTGATATTTGCAACTTTCAGTTGACTTTTGCTCATGGGAAGTGTTTCCTTTCAGCCTTAACCCTTCCTGACATTATTCTGTTCCCCACATGCCCTTTTAGAGACTCTGTTCTTCCTGAGCCCTATCTGTTTGACCCCCTCTCAAAGAGGAGAGCAATTTAACATCCCCACTTCCTCAGATGGTGCTATCAGCTTCAGCTCTGTTGCTTTTAACCCACTATTGCCATGTCATACAAAAACCTACAACTATAGATCAGTCTTTTACAACATCATTATGTTTTCCGGTGGGGCAAATAAAAAACAACCTGGTGGAAAAATCAAAAGTAACAACTGAGATGGCTGCTTTGCTGCTGCAGCTCCCACTGACAGGAGAGGGAAGAAGAACTCCACAAAGAAAAGTTAAACTCTTTCCTGTCCCAAGCTTGCAGAGCTCCAGGAGGCTAGTGAGATAAATCCCTGCCTATCTGCACATCAACATCTTGTTTGACAGGCTGCACTAACAAGAGATTCTACGGGATCCTATTATTTTCTACATAAATATTAGAAAATGAAACATAAGGTTTTAAAACAATTCAAACAAAGTAGATTCTTAAGATCATAACACAAAGACCAAAGTGTATTTTACTGCCCCAATGCTGGCTACAGATGGCCTTCTCATTAAGGCAATTCCAGCCTAGGGCTACATGATCAAAGCCAGGGACATGTGGTGTCCTCCCAGGCAAGAGAAATTTACAGCAAAAGATAAATTTCAAATTTTAACTAATTGACAAATATACATTTGGTTTCCAATTTAAACTCATGTTTTACTGGTGTATTTAAAACATTTCTTATACATTGTAAGTTTTTAAACTGTAACTATGAGATTAACTTATGTTTCTTTCTACTGTTTGTTGATATTAGATAAATTAACAACTGTTCAAATTTCAAATGTTACAGCCAGAATTTTAAAGTTCAAGAGGTTACAACTAAGTTTATTAAACCAGCCTGACACTGCCTGAAAATGTCTAGAGCTCTAAACGTCATGATCAATGCTAAACAACCTACAACTGAGCTCTACCAGACATAAAGAGGTTTTACCAAAAAATATTAGAAGTTCTAACTAATTAGTAAATGTTCTTTTGGTTCCAAAATTTTTGACTTGTGTGCTTAAAACATTTTTTTACATTATAAATTCTTACATTATAATTATAGGTTTATTTTGCTCTTCTCTCTACTCTCAATGTTATACTACTGTTTTATTATCAGCTCGTTATAAAAGAATTACAGTAAATGAGATTTTTTTAAAGGAGCCATTAATCTAGGTTCTACCTTCAAAATTGTTTTTACATTTACAGGTATAAAGCACTTCCTTCTGATTCTAATTATAAAAGATCTCTGTTAAAAACCTCGAAAAAGTTTTGACTAGTCTTATTCACAATTATAAACCTAAAACTTTAAAAGGGATACATTAATTAAATTAGGCCAATATATTTGAGTGTACTCTAGTTTTATAAATAAATTGTCTTATGTGTTTGTCTGTCCAATTGTACTTGTGTTGCAGTTGAACTCAACAAATTTTTCTTTTTTATTCCTTTTAAAATTTTTTCTTAAAAGACATTTACCAATAATTTAAATTGGCTTGCAGATAAAGGTCATTAAAGACATGCCTTCCCCCCTCCCCAAGTTGCTAGCTGTTCATAATGATGTCAAAATTAATTTAAAATTGTAATGTGTACTATTATTACAATTTGTCTTTTAAAGATTATTAAAATTTTTCATCAGGATAAATAAATAAAAACCCTTAGCCTGCCTCACAAGCAAAAGGCCCTGAGTTGGATCTCTGGTACCCCCCCCCCAAAAAAAAGCCCTTAGGTTTAGAGAGATGTCTAAATAAGAGGTCCCTTAGTAAATAAAGGACCAGCTGACCAGAAAACAGTTATTCTGGTCTTATTTCACTAATGGGAGCCCCAATAATTGTCATAGCCTTATGAAAAACACACCACCACAATAAATATTGTCTAAATTTGTTATTATAAAATGTTATCATCAAAGGATTAAGTTCTAAATATGTTATTGGGATATGTTTACATTGGTCATCTTTAAAAGATTAAATTTTCTATGGGAAAAGCAATAAACTGTTATTAAAAAGATGCTTTTGATAACAAGCTACATTAAAAAGTATAAAGTTTGGGCTGAGGATTTAGCTCAGTGGTTTCGCTGCCTGCTGCACAAGCACAAGGACCTGAGTTTTAATCCCCAGTACCAAAAATAAAAAGTTATAAGGTTTCATAGATTTATGATACTTATTATTGCTACTTTTCTGGTGTACTAAATGTATTCTTTCTGACTGTACAGGTCTTCCCACATATTGTTTATGAGAATAACCTCCTATTGATTTAGCTATTTGCCTTTCTCTTATGCTTCAACTATTTATGATAACAGATACACTTATAGGTCAATAAACTTTCCTTAGATGACATCTTATTAATTGATAACAACTTAGGTAAGGATTTTTGTAATTTTGGGGATGGGACGAGTATGTTTAAAAATAGCTGATTTATACTATGATAGACATTTAAGCATATTATAAAAATGATGTCATTCTCATTGTCATTCTAAAATATTATATGTGGATCTTGAGTTAAATATTTTTTATTTGTTAAAATTCATCAAAACTGCCATTCCGCCACTCCCAGCCAAGAGGTAGGGGCTTCTGAGCCACTGTCCCACTGCTCCTGTTCCAGAGGAAGGGGCTTCTGGCCACCATCCCTACCACCACTGCTGGCCCCTGTTCCACCTCTCACAGGTCAGAGGAGGTGCGCAGCATGGGTGTCAACAGCACCCCTACGCCCCCCCCCGTTAAAATGAGAAAAAACATAAATAAGTTTCAAAACCAGACTTCCAGATTAGCTACAGCAACCCCAAAGGGAAATGAGATAGAAAACTCTGATATTCAACCACCTGGACCCACTGAACTGGCAAAAAAAGGGGATCTGGAAAAAGTGAAATCAGAAATAATTTCTCAGATAACAGGAGAAATTGTGCTCCTAGCGCAAGACATGATTAATAAATCTAGAGAGGAGCTCAGGAACATAATGGAATCGCAACATAGGAAACAAATGGAATCCATAAAACAGATGCAAATAGATTTCCATGAGATGAAAAACTCCACTGGAAGTCTACACAGCAAAATGAGCCAATATGAGGACAGAATTTCAGATATAGAAGATAAGATTGCAATCAATGACCAAGAAAAGAAAAACTGCTTCAAAATTATAAGGGAACACAAGAAATCAATCCAGCAGCTGCTAGATGATGCAAAGAAGAATAACATAAGACTGATT
>NW_004624880.1:152216-182043 GCF_000247695.1 Heterocephalus glaber | reverse complement strand
GTCATTAAACAAAGAGAAAAAAGAGTATGTTAAAATTTTTAAAAGCTCAAAAAGAGTTTTTAAATTTTTTAGCTAAAATTGTTTTTTAATTATTAAATTGTAAATCTTTGTGGTCACTTTGGCAGCACATATACTAAATTTTAAATCTCTTTACAACTAATGTCAAAAAAATTTATGACAGGGCTGGGGATTTAGTTTAGTGGTGCCACCACCTAACTTGCAAATACAAGGTCCTGAGTTTGATCCCTGGTACCAAAAACAAATTATGACAACATATCAGACTTATAGATAACCTCCATTAGTGAAAGGGTCCAAAGCCATCGTGTTACAATTGCTATCTTAGTCACTTAAAAAGTTTCTAAACATGGCTCTTTCCACAACCTGCTTTTTATTTCAGTGCTTATACTTTAACTATACATGCTCCAATTTCTTAAAGGGTTTTGTTTATTCTTGCCTATAAGCTGTCAAACTCCAGGTGATCATACAAATACTATCAACAACAAATGTGCTAGACCTTTTCTTTTTACCAGGATCCACCATATTGACTTTATAAAAAGAGTTTATAATTGCTAAATTACAACATGACTTTGATTTAAGGCCTATTAAATTAGCTCCCTAAAAGGAGTCCCTAACTGCTCTCTTTCTCACATCAACCCTTCTCAGTTCAATGCAGTTAGATGGAAACTATGCCCTCTTTCCCCTAACCACAATTGTGGATAGCTGTTTAAAAAGAAGTTATAGACAGGTCAATCAGTCAAACATAGTATAGGTTCTTATAATCCACAAGGACAAACCTTCTTTGACATACTTTTCCCTAAAAACACAATTACATAAACAAAAAACCACAATTACATAAACTACCTCCACAAGCTCAATTAGATTTTATCTTCTCTTGTTAGCCTCATTAAAAATTTTTCAAATCCACTTGTGAAAAGTAAATATACTCCATAAAACCTCATTTGATACAAAGATAAATGTACAGATATGTCCTAGACACAAGTGTTGTCAGAATATTCTAACTAAAAGGTAAAATGGCTCAATATAATTAATAATGTAGGGGCCAGAGTAAGATTGTGTTCCAACAGAAAACAAACTCAGACCTTCGGAGATAATCAGACCCAATGTACCACCCATCATTGAGACCAAAAAAACAAATGGACATATCATGCAATGGATAAATTGCAAACAACCAATGTCTAGATGCCATGGTATGGTATCTTGATTCACCCTGCTGCAGCTGCTGCTGTTTCCAAAAAAGGAAAGGAGAACATGTAGCAGATACCTCTGCCCAGTATTAGCAGGTTATACAGTCACAAGCTTCTTGCCCCTCCATAATTCAGCTGTGTTACATTAGAAGTAGTCCAATCTGCTAAATTCACTTCCAAGCAAGGTCAATTTGGTTCTAGCTAAATTCCTCCCCTTTGAATTAACTGTTTGTGCTCTTCAGCAAAGATATGCCTGTGCTTTCATTCTACAGTCCTGTCTGCCTAATAGTTGATATCAGCAGGTGTCCCAAAGCCTGCCCAGTTTTCCCCCTTCCCACACTTGTAATAAATAAACACTGGATGTCCTAGGAGTCCTTTGTCTTTGCTGCCCAGAACAGCTTAGATGAGCCCAAAACTCAATTTCTCTCAAGTCTCTGTCTGTGTGGGTTTTTTTTTTTTTTTTCTATTTTCCCTTTTCCTATCTCTTGGAAGTCATACTAGCTTACAGGTGATCAAGACCACTACAGGGGTCTCTGGTAACATCCCCTTACCCATTCCCTATCCTGTAGCACACACCCTTAATTCCAGTATCACACTTTAGATCCAGCCACCTCTGAAAAGCCCCACCTATGAGTACATGAGGTTTTGAGAGCACATCTAGATAAAGCCTTAAGATTCTTACCCTGGCTCCCAAATGATTCATGCAGGTCCCTTTATGGAAAAAACATTTAGTCCATCTCTAAGAGTGGTCAATATCCAAACAGTTTCAGCATTGCTAAAAAATCCAAATCCAAAGTCTCCTCTGAGATTTAAGGCAAATTCTTAGCTGTGAGGCCCTGTACAAATGAAAAGAAAACTAAACACTTCTAGCATTCAATGGAACAAGATGAACATTACAATTCAAAAAAGTGCAAATAGGAATAAAGAAATGAATGGGAACAAAACAAGTCAAAAATCCAGCAGGGCAAATATTAAATCTCATACTTTCATGTCCAACATCTGTGGCAATCTGTGTCAAGATATGAACTCTAATTGGTTTGAGTGGTTCCAGCCCTATGCCACTGCCGGTGGTTGTAGCTCTCATGGCTTTTCTTTGGGGCTGACTTTTCTCACTCCTTGCAGCTTTACTCAAATGATCCATTCCTATTGCTTTTCCAAATTTCTGGTGTTTCTACTGCATCTATGGCTTCATACTCACAGCTGCACAAACTGCCCTCTCAGAGGAACATTGTCTGGCCTTTCAGACCATGTTCTGAAATGTGGGAGAAGCCTGCCTGACCCCACAAGTATTGCATTCTACATGCACCTAAAACCAGCACCACATGGATAATGCCAACTTCTGCTGCCAGCTGAAGTAGCAACCAGGCTTCCTTCTCTCTTGGCTGTAGGGGTCCAGTGCCTATGGGCCAAATTCCAAGGAACAACTTCTCTGGGATGCTGTCAATCTGGAACATGGTGCTCTGGAACATTCTTTCTTTCTCAAAACAAAATCTTTCACTTTTGCAAGTTTGAGGCTGCAAAGGGTGGAGTCCTGGTGCTTCTTGTGATGCCCTCAGGGCATCTTTTCTATTCTCCTGTTCCTTCACAGCAATCAAGATCTCTGCTCTATCTTTGCAGGCCACAACCTTATTGAAGATTCCTTTCTGGCCAAATGCAAAATGTTTTAAATCATTCTGCTCAAATTTTTGCCCTTGATTCTTAACATAAATCTAGCTAAATGCACCCAACAGTAGCCATACCACTCCCTCAACATTAGACTGCCTTGAAATTTCTTTTTCAAGATTAGGCTACCACCCTTAATCTCAGCCTCAGGCAAAGTCTGGACAGAGCAAATTGCAGACAAACATTCTGGCAATGAATAACACACATTGTCTGGAGCCCAGCAGCCAACACAGTCCTTCTACCTAGCAGAAACCTCCTGAGCCTGGTGTTTACTGGCTTTCTGATCTTCTGAACTCCAACCAGGATCTCCTATATACTACACCCTAAGGTGTTTCACTTCTACTTCCTCAGTCAATATCTTCAAACCTTTCCTAACTCTTCCTCTTCTTACAATCCAGTTCCAAAGCCCCTTGAGTCACATGACCAGGTAATGTCACAGCAAAAACCTCATTTCTCTGCTACTAAATTCTGTCTTACTTACTTACTCTCACTGCTGAGAAAAAATATCCAACACTCCAAATTAAAGGCCAAAGGGTTTATTTAGCTTACAGTGTGTAGTAGTTTCAGTCCATAATTGGCTGGCTCCAAGGCAGAGTGGCACATGGAAGAGGGATGTCACAGAGGAGAATCTTTCTCAGCAGAGGAAATTGTTTGTTATTTGTGAGAAAATGTCTTTGTCTTTATTCTTAAGTAATAATGTAGAAAAATATAAAATCATATGTAGACACTAATTTTCTGCCAGCATATCAAAGATATCACCTCTTTGAATTTTTTATATTGGGTTTACACATAGTTGAATTCGCTCTCCAAGTTAACTAGTTGAACACAGATGAACAGAATTTAAAGAATTCAATTTACTTACTGTCACCATTGTGACCTAATTCTAATTATGTTTCATATACAAATGTAATTTTAAATGATTTTTATAATATATAATACTCTACTTCTAAAAACAGAGCCTTTGCACTAGCTATTCAAATGTTAGAGATTCTTCATGGATGCATATCAAGAGTTTCACCATATAGAAACTGATTTTCACCGGAGATTTAGTTCAGTGGTTCCACCACCTCCCTCGCACATGCAAGGTCCCGAGTTCGATTCCCGATACCAAAAAAAAAAGGAAATTTATTTTCTTTTTTTCTACATAAAATATAAATTTTCCCTTGAAAATCTCAAACTTGGAAAAAAAATAGAAGCAGTACAGTAGAAGAACACAGTTCCAGAATGTCAAATTTCAGTTTCAAAATGTCCAACATGAGATTGTCCGTTATGGCTTGTATACAGATATCATCCCAAAGCCTCATGCAGTTTTAGGTGGGTCTTTTAGGAGGAGGCTGGATCTAGGGTGTGTGATGCTGGTATCAAGGATGTGACCCTGAGATTGATTCCTGATAGATGTTAGGATTAAGGCTGCCCCACTCTGAGTGTGAGTGCAACCTGCTCCAGGGTAGCCTGGTTAGGATGTATTGGACAGAAAGAGATTCACTGCTTGTCACTTGCTGCTTTCTGCTTACTACTTCCCTGTTTTGTTGACTTCCTGCCTTTTATTCACCATGAACTCTTTCTTATCTGTGATGTTCTTCTGCTATGCCACTCTGCCTTGGAGCCAACCAACTATGAATTGAAACCTCTATAAACTGTGAGCTATGATAAATCTTTCCTCTTTTAACTTTGGATGTTGAGTATTTTGTCTCAGGAAAGAGAAAAGGTAACTAAGACATGAACTATGAATACTGGTGTCCTTTACTTATAAATCGGTGATGTTCAGATTAATTCTTCATAAATTTAAACTATGCTATACAGACAGTGACTTTTATACATCTAACCTGCCAAAAAAAATAGCTTGACTTACTTCACCTTAGCTGATCTTACAACACTTACATTAGCTTAAGTCCTCACAAGACTATCACCCTTTTTTATTAACCAAGGAGGAATTCAAAATTCAAAACTCAATGTACAGTTTCTATTAAATTTTGTTACTTTCACCAAATCATAAAAATCAAAATATTTTAAGTTGAGCCCCTGAAAATTGGTCAAAGACCATGTATAATCATGTGGGGTTTTTTTACTATTTATGGCACATCCATCATCAAAGCAGTCACTAAAATTTTTTTCCACTTTTACCTCCTGTGTTCCTCTACAGTCAATAATCTACATTTTTGTGTAAGTGATGACTAACTTCATAACATATGTGGCTTTGTATTGTTTGCTTCCAAGTTATTGGTGGTTAAGTACAGAGTATAAGGTATACACTCATAAAATACTTCTATAAATCACATAATTCTCTAGTTTAAAACCTTCAGAATGCTCCCTCATTTCTCAAGTACTAAACAATAAAGGCTAAAATAGACCCACTTCTATCCTTTACCCAGCTTCAACATCAGGTCAGACACTTTTTAACCTTTAACTGAACTTTGCTACTAAACTAGAGTGTCTCCTAACCATTGTTGAATCATTCCTTTCTTTTGAGGTGAGTATTTCAGTTGTTTTTCTCATAGTGACAGAAAGCTGACAACAACCCAAAGGGCCATGTGTAAGAATCTCTCTTCCTTTCTTCAAGCATCACCATAGCTTGAAATTATGAAAATATCAGAGGTGAACAAATGCTGTGTATAAAACAAAGGGCACATAGGCTTCTGCACGTTAAAAGTCAGAAATGTGCCCTTAAAATTATATAATGTGACCGTTACACATTTTTTAACACAAATGTAGAAAATCAGTTTACTTTATTTTGAATACTGACTTTCCTACCAGTGAATCATTTAAAGAGGAAATTTTTCCATCTAAAAATTTACTAGATCATAAATCTTTTACACATTGTAGAAAGAATTCCTGGCAAAGCATGGAATGACATTCCTTATTCAGGAGAGACTTCTTCCTAGTTTCAACTCCCATCAAATAAGAATTTTCACTAAGGCCAGAGTTGCTAAATTGTGAAAAATAAATCTGAGCTAAATTTCGTGATGAATTAAGAAATAAGAAAAATAGCATTTTAAAGTATAATATTTTTGAAATGTGTAAAAACTGTAGAGAATAGTGTCAATTATATGGTGAAAGAAAAATTTGATAATTATTTACCATCTCTTCACTTTTCCTTCTCACTCTGAGAAGCATTTGAATTATTGAGTGTTAAGAGCTAAGTAAAATAATTACTTCAAAGTGTAATTAAAGGACAGAAATAGGTTGAAAGGCTTAAAAAGGGATTAAAGATTCTTCTTCTTTCCACTCCATTTTTTTCTTCTCATTCTATGTGACCACAAATGATGAATATAGTAGTTAGAAAGCGTTTGTTTTCTTGACTCTTAACAGACAAGAATAAAGACCTAGGAGCTGAGGATAGACAGCTTGACTATCATTTGTGAGGTCCTGGGTTTAATGTCCAGAACTGCCAAGAAAAGGGAAAAAAAAAGAATAAAACATTTAAAGAAGTGATGCTAGGGTAGTAAAGAACTTATAACATTTGAAAGAAATTAAAGATCTAGAGCACAGAGATAAAATGACACTGTTTAATACATTAATATGGGCCGGGGATGTAGCTCAGTGGTTCCACTTCCTGCCTCACAAGCACAAGGTCCCAAGTTTGATCCCCAGTACCAAAAAAACCCCCAAACATTAATAATTATAGATAATTTGTGATAATATGTATGTACAATGCATAAATTATATATAAAGAAATGACCGTATAGTTTATATACATCATAATATATCATCACTTTAGCTTTAACATATACATTTAATGGAACAGATATACTATACAGTTACTTTACACAAAAGTTAGCATGTGATAAATATACACACTCAATGTATAGTAAGTACACATATATATGTATACACTGTTGATCACTTTATATTTAATTAGGAGGCAAAGACAGTATGATGGATGATGAATCAATGTTTCTGGGACAACTAGATGCCCACATTCATAAATAAGTTAGATATTTGCCTCATAACATAAAATTAATTCAAATAAAGCATAGTTCTCAGTGTAAGGCATAGTATAATAAAACTCACAAAAGAAAACTTTAGAGTACATATTTGATATTTGGGGTTGGACAATGGTTTTTCAGAAATGAAACAGCCTAAGAGGCAGAAGAGAAGGAAATAAATAATTTAGGCTTCATCAAAATTTGAAATATTTTTAGGCTCAAAGGACTTCAAGAAAACTGACAACACAGATGGCTCAACAGCTCAATGGGACAGCATGTAGAATTAAGGAACAGGCCACATATATTGATTTTGACAACAGATCAAAGGTCATTGATGCAATAATTCTCAACAAAAATGTTCAAACTAATTATTCAGTATATTTATCCTAAATTAACATAATACAATGTATACACTTAACAAAACATAACATATTATCCCATAAATATGCACGGTTGTTATGATTTAATTATCCAAGAAAAGTGATATTTTGAAATGGAAAAGAAATTTAAAAAGGATGAAATGAGTACAATGTAACATATGAAATTTATTTTTCATATTCAAGGACAGTTCACCCTGTGAAAATCAAATAATGTACTATGTTTGAGGGGTGGGGACACCAAAAAGATAACTCTCTTTGCTGTGTGGAGAATGGATTGGGAAAAAGAAGGAAGTGGGAGACCATATGGACAAGAGTTAGAGAAGCCTAACATACTTTCTCAGAATCAGGTACCAGTAAAACATGCTCTAGAGATTATGAGGTAAAGTATGAGTGGTAAAAGTTATGAGTTGCTGATGAAGTCCCTAAAAATGACAAGAGAAAAAACTGTAGGCCTAGAAATTTTGTGCTAAAGAATCTGTGGGGCCAATCAAAAAACTCAAGTGATCTACCCATCAAGATGGAGACCTAGCTGAGAGAAGAAAGACACTCAAGGGAAATTTTATTTCTAACAAGTTTGGAAATGAAAGATGATTTCTACCATGGACACAGGTGTTAAACTCTCCACAAAGCAAATAGGCTGTCACACTCTTCAGCTATTGTGAGGATGACAACTCTAATCTTACTTTATTCCTTAAACAATCTGAAAAAATATACAATTGTCTCAATGTTGAAATGCAAACCCATGGCAGCACAGGATGCAGTTGACCATTGATTGTGTCAACATCATTACTTGTACCACAGGCCCTTGAGCCAACTGATCATGTGCTACATCAGTGATGTGCCCCAAATGATGTTCCAGTGTCTACTGACAAGTAACTTCAACATGGTAAAAATGATTTGGATGTCTTGCCTCAGGTGAACAACAGCTCCAGGAGGCTTGTGGAGTGTGGCCACAGTGAGTTTCAGGGGAGTTTTTGACTCCAGAGCAATTCTAACCCTTCAGTAAGGGCTTCTTACAATGATCTCATAAACTCATATAACCAGTGAATCAATATGTGGAAGATTTCAGATGTTTCCAGTCTCCTTTTGAGGCATGTCGAAGGGAGAGATATGGCTCAATTCCATTTGTTTGATATCCATGAGTTATATAAGAACTAGACTCCTGAAGAAAGGCCCTCTGCTCAATATATTCTATACACTTACCTGAGAGTTTTGAATTTATTTAGAGATGCTATGGTCCCAGACAAGAGAAGAGAGGAGACTTGAAAAGTGATGCAGTCATTGAAGGATAGGATTATATGGTCAAATAGAAGTCACAACAGTTTTATTCTGATGATGGAGATGGAGTTTTTTGCTTGAGTTTAGTGTTCATTACTTTTTGCTCATAGCCATGTGATTCTTTCTCTACCTCACCATGCACATTTGAGTGTGTTTTGCCTCTCCTGACAATCTGGGTGTCAGTTGTTAAGAAAGATCAAACTGGTCCTGATTTCAATCTGGCTTCTGCACTCTGATGCCAGTTGTTTCCAGGTAAGGATGAAGAGAGGAAATGATCTAGTCAGGAGAGTATTTGAAGGAAGTTGTAGCCACACATAGCCTTCACCTATCCTAGTTGTTGAATTTATAAGGCTGTAAGGAATGTAGATAGAGAAAAAATTTAAATTTCTATTAACTATTTAATTGGATAAAATTCAATATAAAGTTTCCATACAAGCATACAGCAGGCACTGTTCCAACCAGTGACCTTTTACTACTCACCCCCAAACCTTCAGAATTTAAATTAATGAAACCATTATGGGAAAGAATAGGGAGGTTTCTCAAAATGCTGAAAGAGGTAATAAATGATTGAGCTATCTTATTTCTGGAAACATATCCAAAGGAGAGAAGATTTTTAAGTGTAAGGATATGATGAAGTAAACATTTCCTCTACAAATAAAAATTTTCCCCTACTTAAAAAATGACGTTGAATACAAAGGGAAATCACAGTATTTGTGATCTCTTTCACATGGTTTCAAAGAAGTCATCTGCTGTTTTAGATGACTGTTTCCCAAAGAACCTATGTGACCTAAAAAACTATGGTAGGATGCTCTTTGAAATATTGAATAAACAAATATTTAGAGCAGCAAATGTTAGAGAAGTTGTTATTGCTGTGGCAATTCCCTGTGAAATTCCTATTTAGCTTCCACCTATGTTTCTAGTCGCACAGTGGTGCTCACAATTCTGTCTATGATAAGTTTCCATGTCCTGGGGCATCAATATTCACATAATATTGACACAATAATATTCACATAATTCTTCCGTAACTCTAATTTCCACTGAGATATGTTAATGATGATACATCTCAGGCTCATGCCCAACTTTCAGTTTATCCAAGGGCAAGGCATACTTGAAGGAGTTCTTCCCTATCCTAGAAGTCTCCTCAAATTTTTCAATTGTTCTGTTGATCCCACCTCATTTGCAGAGCACATGGTCAATAGTATTGGATTTGACAGGATCTACATATCCAATGATGACAATGTTGATATCAGTCTTTCATTGTCTTGTTTTCACTTTGATTGATGACTTTCACAACACCTATATTCTGACAGAAAATAACTCAGTTGCATTACCATATAGGAACAATGAAGAATTTGTAAAGAAAATTAAATAATTTCATATATAATGGCAAAAAAACAATAGAGTATTTAGTGAATAACTTATGGAAGTGAAAGACTTGTATAATGGAAACTAGAAAACTTGCTGAAAGAAATCAAAGATATAAATAAGTGAAAGCACATTCTATAGTCATAAATGAGAATAATTAATATTACTAAGATATTACTGTTACACAAAAGGATGCACAGACTCAATGTAATCTCTATGAAATTCCAAGGTTCTCTGCAAAAATAGAAAATCCATTTTAAATTTATATGGGATGTTAAGGAATCTCTAAATAGTCAAAACAATTTTTTTTTTGGTACTGGGGATCAAAATGAGGACCTTGAACTTGTGGGGCAGACGCGGTGCCACTAACCTAAACCCCTGGACACAAAACAATTTTTTTAAAAAAGAAAAATGCCAATATATTCATACTTCTTGATTTCAAAACCACCTACAAAACTACAGTAACCAATAGAGTGTGGTACTGGTACAAACACAGATATACACCAGTGGAAAGAAGTAGAGACCTGAAATCATCTCATTCATATATACTCAAGTGCATTTAACAAGGGTACAGACACCGTTCAATAAGGAAAGAAGAGCCTCTTCAATGAATAGTGATGAGAAAAGTAAATATCTATGTGAGACCAAGTATACTTGGACCTTCACCTAATAGAACTTACAATAATTAATTTAAAACTAGGTCAAAGATGTAAGTACAAGACTTAAAACTATAATACTCTTAAAAGAAAAGGTAGACCACATCTTTATGCTAATATATTTGGCAGTGATTTCTTGGATATGTCACTGAAGGTGCAAGCAACAAAAAGAAAATTGACAAATGAAAATATTTAAATACTATGCTTTAAAAGATAATATTGGGTGTAAAATCAGCACACAGAATGAGAGAAAATATGTGCTAATCATTTCTTAAATAAGATTGATAATCAGAACATATAAAATTTGTAAAATAAATAAACCAAAAAATTCAATTCCAAAACAAAGCAAACAACTCAATTCAAAAACAGGGAGAGGTTTTCACTAGCTATTTCTCCAACAAAGATGTTTAAATGACCAAAAATCATATGGAAAACATCAGCACCAATAATCATTAGGGAAATGCAAATTAAAAATATAATGCAATGCTAGCTAAACCCAGTAAGACTGATTTCTAAAATGAAATGTAACATATGTTATCAGGGACACAGAAAAATTGGAATCCCTGTACAATGTTACAAGAAATATAAAATGGTAGGCATAATGTGGAAGATGGCATTAAAGTTCTTCAAAAAAAATTAAATAGAATTACTACATCTGAATGTAGCCTTCTACCTCTGGCTATATATGCCAAAAGAAAAAAATTCAGAAAAGGAATTCCAAGAGATATGTTCAACTAGCATTACCCAAAAAGCTAAAATGGGAAACAAGCCAACTTTCCCTCAATAAGTGGATAAGCAAGGTGTGGTGTATATACACAATGCAATACTACGCATCCTTAAAAAGGACATTTGACATGTTACAGCATAAAGGCAAATTGAAGATATTATGCTCAGTATAAAACTCTAGCCACAGAAAGACAAATATTATAAATCTGCTTATGTGACACATTTAGATTAGCCAAATATAGATAGAAAATAGAATGGTGGTTTTTTGAGTTTAAGGAGAGAGAACAATAGGGAGTGACTGTTTAATGGATAAAAAGCCTTAATTTTACAACATATAAAGAGTCCTAGAGTTGAATAGTAGTGATGACTGCACAACATTATGACTATAGTACCAACCAAGTGTACACTTTAAAAATAGTTAAAATGATACATTTTACATATTTTACCCCAATTTTTAAAAAGTGGGCAGAAGTGGAGAAGAAAGACCCATTTCAAATAATGTCTGAAGGAGTTATTTATGGAAAGACTTATCAAGACTGTAGAAAAAGTTGAGAAAATGAAATTAAATAATACACATTTTAGGATTCCATTAATCTAAAATAATGACTTAAAGCACAAATCCACACAATCTGAATGATATGTTGACTTTTATTGTCCCATGAAACTTGGGAGAAATTCTACATATGGGCTGGGAATGGGACTCCTATGCTTGATCCAGTCTGGCTGACTCTGTATATGTTTTATCTGCTTCTCTTCTCCTGTTGAGACAGTGAGCACTAGGAAATCATTCTTATATGCTTTACTTTAAGTTGTTGTTTATGAATTAGTGTATTGCTCACTTAAAGTCTAACTTTAATCAAAGTTTTTAACCTGCTTATATTGAGAAATTTGCCATAAATACAAATGTACAGGTGGTATTAATTACATAGACTTCCACCTATTTTACAATGCACATTAAAACCACTATGCAAATCTAGGAATAGAATATTGCCAGAGTCCTCCCTAGGTCCAGTCTTGCAGGTGGCTCCATCCATTCTTCATTCTCCATTCTGATTTTGTCTGACTTTTCTTCATAGTTTCAGCACCTAAATATGACGTCACTGTCATATGCATCCAGCCTACTGAAAGACAAAGATAAAGTGGAAAGGGGACACCAAAGTCCTGATATGATATCCTTCATTTCTAGAACTGTCACATGACATATCACTGGAGGAAGCCTGGGGACAGTGTGTTCTGGAAGAGTTGTTGAACAGCAACAATCTCAGCCTCAGTGGGTTGCTCATATGGATGCCTCCCAATCCTGACTAACTTGAGATTAAATAAGATGTTCAGTGTAAGAATTAATTGCTGACCCTGGAAATGAAAATAAGAATGACGATGTAGGCCACACTTATTCATTTCCATTTATTATCTAGGCCACTAAAACTTAAGAATATATTGACACATTCTGAGTTAGATTAGAGAGTTATGAAATATGAACTATGAAGGATACTTTCTGGATATTTTTCTTATGTGAGTATTTTGCTCTTATTTATGCTTTTAGGTACTGTTTCTTCATAAAAACTATTGTTCAAGTTGTGATAATTTTTTAAAATACGTAAATTTTTCATGATTTAAAAAAAGATGATTTAGAATCAAAATATCTATTCATATGTCTGCTCAGCTATTTCTAAGTTATGATTTGGAATAGGCCATAAACTTCTGTTAGCATCAGGCCCATCATCTGTGAGATGAGCTCTAGGATTCCAACCCTGCTGACCTTCCCATTCTTCCCTGAGGATAACAGAGAACGACAGATGGAACAGTGCAGAAGGCATTCCTCCTGTGAGCATGTGTGCCACCCTGTGTAGACCTGTAGCTTTATGTCCAAATTGGTCTCCAGTTTCATGCCCAAGAGAGAACTTGAATAGTTCAGGTGATTCCACCAACCTGCCACACCCTAAGTAAGATGGAATTCCTGCCTCAGAAGTAAAAGTTCCCACATTAACATTTTAATGTGGAAAGATAAAAATTTTGAACAACATGGTCCCCAAAACAAACTACTTCATTTGATGCTCAGCAGAACTAACCAAGAAATGTACCAGCTGTGCTAGATTTATAGAAAAATTCCTCATCAGCTCTCATAATCAATTTTTAGGGGTAGGACTGCCTAGATAAGACAATTTTAGAATTTTTCCGCAGGTAGGATGCAATTCTATAGGGTAGCAGCAGTGTGAAGAGGGCCGCAAAATGAAGGTCAATGAAAACTGGAGGTTAAGGAAGTACAGGGATATAGAAATCAAGCCCTTTTACTTCTGGCTTTCATCAGCCTTTAACAAGAGTGCACTCTGATTATATTCATTCCAAATTAACCCTGAACAACAATCATAGCTTTCTTAGAGAAAGGTTACATTAAGCTAATTCTAAATACGATGAGCAAATTTTTCTTCTGGAAAATTTCTCTCAGCTATCACTCAGAAAGTTCAAGTTTCCCCATTGATTTAGAAATATCTCTTTTGGAGTATGCAGATGCAGGTGAATTCCATAGCTTACTTTTTAAATTTCAGATGTGAAAATTTAATATCATTTTACTTTCTTTTTTGTTTTTCACTTTCTTTGAATAAAACTTTTAAACAGCACACTTAAAAGTGCTAACCAAAAGCTATCCATGTAATTTTTGCTTAACTTTGCTACCCTTAACTTTTACAATGTCTTTATGTCTTTTTGAATATTATTTTTCTTCACAAAAAGTCTTACAGAATGAATGAAAGTTTATCTTCTCTGAAATGGAAGCATTTTTTGTGTGTTTTGAGGCTTTTCAAGTGAAAGTTAAGTTAACTGATCCAGTTTAATTTACACCTTGGGCTATTCCAATTAGTGATAAAACACATGACAAAGTGAATAAATCCCTAAGATTTCTACAAAGCATCATGAATAACAGAGATTTTATTTACTTATTTGGAAGTGTTTCTTAATCAAAAAGAGGATATGCTTTATTAAAAAGAAACAGAACATTAAAGAAAAATAAACTAGAAGATCAACTGTTTTACATAAATAGAACTTTTGTGAATGAAAATCAAGCAAATTGAAACTAGATTAGAGGATGGAATATGAATGATAGATTCACACTGTAAATCAATGATTTAAAAATGCTCCACACTTAAAAATAACCGAACAAGGCAATAAAGCACATATAGTAAATTTTACAATTCTTTTTTTTACTTTTTTAAAGTTTTATAATTCTTAAATATTAAGTGAAGATTAGAAAAATGATAAAATAGTAAATATTATGGTTATTTTAGAAAACATTTAAATTTTCTTTTGTTAAGAATTAAAGATTAAGGATTTTTAGACTCATCATCTTTTTTGCCTGTTTTCTCAAAGGGAAAATGATACACTGTACTTTAGAAACGAAGTTGTTATCATTTGGCTAATTCAGCAAATATTTCATTCAAATTATCATTGCTCTCCTAATTGCAATATGATATTTTAACATCTAAAAGTCAATTGAAGTAAAATGTGAAAATATATAAAACTGGAATTATTTAATCCTTCCCAAGACCTTTCTCTTTCTAGACTTAACATTTTTTAATACCAAATAACTTAATTTATCCCACAAAGACAAACCTGTGACTCCTATAATATTTGTAAGGTTATCCAATTTTGAGAAAATTGTCATAGCTACTGGAGAAGCTTTAATTTTCCATTTCTTACTTTCTAAATTCTTATCTTCTGTTTCAGTTATCACTCACAATGTTTCTCCTGAACATCAGAAACAACAGGAGTCTTAAAATAATTAGGCTATTGGCTTGTTCTATGCCTTTTCATTATAGAGCAGTGAGTCCTTAAATTGTTCACTATACTGAGCTTTAGTATTCTATCCTTGCAATGAATATATATGTGCTATCTTTTATAAGCTAGTTTGTTTTACAATATATATGAATATTATGACAAAAAGAAGATTAATGTATAGAGTTTGCAATGGCAAAATGTGTTACATTTGATAGTCCTATGAATTAATATGTGTGAAACTCAGGCATTTGAAGGAGACATTTCCTGCCCACTGGAGGACAGAAAGACAAGTGTAGAGCCAACAAGTCTTATATGTTTCCAATAGAATAAAATATGAGGAAGAAAAGAAACACATCCTCTGGAATGGTACAATATTATCCTAGTATTTATTTGTTCATTTACAAAAATTTTTATGTTTATCAAAAGATAAATAGTCCATAATGACAATGAGAAAATAACAGAGATGAAATCTTCCTTAAATGTGTTATTCAATAGAAAAAATGATGAAAAGAAAAAAATGTTTACATAATGGAGAAAGATGACTATTAATAAAATTGGAAACAAATGGAGAGAATCTTCAACCATCACCATGACAAGAAATAATAGGAATAGCTATTTCCTCATCTATTAAAATGGATTCTATGTCTTATAATTAAATGCATACAGAAATTAAATTACTGATCAAAATTTTCTCCTGGTCAAGGATTTTCTCAGGGCAACTTTAACATCTTTGTTCCTCAGACTATAGATTAAAGGATTCATCATGGGAATCACATTGGTGTAAAAGACAGAAGAGATTTTTCCCTCATCCGTAGACCCAGCAGAGGATGGCTTCAGATACATGAATGCACCTAACCCAAAGAAGAGAGAAACAGCTACTATGTGAGAACTGCAGGTGTGGAAAGCCTTGGATCTGCCCTCAGTGGACCTAATGTAGAAGACAGTGAAGAGAATGAAACCATGTGAGACAAAGATAGTGAAAATGGGCAAAAAGATGTTGATCCCCACCACAATGCAAACCTTCAATTCATTGACATAGGTGCTAGTTCAGGAGAGCTGCATCATGGGGAAAATGTCACGGAAATAGTGGTTGATGGTGTTTGCATCACAGTAGGTCACTCTCAGCATGCATTCAATGTGGACCATGGCACCAGAAAATGCCATATAGTATGAACAAAGCATAAGATTGCAATGCATTCTGGGGAACATGACACTGTTATGCAACAGTGGATTATTGATGGCCATGTAATGATCACAGGCCATTGACATCAGCACGTAGCATTCAGAAATGACAAAAAAAAACCCAGGAAAAGTAAAGTTGAGTCATACATCCTCTGTAGGAGATTACATTCTTCTTTGATATGACGTTCATGAGCATCTTGGGTGAAAATACAGAAGAATAATGAAGATCAATGAAGGATAAGTTAAACAGGAAATTGTACATAGGAGTGTGAAGATATTTATTCAGTCCAGTTAGGATTATTAAGCCCAAATTTCCTAACAGTGTGACCACATACATTACTAGAAACAGGAAGAACAGTGGTATTTGGAGATCCAGCCTGTCAACCCCTTCAGAATAAATTCAGTCACAAAAGAGCCATTCTTCTCTATAGAATCTGTGGATACAGGAAAGAAGGATTGCATCATACCACACCTACTCTTCCAATAATATCTTCTCTTGCAAATGAGAGGCATAAGCCAGGAATGTCAAGATCTAACCAGCCAGAATCCATAGAACTTGCCTTTATGTTGTCCGGTACTGAGTGACATTGTCTTCCTCTTATTAAAGTCTTAAAAGGTAAATATGGTGAAATCATCACGAATTTAGGCTATAGATCCAAGGCCATTGCTGCCATATGAAAACATAGCTGCCTCGAAAAAGCAAAGTAAAAAGACAAGGCTAGATCATCATAAAATTTTCTCATCATTTCCTCCTTTGTATTTACTAGTAAAATTGGAGGCAGGGGACTTTCATCTTGGTATTGAATCCTAATGCAGATTAGACTCTGTTGTACTGGAACCATAAAAAACTGTTCTAATCTAAATGAAACAACCAGACTCTGGGAATAAGTGGTTCAGTTACAATCCCATGATACAGAAGATTATGTCTAGAAGAGTGAGAGATCTGTCCATAGAAAGGTTGCTTACTAAAATATTACACCCATTATGTCCAATAATCCTATGAATATTACTTACTTCTCTTGAAAAGACGTACTTCTGCTACTTGTACTTGACTGTTAGCATAGCAGAAAATGGGGAAAAAATGACAGATGTCAGTTTCCTGGACTTCGTCTCAAAATATGAGTTCCTTATGCTAAATATAAAAAGCCAGATACAGAAGAGAAACAATGGAAGATCTCACATATATGTGTAAATCTAAAATATTGCATTTATATAAGCAGAAAATAGGATGATGATTGTTATTAACCAGTGAGAAATTCAGGTGATTTTGGCCAAATGGTATTAAGATCAGTTATGTAAAACAATTAAACTTGGAAATTAAAAGTAAAACATGGTATTAATAGTTAACAATACTGTATCACATACTCATAATTTGATAACAAAAGAGATCTTTAAAATTTTTTTTCATTATATATCAGTGTGTATATCACATATGTTAATAATTTTCATTCTCCAGATCATTTTACAATGTGTATGTATGTCAGCACATCAAGTTGTATATCGCATATATATAATTTTCCATGTTACTGATATCTCAATTGAGGTGTTACTGGAAGATATTAATATAAATGGATTTCAAAATTTACCCTGCTATGGATAGAAAACTTGGTGATCCTTTGTTACATTTTACCCCTGGTCCTTAAAGGACAATATAGGACTTTTGGCTTTGATTCCTTTGATTTTAAGAGGATACAACAAAGTTAGTTTCTCATATTTCTACCAAGTCTTTCTGAATTAGTGGTCATTATTTATAGTGATAACAGTAACTCCTTTGAAGCATCAGCTTTGGAGAAAAACAAACATCCCTTCTCATTTCAGTTGTAACTAGATGAAACATCAGAATACTTAATATGAGTTTAATGACATCATACAGTGTCTATAAACAAGGAAGAAGGCTCCTCAGTCTGTCCTAGAGAACAGATTGTACATACAAAAAGGAAATGAAGGGATTGTGTTTCCTTCTTAAGCCACAATGTGTATTAAATTCCCTAGACATTCACTATTTTACTCAGGTTTTCCTTTCTCTTAAGGGATTGTACATCTTCCAAGGTAGAGCAAAACTTAAACTCCCATCACCCCATCACTGTAATCTCATAAAGGAAATGTATTCTTTGGGTTCTTTGTTCCCACATCTTTAATGGTAATCTTCTGTAGAGTTTATTTATAGGCTTCCTTATTGATTTATCTGAAGTTTTTGACCTTCAAACATTTAGAAAAATGTCTCCTGGAGTATCTGGGAGTTAGAAATTTCTAAATTCCTCGTACACAAGATGGAAAATTTAGATACAAGGTCTGTGTTGGAATCCTTCCCCATGCTTCCAAATTATAATATCTTGGACAAGTAATTTAACATGTCTGTGCTGTAGGTTTACATTTATAAAATATACTTAAATGAAAATGCATTTGATACAGCTGTGCTACCAAACAATATAGCTTGGCTTTGCCTATTTTAACTGTGCTCATAATGCTTACATTAGCATAAAGCAACACAGAAGTATCATACAAAAGAAAAGGTCAAAATTTGAAAATCAAAATGCAGTTTCTAAGAACTAGACAAAAAAGATCACTAGCCAAAGACAAGGTCAAAATTCGAGCATTCCTATGGATTTTGTTACTTTTATGCTATTGTACAGTTGAAACACTCTAAGTTGAACATTTTAAACTGGGAACAATCTGTGATTATCCTTTCTGGTGCACCTTCTTCATCACAGTCATCACAAATTTTTATCAAATTTTAATTACTGTGTTCATCCATAAACTATATATTGTATTACATCTTTTTATGGAAGTGATATATGAATTCATGAATGTAGAGAGTAGTATGAATTATAATGTGGTGGAAGAAATTTTTGATAAATGTTTTGCCCTTTTTTTCACTTTCCCTGCTGTCATTTTGAGAACCATATGAGTTCTTCTGTGTTAAACATCAAGGGAGGTAATTCTTTCTAAGGGTATTTCATGCAAACTCATGAAGAATGAAACTTTTACCTCATAGTGAGAAAACAGGACATGGTTTTCCGTTCTTATAACTACTCTATGGTTAGAGGTGATAGTGCAATATGGCAAGCAAGCAAGTAATGGCAGTTACATTGTAAAGGAAGAAACAAGATAACTTTCTCAGCAGATAATGATTGCTCACAGTAATATTCAAGACACTCTAAAAAACCAATTCTACTACAAGTTATAAATAAATTTAGAATGCCTCAGAACATCAAATCTGTCTCAGTCCATTTCTTGCTGGTAAAACAGAATGCTACAGATGGGTGACTTATAAGAAACAAATTCAGTAGTTCTGTGTTCTGGAGTCTTAGATATCCAAGACCAAGACACCAGCACCTGGTAAGGGACTTCTTGCAGCATAATAAAATGATGCTTGGCATCATGTAGCAGAAAAGCAAAATGAAGCTGAGAGGAAAAGTAAAGGTGGTAAGGAGACTAGAATGAGCCAGAGAGCGGCCAAACATGTCATCTTATAAGGAACCTACTCCCACATTAACTGCATAAATCCATTAATGGAGACATCCCTAATGGAATAATCACTTTTTACAAGTACTAACTCTTCATATTATTACAACAACAATTAAATTTCAACATGAGTTTGTCAGTCAAGGGTCCATTGTATTCAGAACAGTCTGAGAGGCTGTCACATGGAAATCTTGAGTTCTCAGATCTGGGAGTGTGGGAGCCAGAGCTGTTGTAGCCTTTCATATCTTGCCTTCTCTGTCCAACTGCCCAGATCTGAAAATTCATCATTGAAATCCAGAGGCAGAGATGAAGGCAATCTGCCCCAAAACAATTTTCAGTAGAAGACAGATTGTGACTGTTCCCAACACTTGTAAGTGTCCACATACATATTTCAGTAATTTCTTAGTTGAATGTCTGAAGAGTAGAAACAAATATGTACTTGTCAGGGCAAGTGACTGACACTTGACATCAGAATATTAAGCGAAATACATCAGCCAATGCAAGCTTACATATCGCATGGTCTCTCTTATATGAGCACCTCAAAAATGTATATGTATAAATAAAGAGCAGAATAAACAGGAAAAGCAGAGATCTCTTTTGAAATGGATGGGGAAAAAGAGATGCAGGGAGGAGGAGGAAGGGAAGGGAAAGGAGCTGTTTCATTTATTTTAAAAGAATGTAATCAGTATAATAATTTTTTAAAACTTACAGCTTTAAAAGATCAAGTCCTAGGATCATCTTTGTAAATGGTGATTTGGAACAAGTCATGAACATTCCTATCAGGACCACCATCTATGAAGTAGGATCTAAAATTCTCTACCCCATTGATTTCCCAGTTTTTCAATTAGGAGGACAGAGACTGATGGATGGGACCATGCAGGAGACTGTCCACAGCATTCCCCTTAGTAGTTGGAGCAATTACATGGTTCTATATATTGGATTAATCAAATTTCATGTCAGAGAGAGACTTTAAACAGTACAAGAGATTCCACTATGCTCCCATTCCCTGAGGATGTTGGAGGCTGTGGCTCAGATATAGTACTTCGTGACAATGAGTGACACTTTAATGCTTTATGCTACTTATTTTGTACAACTTAACACTGCATATAAAGTACTATATCTAGTCTTCACCTTAATTAGCAGTGAAATAACCCATTGCCAAATAGAAAAACAGACTATTTCAGACTTATGAAAAATTATTATTTTGGTCACTAACATGAGGCATACACCATTATAATCAATTTTCAAGAATAATTTTGAATATGTAAGATTGGGTTTAGAATTTATCTACATTTAGGATGCTACCTATTTTTTTAACTTTTATGATCATACTGTAATTTTATTTGTGACATAGAGTGCATTATCATAAATTATTATCCCAAATGTTTAGTGTATACTATGTTTCTCTCTCTGAGTGTGTGTGTGTGTGTGTGTGTGTGTGTGTGTGTGGTGTCTCTGTCTTCATGTAAACAACCAGTGACTAGAGTAATAAATATTTCCTCCAGCTGGACTTACCAAAACCTTGCAGAGTGCTGTCACTGAGGAGATAGAATAATAAATCATCTACCTGAATGAGCTTGCAGAAGTTAAAAATTGGGTATCATACCACACTGTGCAAATAAAACACCTTACTTGATTCCCCTCTATTAACATAAAATCCAAATAGATACATACTGCTCATGGTGCTAAATAAAAAGCTATCAGATAATGCTATTTTTATTATTTGACTTCTCTTTTTTTACATACTTTAAAATCTTTTTAATTGGTCCTAAATAATATGAAAGCTAGAACCTTACTTTATCTGCTCAGAAAATAAAACTGATTTCATTCACACTTTGAAGATCATGAAATGAAAGATAAGAAAGCAGGTTTAATCAACTGTTTGTGACATTCAGATGGTGATAAAATAGATAACAGAGTATGCATGCCTCTCCACTGTCTACAAAGGGTTCCAAACAATATAAATGTTAATTGTAGGTATATTTTTCTCTCATTAAAAAACAGTAAGTAAAATAAAACATGCCAACCATTATCATTTATTTTGCATAAATAGAAATTGCTAAGGAAAATTCAACATGTTAATATTACAGTCAGATAGTAAAGGGGTGGTCTCTTTAAATCACAAGTCCAGGATTTAATGATTCCAAGCATCCAAAAATCACCCCAACAAACCACCTCTGTCAAATTTTAAAATGCCTAAATATTTGGTGGAATTTAGAGACATGATACAATATTAAGTTTATTTATAAATATTTTATAAGAAGTTTAAATATCTAATGATGCACTAGAATGGGGAGCCCTTAGTCATTGTTTTGCCTGTTTTGCACAAGAAAAATAATAGCATGTCACATTCCATAAAAGGCATTGTTACATTTAGCTTATTCACCACATATTTCTTTTTTTTAAAATTATATTCTGGTATATTTATTATTTCACAAAACAAAACAAAAATTCCCAAAGTATTTGCTCTCTGCAAGCTCTGGGTCACATCACACATGGCACAGTAAGATGCTTCTATGAGGCTCTAAAAGGCTCTTCACGGTTCTTTTGTGTCCTTCCATTTTTCATGGATGTGGACTTCTACATATATTCTTGCTACATTTTACTTATTTCCATCCATTTCTTGTAGGGAGTTAATAAAACATCCCTTCATAGCATTTTGTAGACCGTTATGTTTGTTAGGGGCTCAATAAGACATGCTCACTATCCCTACCAAAAACCATTTACTGCAAACCAACTGTGAATCCAGAGGATCACTTCAGTCAAAAAGAATCCTGTGTCATGGAAGTCAGAGATTTGAAGTTCAAGAGCAAAATCATCATCAAGAGGAATTCAGAAGTCTCTGTCAAGCATTCTAGCCTTCGTTGTTTGCTTTAGTTTCTCTATGTATGTCCAAATCTTTGAGTTCTGCCATTTGGTTCTCCTGCTCCTCTCTCTTGGCCACTGCTGACATGGGAGTTTTGCTGTCAATTACATCCATTTTGATCATGCCAAGATTAATCAGGAGCAGCAATGGATCAATTCCCTGACCATTGCTTTTAATATTCTCCAGTACCTTAAGACACTTTATGAATTGACTTCATTTATAGTCTTTTCCAAGAAAAGGTTGTAGAGGCTCAAGTCATTCTACCCTTCAGAATTGAAATGCAGAACATCAAAAGTAAGAAGGATTTTACAGACTTTGAGAACATCCATCTTCTGTTGGAATGGAACAAACAGTGTGTAGATAACCATAGGAATCAGCTAAACATATACCATGAGGTTAATGAAGCTGAGCAATTGGAAGATGCCAACAGCAATGAGTTTGCACTGAAAGTGATTGAGGACAGTGCTATAATTTTTCAGGGTCACTGATTTGATGCTGCAGACAAATTCATCTGAGAGTGAGGACAGGCTAAAGTAACAGTCCAAGTAGATACATGCTAACAATATGATGGTGAGTCTTACCAGCCAGCAGCTAATGTACTCCATGATTAAATTATTGGAGTTTTTCTTTGTGTTCAAGTTTTGCTCTACAATTAGGTACTTGAAGTGGCTTATGGTTATCTCCCACAAACTTTGTGCTGTATTCTCATTAACACCTGAAACTTCATAGGAACCTTCTCTTAGGTCAAGGACACAGGCATTCTTTGCAGCCTTAGTTGCACCATTGTAAACTTTGTCAATTTCTTCCATGATAAACTTCAAGTCTGAGCAAATATGAGGAGCAGCTGCTAAATGCCAGAGTAGGGATACCAGGTACAGAAGGATGGCAAATAGTAACAGGATATAGGGGAAAAACTTATGCAGCCACAGTGGAAGGTTTTCAAACTTGCTCTGCAGGGAGCCCTTCTGCTGCACAGCAGCCCAGCAATAAGAATCCACAAAGGTAGCCTGGAGCCAGGAGAAAGAACTTGGGGAGAAGCAACTTATTTAGGTACCTCTGACCAGTAATCTCGGTGGAAGACCTCCAAAATGATATAGGGGTAAGAGATTAACTCCCAAACCTACTAGATATCAGAAATGCAAGTTGGTGTTCTCTAAAATCGAAGAATGAATTCTAGGAACAGTGGGAGGTTAAGAGTAGGAAAAATTTTTTGGGAGAAGAAAAGTTTCTGCCTAAGAGATCCAGAAGGGGGACCAGAAAGTGGGTTGTCCCTGTTTCTTTCAAAACTTGAACTCCCTATTTTACCCAGTCACCTCACAAATATATTGGTCTGAAATACCTCTTGCTTACAAACAAAAAAGACTCATCAAACTGTTTTTCTGAACAAATAATGAAATAAAAAGTCACTACCCATTCTAAAATAAAATTTTCAGAATAAAATACAGCTAACCTGAAAACAATAAATGGAATTTCATGTTCAGTGTTTCCTGAAACAAAGACAAAAGTGGAACATAAATAAGAGATTGAAGTAGAAATAAAATAGTCCACACAAAATGGTAGACTTGAAATCTGAAGCCCTGCATTTAGTCTAGTTTTTCTTTAAGAAGCTATATGATTGTTGGGTGTGGGAACACATACCGTAACTCCTGTTCTCTGGGAGGCTGAGGAAACAAGATTACTAATTGGAGTCCAGCCCAGGCAATTTAAGAAGTTTCCAAAACCCAATCTCAAAATTTTAAAAAAAAGAAATTTAAAGGGCTGAGCAATTAACTCAGTGCTAAGTTCCTGAATTCAACCCCAAGATCACAACAAAAACAAACAAACAAAAAGGAAGCTGTGAAGCTGTGTGACTTTAAGTATATTCATAGCCATGCTGATAATCACTTTCCCATCCATACAATAAATATATACTGACACTCTTTTACATTTTGTCTTAATTTTTCAGAGTAATTTAAAAAATTCTGTCAACAGGAGTTTCAGCATAGGGTTTGTACATATAAAGTAGATAATAATTGACAGATGTTATGGGCCTTCTGTCTTCTGGAATTTAAAAGGCACATTTTTAAACAGTGGAGGCTGTTAATATGTGAAGAGAAACACATGATCTCACAGGTAAATGGCAAATAAAATCCACCCTGCAATGACAAAATGTCAACTGAGTATTATTTTAATTGATTACCATAAAATAATGGATCTTTTTCCAGAGGGAAAAGTGAAATTGAAATTGAAAAATTTAAAAAAACATTTCTAAATTTCTTCCCTAAATTTACTAATATATAAGAAACAAAGGTAGGGAAGAAACTTTGTGGTGAAGAATGGAAGAAATACTCTACAAAAAGTGGAATTTAAAAAGGACTCTAATTTTCCTCACCACAGTAAAAGAGAAATAAGCTAGAGGTATTGAATTATATGTACATAACATCCTTGTTTTATACACACAGAGAAAGTCAATATTTCTGATTAAAACTTTCTCCTGCCCAAGATTTTTCTCAGGGCAAGTTTAACATCATTGTTCCTCAAACTGTAAATTAAAGGGTTCATTAAAGGAACTGTATTGGTATAAAACACAGAAGAGATTTTTCCTTCATCCATAGACCCAGCAGAGGATGGCTTCAGATACATGAATGCACCTGATCCAAAGAAGAGAGAAACAGCAATTATGTGCGAACTGCAGGTGCTGAAGGCTTTGGATCTTCCCTCAATGGAGCTCATGTGGAAGATACTGTAGAGGATGAAACCATAAGAGATGAAGATGATGAGACTGGGCACAATGATGTTGATCCCCACCACAACAAAAACCTCTAACTCATTGACGTAGGTGCTGGTGCAGGAGAGCTGCATCACAGGGAGAATGTCACAGAAATAGTGATTGACGGTGTTTGCATCACAGAAGGTCAGTCTCAGCATGCATCGTGTGTGGGCCATGGCTCCAGAAAATGCCATGAAGTATGAACCAAGCGTTAGGTTGGAACACACTCTAGGGGACATGGCAGTGTTATACAACAGTGGATTACAGATGGCCACATAGCGATCATAAGCCATTGATGACAGCATATAGCATTCAGCAATGGAAAAAAACTGAAAAAGTACAGCTGGGCCATGCATCCTTTGTATGAGATAACATTCTTCTTTGGTATGAAGTTCACCAACATTTTGGGTGAAAACACAGAAGAGTAGCAGAGATCAGTGAAGGATAAGTTAAACAGGAAAAAGTACATGGGAGTGTGAAGGTGTGAATTTAACCCAATTAGAGTTATCAAGCCCAAATTTCCCAACACAGTTCCCATATACATTACTAGAAACATGAAGAATAGGGGGAGTTGGAGATCTGGCTGGTCTGTTAATCCCATGAGAATAAATTCAGTCACAGAAGAGCTGTTCCCAGATTCCATTCTTCCATTAGAGCAATGGTAGACACAGGAAAAAGTCTTAGTGTTAGAGGACACTCAACTTTTTTCCTAACATTTTTCACATAATATGGGATATCACTGGATTAACTGAGACTAGTCCAACCTGGGTCCACAGAATCTGCTTTTACTCCTACCTTGAGTGATTATTTTCTCAATAGACATGTAACAAAGGGTGTATTGTGAAGCACACCACCAAATCTGTCCACACGAGGGATGCCTGTGCTGTCAAAAGAAAACATGACTGTTGAAAAAACCAAAGGATAAGGAAGAAGACAGATATAGCAAGAGATAATAATCTTTCTCTCATATCATCACTTCTTTCTTCACCTGAGCCCTAACCTCACCAATAAAATTGGAGGCGGAGGTGTTTGCAACCTGGTGATTGACTGTAAAGCAAATTAGACAGGGGTGAGTGATAGCTAAAATATTGTTTCTAAGAGAAAATGAAAGAACTAGCTTCTAGGAATGGATTAATTACTGCCCATTCTTACAGAGTTGTCATTAAATACAGAAAAGTGAGAGTTCCATCCACACTGAGGAAACTATTGATAGAGATAATACATTCCTGGGCTCCCTAGATTCTCTGAACTCTCAGTCACCTCTTTCCCTTGAATCTCAGGAATGCACAGTATACAAAGTATAGAGCAATGATGGAGAACATTTCAGAGACAAGTGCCCAAACTGCAACCACATTTACTGCACATTTACTGCAACCTCAAAAACTGCAAAACACATTTATTTATTAGAAAGTGCCAACACTATCATTAAGCCAAAATACTGAGGTTTTAGTTTAGAAAAAATAATTCACACATTAGCATCTTTTGTTTTAAAAGCAAAACAGATAACACTCATGCCATAGGTTTGCCTCCCCTGGAATAGAGCAACACCTTAGATCCCTGAACTTTAATCTCAAAAGAAGACATTTATATAAGTAGAATTTAGAAACTCAAATTTATTAGTCCAGAACATCTTGGTTCTTCCTTATTGCTTACTTATGTCTTGGGTCCTGAAAAATCAATTTTGACCTACACTTTATTTTCAGTATGTTCTGAAGAACTTTCTGAAAACTACAGATAATAATTTATTACTATTACATTAAATCTCTAAAGCAACAGAATAAACAGTTATGATTAACACTGTTACCCTTTTCATAAGACACAGAAGATTTAATGTGAATTTTAAGTTGTAATGTACTTGCTTTAATCAAGAAACAAGATTGCTCAGGGTTTTCTCCAGGAAAGAGAGTCTAGATGTAATAGGAAATAAGTAATTGCATTTACAAATTGAAGCATAATATGTTTGTGGTTCATTAGGGACTTAATATTGTGCTTTCTCTTTACCTTTTCTATAGGGACTGTATATTCTCCTGGGAAGAGCCAAAAATAAACTCATTTTTCAGTCAGCCAGGCAGTGGAACAGGAGATTTTACATCCCTCTTCCCCCATGAGCACAGCAGTTCAACAATATTCGTGGACAGATTTCACTTGTGAGAATTCCCCAAACTGGTGTTGGTACTCCTGGAGCCTGGTCTAGCATGAAATTAGTAGTATTAAATCAGGTAGGAGCACATGAGTTATCCTCTTCCCATGGTCCATATTCCTTTCATAGCACCATAAAATTGGGACAGAAACTTCCTAAAGGAAAAGACTGAGGTATACTATGCATCCAGTTCCCCATCTTTTTCCTAGGTTAGTCAGAAGATGGGCTTCTATCTCCTGTTCTCATCACATGGAGTGGGCACAGGACATAGGCTACTCTGATTAGCAGGTTCCACTTAGAATAGATACAGCAATTTAGCAAATTTAGCCTGGCATTCAGCATAGCCAAATCCCCCTCTGCTGAGTTCGGAGGTAGGCATCAAAAATCCCAGCACCACCTCTCTACTTAAAGTAGGTAAGAAGTACATTGCACTTTCAAAGCCCCAAATTTTCTAAGAACTCCTAAGAAGACTGGCTATGTAGGCTGTCTCAAAATACTAACAGGACACAGGACATAGTGTATTTCTATTTCTCATCCAGTGAGAATAAAATTGACTAATGATCACCAATGCTCCTCCCAGGGATTCATCAAAGACCAGCAAATAAAAATCCCAGGGGGACAGTTACTTTCTCAAAGCAGTCCTTCTTGCCTTTGGGCTCTGTGGTGGCTTCATAACTTTGTGTTGGATGAATGGCAAAGCTCCCACAAGTTTGCTTTTGTCCATGGATGTTAAATCATTGTTTGTATGGAGATTTAAGGTCCAGGCATCTTATTTTCCAACATTCTTTTGCTTTCCTCTATGATTCTAAGATGAAAGTCAACCCATATGCTTTGGAATATTCAACCCATTGTATAAATATGTATGTCTCTATATGTATAAAAATACATAGAAGTATATATTCATATATAATAGAAACTTACATATAATAGAAACTTCATTCTATACTTATGTTGGTAGGTTTAATAAATAGTATAAAAGAAGCAAGATTCTTATTGTCTTCAACCTGTTCAAAATATGGACTCTTCAAACATAAAACAAGTATGAAATATTTCCGAGAATGTAAGACAACAATTGACCTCTTGTAAGACAGAAACATGAAAGATTCTAGTCAGGCATTAAATTTATGATGCATTAAATTAACATTATGCTTTTGGTAACTTAAATATTAGATTCCTATATATCATGTCCTTTGTCTTATTTAGGATTTTCCCCAATGTGTTACCTATGACTTTTAAACTGCTACACTAAGTAAATGAGTAAGAAAAGGGAAAATCTCTATGCAGCATTATGAATCAGAATTCAAGATTAACAGAAAATTGCTACTTATATTAATTGAAATTACATATCCCATAGTAAACAGAATTATAGTTGATATTATTAAAAAGATAATAGCTCACTTGGAAGCAACCCAATTGCCCATCAACTGGAGACAGGATAAAGAAAATGGTTTTTTTTAATATAAAATGGAGTATTACTTAGCCATAAAGAATGAGAAACAAGAGACATCTATAGCTAAATGGATGCACATTGAGATGATACACTTAGTGAAATGAATAAGGTGCACATGTTACATTTATTCATGTAAATACTGAATAGTTTCTCTAGTGTGAGAAACTGAAAGTGTAAATAAGGACTAAAAGATATAATGGGTAATGTGAAGTAGGAAGAAAATGTGCAAAGGGGAGGGGGAAGTGAGAGGAGTACAGGAAAAGGAAGAAGGGAACGGAATTAATATGAGAAAAAGAAAAAAAATGGAAACAAAGTCTTTGTAGATATGGAGGGCTGCAGGGGTTGAAAGGAGAGCAGGGGAATGGGGAAACAATAAGAACCAAGAAAGATTATGTAAAGGTGCAAATTTCCAATGATTAATGTCATTATATTGTATACCTTAAATGTACTAATAAAATTGATTTTTTAAAAAAGAAAAAATAGATACCAAGCTCCTAGAGCACAGAAGCTGAGCTGGTCCCAGAACCTGGAAGGAAGTTCCCCTGCTGCCATCCCAAGCTCCTAGGGCAGAGAAGGTGAGCCGCCATGGGGCACCAGAAGCACCCCTCCCCGACGTGGAAATGAGAAGACACTCAAACAAGCCTCAAAAACAGACTTCTGGATCACCTTGAGCAACCCCAAAGGGAAACGAGATGGAACAATCTGATACTCAACAACCTGGACTCTCTGAACTGGCAACAAAAGAGGATGTGGGAAAAATGAAATCAGAAATAATTACTCAGATAAAAGCAAATATTTTGCTCATGGTACAAGACATGATTAACAAATCTAGAGAAGACACAGATAAAATAATAGAGGATCTGAGGAACATGATGGAATCCCAACATAGGAAACAAATGGAATCCATAAAACAGATGTAAACAGATTTCCAGGACATTAAAAACTCCATCAAAAGTCTGCACAGCAGGATGAACCAATGTGAGGATAGAATTTCAGATATAGAAGA
>NW_004624880.1:127033-142047 GCF_000247695.1 Heterocephalus glaber | reverse complement strand
AAGAACCAAGATACTCATGTAATGGTACAAGATCCCAATGATGAATGTAACTGTATCTTATACCTAAAATGTACCAAAAAACTTAATGGGGAAAAAAAAGAAAAAATATAATAGCTCTCTTCCACAGCATTCTTTTACTAACATTCGTTCTTCATCTTGAATAAATTCTGAACTATTGCTCATAAAAGATCAGTAGAAGTTATGCTGTATTATAAGCCAATTATTTTATTGTATTTATTCTTGCTTATACTCTAAATAAAAATAGAGATGCAGAAAACGTACATGTCATCCATGATATATGTAATGAGTATGCTCATTTTGCATATCCTGGACAAAAATCAATAGACCTACTCAAGGCTCTTTCATCTTCCTCAAGCCTTGGCACAATTTGCAATTTCTACACAGATCACTTGCAAGGCAATTTTGTTTGAGAAAGTAATAATTATTCTTGTGAACATTAAGACACAGAGTGTTCCTGGTAAATCTCACAATGTGACAATAGAGGTACCACTGAGTGGAAGTGCAGTCTCTGGGTTTAAGTATTGCCCATGCTATCAGTGATCTACATATAGGAGAAATAGGTTGCCTCTAACCATTTGATAATTCATCAATTTTGTAGATAATGTAAAATATAACTTGTGACAAAGGATAAAGGGATATTGAGTCTTATGAGGAAAGCCTTCTTATAAACTCCAATTTCCATAAAATAAGAATTATCTTCTATACTAAAATTGCCATGGTGAGAAAAAATATATATGTTAACATCTCTGTCAACTAAGAAATATACTTCTGTGATCTAAGAAGGTCCCTGTCACAGAATGAAATTTTTCTCATTTTGAAAATGAAGATTTCAGTGGTAATCTAGGTAAATAGCTCCCTCTGATGGGAGGTTTTGATTTAGACAAAATTTGAATTAATTAAAAGATAAAAGTCATTCCACAGAATATCAAATGAAGATTGATCAGAACTTTTCAAAAGTTCTGGTACTGGAAAAACTGGCTTTCCACATGCCGAAGACTAAAATTAGACCCATGTCTCTCACTGTGCACTAAATTAAAATTGAAGTGGATCAAATATCTAAATATTAAAGTGGAAACACTAAATCTGCTGGAACATAAAATAGGTAAATACATGAAGACAGGTGTAGGCAAAGACTTTATGAACAAAACCCCTATTACTTGAGAATTATTACAAAGAATCAACTGGCACCTCCTCTTATTAAAAAGCTTTTGCACAGCCAAAGAAATCACCAACAGAGTGAAGAGACAACCCACAGAGTGAGAAAAATTTTTTTCCAGCTATTCCTCAGACAAAGGACTAATATCTACAATATAGAGTGTACTCTTGACTTATGAACTCAATTCAACATGAGGGCTGCTTGTAACTCATGGTGGTGTAAACCGAGACTATTTTTCCCACAAGAAATAATGGAAGTACCCATAATGAATTCTGAACCTCCCAAGCACTCCTTAACTAACCTTTTCATAGTAAAAAAGGGGTGGTATAGTGTGCATAGTTTACCAGAAATTACAATATTCCTAGTGTATTCATCCAAAAGTTACAAAATGTGCCTAGTTTTCCAAAAACAATAATTTCATACTTTACTCACCATTCAAGTTGACATCTTTGTCTTTCAGGAAGGGAGGATAAAATAGAAACTGGTTATTGTTTGGAAGGAGAGTCTACTTCCATAAAAACATCAGGAGTCTGGCTCTTTGCTGTTCTTTGTCTCCTTGACAGAATCTGTAGCCCACTGGGGCCACTAGGTTTCAACCTTTTCAGAATTAAAAACCTACAGTTGTCTATTTCTGAGGGGTTTTTTTCATTAAGTTTATTGATACATTTTAGGTATACAATACAGTTACATTCATCATTGGGATCTTGTACCTTTACATAATGTATCTTGGTTCTTATTTTTTCCCCATTCCCCTGCCCTCCCTTCACCCCCTCCACCCTTCCCTATTTACAAAGTCTTTATTTTAAGCAAGTGAATGCAATGATTGTTTTTTTCTCTTTCTGTGTGGATCTTCTCTACAAATATTTGTAGCTCTGTCCATTTTTTCAGGATTTCCTTTACTTCAGAAGAGCTTTGCTGCACTGATTGTTGATACTCTCCATCCTCTTCAGAAAGCTCCTCACCTGCCATTTTCTGTTGCTCAGCCAGAAGTTGCTTAGTTCCTTTATAGACAATTCCTCTGAGTGTTCCTCCATGAGTTTCTCAACATCACCATTGTCTACTTGCAACCCTATGGACTCCAGTATAATGACAAGCTCATCAAACACAGAGGCAATTGAAGACTCAGACTCCTCCACAAAACCTTCAGAGTGTCTTTCCTGTCTAATTTTAGGCCCTACTTTCTTCGAAGGAGATCTCAGTGTCTTTAGAGAGACATTGGGGCAGGCTTTTTCAATTAACCACATACAGAAAAGGATTCTGTAATATTCTTTCCAGAACTCTTCAGTGGTTAAGTTTGTATCTAAAACCATCTGGAAGCACTTCAGGAACAGTTTCTTGGTGTATAGCTTCTTAAAGTTAGCTGTGACCTGCTGGTCCATAGGCTTCAGTAGAGGAGTTGTGCTAGGTAGGAAGAACTCAACTGAGAGCCACGGGAATCTTCAGCCAATTCTTCTTCCAAATACCATGGGTGAGCAGAAGCATTGTCCATGATGAAAAGAGCCTTCAGTGGTAAACATTTCTCCTCTAGATATTTCTTAACAGTAGTCCAGAAAGCCTCCCTGATATACTCAAGAAAAAGTACTCTTGTTACACAGCCTTTTGCATTAGATGTCCGTTTGACTCCTAGCCTATTCTTCGTGAAGTTCTGTATCCTGACTACTCTAGGAGTCTCCAAAAGATAAACCAAGAGAGGCTTTATCTTGAGATTACAATTCAGATTGACTCATAGTAATAAGTTTAGCCTATCCTCCATAGGGTTGTGGCCTGTCATTTTCCTCTCCTCCAGGGTAATGTATATTCTCCTGGGAATTTTCTTTCAGAAAAGGCCAGTCTCATCACAGTTGAAAACTTGATGAGGGCAAAAGCCATTTTTCTGTGTCATCATTTGAAGTGGTGTATGTAATTTTCAGCAGCTCTTTTATCAGCACTGGCTGCTTCACCATCCCTAGTTACACTATAATCCCCAGTTCTCACTTTAAAATTTTCAAATCACTCCTTACTGGAATGAAATGTTTTCACCATTATCACTCATTGATGGATTATCCTTTACAAAATCTTCATTTATAGCCCTAACTTTTTCACAAATTATAGACTCAGAGAGGCTATACCCTGCCATCAGCTGGAGAGACAAGATGAGAAGAAAGAGGGCATAAAAGCATGCTAACAACACACTGAAAGGAAAAGTAAAAACACTTGAGATTAAGTTGTTTACCTAGAGAAATACTGTGGTGGGAGACAGATAAATCTTATGGAACTCTAATTGCTCATGCCCATGTCTGAGTGAATAAAACCAACATGTACCAGTCATTTGGGCCTTTATTTTGAAGGAAGACATGACCATCCTGCCACCCCAGATTTTGACTTCTGTGTTTCTTTATTTATCATCTTTGTCATCCCATTGGTCAGGTTCAAGCTCGGCTTGTAGGCTGGGTCCTACAATCTGCCTTTCATTTATCCACACAAATAATAGCTTTTCTACCTCATCTATCACTGTTGATTGTGACTTACTAATTTGAGTAACACTTTTAACAACAATAGCTTCCTTATACAAATCTTTTCTCTGGAAGATTCCTGAAGTGGTGGATTTCAACATGCTATACATATCAACAAGATCAGTCACACAAACACCACTCTCACATATCTCCACAATTTCCTTCTTTTTGATTGTGATTGCTTATTGCCCTTCCCTTCCTTCTTTAGCTTCATTACTATGTTTTTAGAGCCATTTTGATAGCAGAAATTGTACCAATTATATAAAGCACTGCCCAAAATCACATCCATAAACATGCACATCTGGTTCATACTGCATTTATGTATACTTACATACACTTTTCTGGCATTGTGAGTCTGTTTACCACTCCACAAGCAGCCAGGATTCATGTCATAACTCAAGACTTTGGTCATAAGATAAAAACTAAAATTTCAGTCATAACCCAAGTTGTTCATATGTGAGGCCAGTCATAACTCAAGGGTCTATTGTATAAAGAACTCAAAAAGACTCCCAAAATTTAAAGATCCAACCCAAAAATGGGCATCTGAGATGAATAGTCTCAGATGAAGAATTGCAAACAGGAAATAAATATAGGAAAAGATGCTCAACATCACTGGTCATTTGAGAGATGCAAATTAAAGCAATGATGAGAGACCTCCACCCATCTCACTCCCAAGGACCACTGCACCCCTGAGGGCTACAGCACTCACCTGCCAAGGGATCTGGACCCACACAGCAGAAGCACCCAGGGCCAGAAAGGCCTCTGTTATAAGCTCAAGAAGATGGCACAATGTTGAACAGCAGAGAAAGGGCCTCTCTGAGGCTTGTTGTTGAAAATTAAAGCCCACCTGGGGAGGTAAAACAGTCACTGTATTAAAGAGTTGGCAGGCTACAGTGCCTGGTGAGTTGTTGAGGTCAGCACCTCCTATCAGAGCCACTCCCAGAGTCACTCTGGGAGAAGGGTTACTAGAAACTGCAATAGAACTGTGCAGAGTTCAAACCCAGGAAAGGTCAGAGAGCTCAATTCAGCCCTCACAGCCAGAAAGCAGCCCACATTTCAGTAGGCTACAGCTGGTTCACTGAAATTAATTAACTCATATCTGCATGCTGCTGCCCATGTTGCCTGCCAGTGAGAGCAGAGACATCCCTGAAAGGGACTTTTCTTCTTCTTCATTTCTCTCCTTTACTTTCTCTTTTATCTTGTTTTATGTTTTTTATTATACTTATTTTTATGAGTATGAATATGGTTTTTAGTTTTCCTGTTGCTGTTACTTTGTTTTTTTTTCTTTCTTGTTTTTGTTCCTTCATTCTCTCTTTTCCCCCTGTCTTGACCAGTTTCCCAAAGTTTGCATGGCCTTCCTATGTCCTCTGACCTTACTTCTAACCTTCCCTCCTTCTATTTCTCTAACCCCCAACTCCTTCTAAATCTTCTTCCTGGAGTCTAAATTCACTATATTGAAAAGTTTACTTACACTAAACATATTTCTGTTTGTTTCTACTTTTTGATATATAACTACAAGTCTAGTTCATGTGGTTAAAGGAGGTAGATTAATAGTTACCACAGTTTGTCATGTTCTAGGGTATGTTTGATGCTATTGTTGATTCTGATTGTATTACTTTGCCCAAGGTGATGTGATTTTTCTAGTAAGTTGTCCTTCCTGGTATACCAAAACTGAGATTGCCTAAGGCTCATTACAGAGTTAAAAATGAAATACCTAGAAGACACCTCTGAGAAATAGTCATTCCCTAAGGGTTCTAAATACTAGCAATAAAGATACTTTAAATAAGCAATATACAAGCATCAACCCATGAATTAAACCAAAAATATCAACATCAAAAAATAGAGGGCTGGGGATTTAGCTCAGTGGTTTTGCCACCTGCTGTGTAAGCACAAGGACCCAAGTTCAATCCCCAGTTCCAAACAAAAAGTAGAAATGAGAACACTTAAACAAGATGCAAATCCAGACTTCCAGCTCACCAAAGGCAAATTCAGGGACAAAGAGATGAAACAATCTGAAAGCCAACCATCTGTACTCCTTCAACTGTTAACAAGGGCAGTAACATAATGGACAAAAGAAGCTCTGGAAAAAATGAAATCAGAAATAATTTCTCAGATAACAACAAAGGTGGTGATCATAATGAAAGACATGATTAGTAACTCTAGAGCAGGTACAGATTAAAAAAAAGAGAGAAGCTGAGGAGAATGATGGAATCCATGAATCCAAATATAGGAAAGAAATGGAAAACATAAAATACATCCAAGCAGATGTCCAAGAGATTAAAAATTTCATTGAAAGTTTCCACAGCAGAATAAGTGAATTTCAGATATAAAAGATAGGATTGTGGTTACTGAATACAAAAAGAAAGATTTATTAAAAGTAGTAAGCATCCATGAGAAATCAATCCAACAGCTACTACATGATGCAAAAAAGAATAACTTAATATTGATTGGAGTCAATGAAGGATTAGGAGATAGCACAAAAGACATAAATAAATTACTCATAGGAGTAATCCCAGAAAACTTCCCAAACAGGGAAAAAGAATTTGACATAAAGATAAGTGAGGCATATAGGACTCAAACTAGCCATTATTTTAAAAAAAAATCTGTACCTGGGAATATAATAGTCAGGATTCCAGAAATCCAGCAGAAGAAAAAAAAATAAAAGCAGTTAGAGAAAAGAAACAAACCACATGCAAAGGAAAGCCCATCATAATCACAGTAGACTTCTCAACACAAACCCTCAAGTCAAGGAGAGCCTGGAGTGAACTATTTCAACCCTTAAAAGAAAACAACTTCCAACCCAGATTGATGTATCCTGCAAAACTATCTTCCAAAATCAATGGAGAAAGATACTTTAATGACAAAGAACACCTAGAGAACTTCATGAATACCAAACAACACTCCAAAAATTTCTAAAAAGAATTCTAAAATAGACAATGAGGATTAGAACTCCATGAATCACAACAACATGCATCCATCATGTAAGACAAGAAATTAAATGGAAAAGGGGAGAAAGGACTCAACAACAGGAAAAATCACAAAAGGATAAGTCAATACATATCAGTTATGACCATCAATGTTAAGAGTCACAATTCACCAATCAAAAAAATAGACTGGCAGAATGAATTAAGAACCAAGAAACCAAAAATATGCTACATACAAGAAACACACTTCATTAAAAAAGAAATTCATAGAGGGAAAGTCAAAGGATGGAAAAAAATACTGCACATACAGGTACACAGAAAAAAGCAGGGGTAGTGATTCTATTTGAAGACAAAGTGGATTTCAAGCCAGGACTGATTAAAGGAGGCAAAGAAAGTCACTACATCCTTCTAAAGGGAACAAACCAAGAGGAAGAGATGACAATCATAAATATATATGCACTAAAAAGCAATGCACACAACTATACAAAACAAATTTTGACAGACACGAAAAATCAAATAATCACTAAAACAATTGTCATGGGGGACCTCAATGCACCACTGTCACAAATAGAGAGATCAACTAGACAAAAAATCAACAACAAAATGCTAGAATGGAACCAAATTCTTGAAAAAATGGACTTAATAGATGTCTACAGAATGTTCTGCTCCACTAAATCAGAATACAAGTACACATGGGTCATTCTCCAAAATAGACCACATGCTAGCTCATAGAATATGCTTAAATAAATGCAAAGGAATTGAATTTATCCACTGTACAAACAGGAAAAAAAACCACAAGAACTTCATAAATACATGGAAATTGAATAACACCCACCTGAAACACCGATGGGTCACATAGGAAGTTAAAGAAGAAATTAGGCAATTTCTACATTTCAATGATAATGCCAATACAACATACCATAATTTATGGAACACAATGAAAACTTCTTTATGAGGGAAATTCATAGCAGTGGATGCCCATATTAGAAAACCAGGGTGAGCTCAAATAAACAATCTAATGCTTAACCTCAATCTGGTAGAAAAAGAAGAGCAAGACAAACCCAAAGCTCTTACAAGGGAGAAAATTATAAAGATCAGAGCAGAAATCAATGCAATGGAGACTAAGGGAATGATTAAAAAAATCAACAAATCAAAAAGTTGGTTCTTCAAAAGAATAAATAAAACTGACAAACCCTTAGCCATCCTTATCAAAAAAAGAAGTCTCAAATCCATGCAATTAGAAATGAAAAGGGTGAATATTACCATAAATCCAGCAGAAATACAGAGGATCATGAGAACCTATTTTGAGAATCTGTACTCTAATAAGATGGAAAATACAGAAGAAATAGACAGATTTCTATATACATATAAATTACCAAAGTTGAAAGAATATATAAAAATTATAAACAACCCAATTCCAATCAATGAAATTGAAAATGTAATTAAAAACTTATCAACTAAGAAAAGCCCAGGCCCTGATGGCTTCACTGCTGAATTCTACAAGACATTTAGAGAACAGCTAATGCCACTACTTCTGAAACTCTTCAATGAAATTGAAAGGGAAGCCATACTCGCAAATTCATTCCTGGAAGCAAGCATTGCCTTGATTTCAAAAGCAAAGAAAGACTCCCCCCAAAAAAGAGAACCATCCAGCAGCTACTAGATGACTAAACTGGCCAACTGAAGGCTAATTAAAGTTAGACTAAAGCTAGAAGATAAACATAGATGGAATTAATATGTATATGGAAATCAAGGAAGAAATATTTCCCAAATATGAAAATATTTCAACATACAAGCAAACAAGTCTTCTGGAACATGAAATAGCTGTGATGAAAAAAGAAGCTTGCTAAAGCATATCCTTATTAAATTGCCAGATATCCACAAAAAACAATTTTAGAAGGATTCAGAGAAAAACAAAAAAATCTCATATAATAGTAAACCTACTAGAATTACAGCAAACTTCTCAACACAAACCTTAAAGACTGGAAGAGCTTAGACTGAAGTATTTCAAGCTACAAAACCAAATAACCTCCAATTTAGATTATCATATCCAGAAAAGCTGCTCTTTAAAATAGATGGAAAAATGGGGTCACTTCATGCAAAAGATCAGCTCAAGGGCATTACGACTATTAAACCAGAACTCCAGGGCCCGGGATTTAGCTCAGTGGTTCCTCCATCTGCCCTGCAAGCACAAGGTCCAGAGTTTGATCCCCAGTACCAAAAACAAAGCCAACCTAAAACACACAACACTGTTTAATGGTCCTTACATTACATTCTGGTAAACACAAAACCACAGCAACAGAGAGTAGAGTGGCACATTCTAGCAGATAGAAGTTTGGAGGTTTTGACTATAAGGAGATGAGGGGATGTCTTGAACTCAGTGATTGGGTACTCTGCTTCCTGTGTTCTACAAAGAACTGTTCATTAAATACTGTGAATCTTTACTCTTATTTAAATAATTCCATAATAAAGAATATTTAAACATATATATAAAAGTTTCCACTGCAGGTCTTCACTTTGACTAAAATGGCTGAAATTAGAAGAAAATAAAGAAAGGAATCTAAAATCCAATGGATTCATTCTGCTGGGTTTCCTAGGGTTGTGATCCTCAATGTCTTTTCCTAGGGTATTGTCTAAAAGTTTTTGGAGTGCCGGTTTGGTATTCATGAAGTCCCTGAGGTGCTCTTTATCATGAAAGTATCTTATTTCTCCATCCATTTTGAAAGATAGTTTTGCAGGGTACATCAATCTGGGTTGGAGGCTGTTTTCCTTTAGGGCTTGAAATACATCACTCCAAGCTCTTCTTGCCTTGAGGGTTTGCATTGAGAAGTCTGCTGTGATTCTGATGGGCTTTCCTTTGTATGTGATTGGTTTCTTTTCTCTCATTGCTTGTAGAATTTTGTTCTTCTGTTGGATTTCTGGAATCCTATTATGTGCCTATATGTAGATTTTTTTTTTATTAAGACTAGCTGGAGTCCTATGCATCTCACTTATCTGTGTGTCAAGTTCTTTTCCCCTCCTAGGGAAGTTTTCTGCCATCACTTCTGTGAACAGTTTTTTTCTGTCATCTCCACTCTCTCCTCTTTCTTCATTGACTCCAATCAGTCTTATGTTATTCTTCTTTGCATCGTCCAGCAGCTGATGGGTTGATTTTTTGTGTTCCCTTACAATTTTAAAGCAATTTTTCTTTTCCTCCTCACTAATTGCAATCTTATCTTCTATATCTGAAATTCTATCCTCACATTGGTTCATTCTGCTGTGCAGACTTTCAATGAAGTTTTTAATCTCTTGGAAATCTGTTTGCATCTGTTTTATGGATTCCATTTGTTTCCTATGTTGGGATTCCATCATGTTCCTCAGATCCTCTATTTTTTTATGTGTCCTCTCTAGATTTATTAATCATGTCTTGCACCATGAGCACAATCTTTGCTGTTATCTGAGTAATTATTTCTGATTTCATTTTTCCCAAACCCTCTTTTGTTGCCAGTTCAGAGAGTCCAGGTGGTTGAGTATCAGATTGTTCCATCTCGTTTCCCTTTGGGGTTGCTGTAGGTGATCTGGAAGTCTGTTTTTGAGGCTTGTTTACATGTCTTCTCATTTCCACGGGGGGGGGGTTGTTTCTGGCACCCACACGGGTCACCTTCTCTGCCCTAGGAGCTTGGGATGCCAGTAGGGGAGCTTCCTTCCAGGTTCTGGGCCCAGCTCAGCTTCTCTGCCCTAGGAGTTTGGGATGGCAGTGAGGGAGCTTCCTTCTGGGTGCTAGGACTGGCTGAACATCTCTGCCCTAGAAGCCTGAGATGGAGGTGGGGAGCTTCCTTTCAGGTGCTGGGACTGACTCAGCTTCTCTGCCCTCAGAGCTTGGGATGGTGGTGGGGGCACTTCCTTCTGGGTGCTTGGACCAGCTGAGCTTCTCTGCCCTAGGAACCTGGGATGGAGGTGAGGAACTTCCTTCCGGGTTCTGGGACTGGCTGAGCTTCTCTGCCCTATGAGCCTGGGATGGCAGTGGTGGAACTTCCTTCCAGGGGCTGGGACTGGCTGAGCTTCTCTGCCCTAGGAGCCTGGGATGGAGGCCACTGATCAAGAATTCTTAATGATTAAAACCAACAAATTTTTACAAACACCAATACGATAGCCTTGAATGTTAACACAACCCAAAATTTAAAGGGGTTTTGAAAGTCATCCAAAAACTTAAAATTGAAATCATATTCAAATAATGCAAGAAGGCTTTTTCTTTAATTAATACATTTTGTATTTCATTGGTTTGAATGCAATTTCAACTTGTTATTTCACATATTTCAAAATAACAAAGAAACACTAATTTGCAGAAAACATGCATTTTTAGAGCAAATCATTTTAGCCTATATGGTATTCAGAGGATATATCAGGTGGAAAAAGAAAGATTTATCTAACCTGGGGAAACAGAGACTGGACTATAGATAAAAGCACCTGAGTCTTCTCCTTGGGTACCTGAAGCACAAACTCCTCCAGCAGCCACAAGGGTCTTCTGCCTACAACAGGATCTTTCTCCCTCTACCTGACTATTCTGGCTGCTGCTGAGTTAATTCCTCAGACTATTACAATGGAGCACAGAGTGCTGATCTATCTCATTGTTCCTGTTCCAGCCAAAGACACAATGCCCTGTCATGTCAGACCTTCTTACTCTCAAGCCTCTTGGATCCCCTGCCTAGGCTACACTCTGCCAAAGCAACCAGACTGAAACTCCAGCTGTACCACATCAAACCTGACAGGTCTTGGCTCAATATTTTCATGGCTGGTATCATGGCGCTAAAGTGTATACCAGGAGTGGGTTGCTGAGAGTCCCAAGCTAACTAGACCACCTTTTTCTGTAACTTCTACTGGATGAGAGCTGCATTCAAAGTATCCTGTGCATCCCAAAAGCCATGCAATGGGATGTGTAACATCATCTCCATCATGAATCAATATTCTATTTACCTGTGGATCCATTGAAGACTGTCTTCCTTTCCTGAGGAGACTGACCTTTGAGGATATAACTATGAACTTTACCAAGGCAGAATGGGCTTTGCTGAATCCACCCCAAAAGAAGCTCTACAGAGATGTGATGTGGGAAACATGTGTGCATATGACTGCTATAAGAAGAACCTGTGGTAATTAGCAAATGGAAGAATAATACAAAAATTGTTCAAGAAATCTAAGAAATGATGCAGACAAGTATTTGAGTTTTGATGAGATTCTGTATAAATGTAGTGAGCATGGAAAAACCTGCAGTGATTTCCAGTCCTTTCAGAAACATGAAATGAGAAAGACTGGAGAGAAAGTGTCAGTGTGAGCAAGATGGGAAAGCCTTCTCTGATCCTAGTGAACAAATTCACCTTGGGGAGAAAAGGTTTCTAGGTAAGAAAAATGTGAAAGCCTCCAGCACACCCAGTGTTGTTCAAACTCAGAAAAGAAATCACAGTGTGGGGAGTTCATATGGGTACAAACAATGTGAGAAAACTTTTATGTATTCATACTGTATTCAAGTAAATGAAAGAATACATGCTGGAGAGAAGCCCTGTGTAACTAAGAACTGTGTGAAACCATTATCCCTTAGTCATTCCTTTCACAAACATAAAATAATTTACACTGGGCAAAAACCTTATGTATGTAAGCAATGTGGAAAAGGATTTGCCAATAAGTCCTCATTTGAAGGACATAGAGGATCTTACACTGGGGAGAAACCCTATGTATGTATGCATTGTGGAAAATCTTTCACCCAAAAGAGAAATTGTCAAATACATGAAAGAATTCAAACTAGGGAGAAACCCCATGTATTTATGCATTGTGGGAAAGCATTTCACATATTCAGTCATTGTCAAAGACATGAAATCATTCACACTATGTAGACCATATATATGTAAATGATGTGGGAAAACTGACCCTACACAAAAATATTTTCTAATACATGAAAGAAGTCATAGTGAAGAGAAACTGTGTGTATCAGAAATGTGGGAAATCTTCAGCTAATGGAGTACTGGTAAAACACAAGAAGAAATTTGCAATGGGCAGAAACTGTATGTATGTATGTAAGTAATGCGAGAAAGCACTCAGTACACCAAAGTCCCATCAAATACAAGAAAGAAGACACATTGGGGAAACTATGTATATAGGCAGTTTGGGAAAAGATTTCATGCAATATCTTCATTTTGTAGACAAAATTCACACTGGGGAGTAACTATGTAAGAAATGTGTGAAAAAGTTCCTCTGATACAGTGTTACATGAACAAGGTTCCACTGGGGAGAAAGCCTATATGAGCAGAGTAGGAAAGCATTCAGCATACATGGGTATATCAAATACATGAAAGAAGTCACATGGTGCAGAAACCCTACATACGTATGTATCAAAACCTATATATGTTGAAAATTCTGTGAAAACTACTCATGTAATGGTGAATGGTAGAAATAATATGAAAATTTTGATGTCAATATTTCTTCATTAAATTTCTAGAAAATATAAAAAATATTTTCATGGCTGACACATTTGCCAATCTATCCACTGTGCAGGTCTGTCCTAATCTTTATTCATAGAAAAAGAATGAACACTCTGGAGAGAAATACCTAAAACCCTTGCATTAATAAGTCAGTGTTGGTGATATGTCAAATGAAGGATCAGATAACATTTCAATTATTTAGGATAATAGATTGAACTTGGTGAGGAAGCAGGTACAATTTCTTGATCAACAAAATACTATTTCTGAGATATCTAACTCCATGTCTTTCCCTGAAAATTAAGCCTTGAAATATTGACCTTTTAAGTTTATGTTACTTAATCTACTGAAAGCAACTTATAATTATATAATTAAGCTTTTATGTTAAAAAAGAATTTTATATGCCTTTAACATATATTCAAATTGTGTGTGAAGAAACAATGATGCAACAAGGGGACAGAAAAGCTGTGTATGATGGTAAACAAATTTTTACTGAATTATTCATGTAAAACCTAAAAATAATAATAGTAAAATAAATTTATATGTTCTGAAGTTATTTTACATTTCATTTACATATTATATTAATATATTAATTTATAAACTAAAGAATTAAATTTAAGCAACTTAAGTTATATAGGTATTAATAAAAGTAGTTTTAATTAAAAAGCTAAACCAATTAGAGTTACTAGGTCAATATTTGTACCTGTATAATGAGCCTGTGAACTTCACAGAACTGAGCCAGGATATTTGCTGATTTATTCTGTCCACCAGCCTGTGCTGCTGATTAAAATATCTTACTCAGAACCTATATTGTATACTCTTCCTGTCACTCAGACTTTGAAATTTTGTTTAATGACAAGGCTTTATGGGAAAAGATGCTATATATTTCATTCTATGTCCTTAGTAAATATTTTTTGTCAATTACAATGTGTACTTCAGACTGAAAGTCAAACCAGTTTTATTCACTCTGTTTAAATATGCACTACAATGACTATAAACAAACAAAAAGATGTAAATACTAGGCATTCAGAATCCACTTGAGAAATTAAGTTGTCTTTTTTTTCAATGTTGGTATGGTTTTTATTGGAATATTACTAAAATATACAAACACAAAACCAGATGTAACTCTCAACATTTAGAGAGCTATAAATACCAGGTAAAGAGATAGTTTAAATGCAAAGACAAAAAACCCCAATAAAATTAAAATAAGCAATTTAATAAGATGGATGCTTGGCTGAATCTAGATCACTGATTTCCATGATTCCATAGGCTGACTGCTGCAGGGCAGTTTCTCAGAGGTCCAAGGCCTACAACCCCACATGCTTGGTAATGCTACAGTCCTCTTATCGTGTTTCCTTGCGAACTCTTCTCCTTCAACATGGGTCTGACTTCATTCAACTTCTCTTGGCTTGAATTGCAACTTTTACATTCCGCATTAAGGTCTCTATTCTTTTTTCATGAAAGCATGACACAATCCCAGCATCAGTTTTAGACACAAACCCAAGCTTGAACTTTGGGCACTGAAATTTTATTCTCAAGAGACATTGGAAATAACCAATTTCTTCTGTAGGGATATTGGTCTGATTTAACCACTGTTTACTGAGCCATCCTTTGGTGTGAATGACAAGGGTGTGTGCTTTTCATATATCATTTTTATAATGTAAGTAAAATGGGAATAATAGTGTGTGATCCACAAATGGTTTCTTGAGGATTGAATAGATATTGGACATGTGGTTGTAGTTAGTTTTACGCTATCCTTACTATTTGGGGCCAGACAGCGTTAGATTAGTTTTCTTTTTTTTTTCAATGAAATTCTTTTATTGGTACATTTTAGGTATACAACACAATTACATTTCTCATTGGGAATTGTACCTTTACATAATGCATCTTAGTTCTTATTTTTTCCCCATTCCTAGCCCTCCCTTCAGCCCCTCCACCCTTCCCTATTACAAAGACTTTATTTCCATTTTTTCCA
>NW_004624880.1:112908-125418 GCF_000247695.1 Heterocephalus glaber | reverse complement strand
GGTCTCTTCTTGTTCCAAATGAATTTTTGCATTGTGGGAAATTAAGTTTTAAGCACGTTATAATAATTAAATTAAATATTAGAATAACAACAAATGCATAACTGTCCTTTAATACCAGTAACTTTAATCAAAGTTCAAAACTGGCATTATATTAAGACTATTACTTTTATAGCAAAGCATTTATCGGTACATTTTAGACATACATAATGATAACACTCATCATAGGGAATTTTTACCTGTATGCCATACTTTCTGCCTTTTTTTTCCATTCCCCCCTCCCCGCAGTCACCTCTCCTCTCTCTATGTACAAAAGCTTTGTTTCCAACTTTTCTTCTATTTTCGCTTTTTTCCTTAAAACTATTCTTAAAAATCAATGTATTAAAACTTTTTTAAAAACATGAAATCTTTGTATAAATATAAAATCTTGATGGTGTACCTCACTGGTAGAGTATGTGCTAGAATATGAGGTCCTAGTTTCAATCCACACCACTAGACAAAAAATAATAATCATGAACCAGTACCACTTCATTAGGAAAATCTGCCCTAGACTCATTCAAAGTAGTGACAGTTAACTGTTAACTGATAGTGATAGTTAACTGTAGTGATAGTTAATCTGTGAACAGTTTAACTTCTGTGTAACATTCATAATCAGAACATTTAAACAACATGATTTTTATGATGAATAACTCATAGTGACTCCAAATGAATACCTCATATGTAATAGTTGTATAAAAATGTGTCACCAGAAAGGTCTGACCGAAGCTTCTCATTTTTAACATTCCAGAAAAATTACAGCTATTATTAAAAGATCAAGATAAAATGATTCTATATTTAACCTATGTTAAAGTCAGACTTCTGCAGGGGTGTATGCATTCTTCTAGTTGGGCAATAAAAACATTGTTATATCCATCTTTGGAGATTAAGAGAGTCCATTAATAAAGGATTTGTAGGTACGTAGCATATACCAGCAAAATTCAAAGGACTAGTACTCTAAGCTACCAGCAACATGGCCACATCATACTTGGGAAAATGGACATCCCATCTAAGGATCTGGGGTATTTCAAAATGAAAATGTTGAGAAAAGAAAACATAAATCACTTACATTAAACCCACAATGGCAAAAGATGATAGTATCAGGACAGTGCGAAGTTGGCAAAATCCTGGATTAGGGCAAGTACCATAAAGTGAGGTTGTTGCTAGCTCTTGGTTAATTGGTTCTAAAAGCAGAATGGCTGTCACTTTGATGGCTAAATTTTCAATGTACACAAAAGGAAAATTGGTGTGTGGGGGTAGTATTTTGTTTTTCTTTATTTTGTTGATTTAGCTTGAAGCTGCTAGTTAAGATAAACCCCTATTATCATTTTCCTCCTTCCATCCTCCCGCCTGTATCTTAATTTAGGGAATCTCAGTATTTATCTCTAAACATCCAGTACATCGTCTCTGCTACAGTCATCTTTGTCAGGGAATGATTGCAATAGAAATCCCATTTGGGGCCTCATGTTGAAATAATTCTCCAGAAGTTCTCTCTGCTTCTTCACAATTCTCCTTTCTTTTGCCCACTGTTCATAGGATGAACAATTGGTTCAAAGACTGGACTTTGCATCACTACCTGTGTGGTCATAAGAAAGTAACATAACCATTCCCTCATCAGAAGGACAGAAAAAAAAAGACATCATTTACTGAAACTTTAAAGAATGTGGCACACAGTATGGCCCACTGAGTCAAGTTATCACTCTAAGAGACAAAAGCAAGAAGACAAATTTATGCAATGTAAAAGTAACTCCCAACTGGGCAAGATTCATTCCATATATTTTTATGTGTGATTTTAAAGGATAAAAATAGACTTTGTTTTACAACATTCAATCCTTGTTATGCAGCTGGAGAAATAAAAAATCTTAACATTTCATGTGACACAGTGTTCACAAGCCAGGAATACCATTGTGTAGTTCTGAATGGCAGACACAAACCACAGGTACACGGACAAACTGATAATTTCAGTTTGATTTATTACAAAATATCAGTTGGCCAGTACATTGTCTTTACTGGGGGGATTTGAAAAGGTTGGACATAGTTATAGGCCTCATCCATTCTCATATATCCACAAGCATAAAAATCTTAGTCTAAGAAGTGTATAATTTCATTAATACATGTGAGGCTGAAACTCTCAGAATAACAACTGCTACTGAAAAAAATCTAGAAATTTTTACTATGTCCACAATTTTTATGATCCATTTTATTTTAATATAGTTATAAGCACTAGAACACTTGGAACAGGAAAAATTTGGTATAATGATTCCTTGGAAGACGAAGGCATTCAGTAAAGCAGGAGATGCTACATTTAGATAGGAAAAGTTATCAGCCCAGTGTCTTCCTCTTGTATGGGCAATATATACGAGGTTGGAACCACCTTGGAACTGAGGTTGAGTCTCAAGTCCAAGAACAGGCACTTGTGGTCATATAGCATGGTGGGCAGAAAGAGAAAAGATAGTACTATAGAATTCTCACCCAGACTGTCAGACGGGCTGGAAAAATGAAGACAGGGGTGGGAAGGAACAGAAGAATGGTGATGAGGAAGATTAGGAAGTGAAGATTTACCAAGAAATGTGGGCAGGGACCAAGGCAGCTTCTCTGTTTGCTCAGCTTGTGTTTCTCTTCAGGGCTCTCTTCAGAGCAAGTTCGGACATCCTTATTTCTGAAGCTATAAATGAGGGGGTTCAGCATAGGCACCACAGATGTATAAAACACTGAGAAAAACTTTCCCTGGCCCACTGAGCCAGCAGATGATGGCTTGACATAATTGAGTACCACAGACCCATAGAACAGTCCAACAGTTATTATGTGAGAACCACAGGTGCTGATGGCTTTGGAGGAACCTTTAGCTGATGACACATGACTGATATTAAAGAGTATCAAAGCATAAGAGATAAAAATAATGAGGCTGGAAATAATGATAACTGTGCCCATAGCAATAGAACTCACAAGCTCATTAACATAGGTGCTGCTGCAGGAGAGCTGGAGGGGGGGGAGGATGTCACACATGTAGTGGTTGATGATGTTGGAATCACAAAAGATGAGCCTGATCATACACCCTGTGTGGAGCATGGCACCAGCAAACACCATCAAGTATGAACCAAATATCAGCAGAGAAAAGGTTCTAGGGGACATAATGGCCGTGTACAGAAGGGGCTGACAGATGGTCACATAGCGATCATAGGCCATAGCTGTCAGTACGTAGCACTCAGAGTTGACAAAAAAGCAGAAGAAGAATAGCTGGGTCATACACTCTGTAAACGAGATGATGTTCCTCTCTGAAACAAACCCCATCAGCAATTTGGGGGTACAGACAAGTGAGTAACATAAATCAATGGAGGACAAATTGAAGAGAAAAAAGTACAAGGGTGTGTGAATTCAGGCAAATTAGGTTAATTAAGATCAAATTTCCCACAACAGTGACAATGTTGTTGACCAAGAACAAGAAAAACAGGGGCAGTTGTAACTCAGGTTCTGTCAGCCCCATTAGGATAAACTCCATCACTGAAGTGTTTTTTTCCATGTTCATTTCCTTTATGGTGGGATCTGTAGAAACAGGGGAAGACAGTGATATTAACAAGGAACCATCTGAGCCAGAGGTAGAGCTGCTGGTTTACAAGCTACAGTTGTCTGAAAACATACAGCAAGGCCTCCAAAGAGCAAGACTTGATTTCTGAGGAATTTCCTTCTTTCTCTTCTATGTGTTGTTTCTGGCCAGGAAGCAAGCTGGTAGACCTCACAATGCCTCTGAATATTATTTCCTCACTTCAGTTTTTATTGCAGATTAGGACTGTGAAAAGCAATAAATAAATGGTGTTCCCACAAATCCATGATAAATGAGAGGCATTCCCACAAACCCATGACTTGAATGTAAAGATGATTTGATGCTCACCTTTACCCTAGAGGCCCTCGGTTCTGGGATCAAAGGGCCCTCCCTCTCCACTGACCTGAGGTTTACTCAAATCTCGTGATGATGCAGGAGGTAATGTCCATCAGTGCCTAGCTGTCATATTAGAGGAGTACTCTGGGTTGCATGCCATGGTTTTCTAAGATTCTCTAGAAAGTTCTCTTCACTTGCAAGAAAAAAGACAGCAATCTTATATGAGTCCCCAAAATGTCACCTCACTCAAATGAGAACCTATTGTATGACACATAGTTCTGTAGAAAATGATTAGATGCACAGAAAATTATTCTCTCCTTTATGATTTCCTCTTGAGTTGGATGAGGCCCCTGAGGGTAGAAATTACTGAACATGTGTTTGCATCCTATGCTATAAACCTAACACTGGGTCTTTAGAGACTCAATGTTCTACCTAACTAAAAATTTCCCAGCAGGAATACCTCATCCCCTGGGCAGAGTAGTGGATGACCCACTTTTAAGCCTCTTCATCATGCCCTGAAGAACTCTACAAGAAGAACCAGGGCATAGTCACTTGCTATTTCTAGTATGCTGCTACATGCCTCTGGGATTGCATTAATAAATATTAAACTTGATCATAGCTTTAACACTTTATATGTTGTCAAGTTCACCCCAATAATGGGATGCTGTAGCATAAAACTTGAAAGAACAGGTGTGGGTGCCCAGTCAATCTGAGTTTACATCTAGACTTCTTACCTCCCAAAAATGAGACTGTCAGTGAGTCATGTAACTACTCTGACCCTTCTTTATTTATATTTAGATCTATATATACTTGTGTGTATCTATAAAATGATGCTCATATAAAGGTTTCTTGTTGGGATGTTGAAAGATTTAAATGAGATGGCTCACAAATAAAGTATTTGGATTGTGACATACACAAAGAGCCTGGTAGGTATTACAAGTAGTATGGCTTCACTCCTTGCCTTGTTCCATATGTACATTCATGTAACAAACCTTGGCAGTACGGGCATTTGGGTGAGATAAACTTTTGTTGTGGGGCTGTTCTGTGTGGATAATGCACAAATCAATAGCCTCTACTCATTGAATAATAAGGTATCTTCCCCCCACCCCACATGCATACACACCAAAAAGAAAAAAAACCTGCCTATGGCCATGAAAATCTTCAGACACTGTCAAATGTTCCATGTGTGATCATGGGGCTTGGAAAATGATATTTCAATATATAGTGCCTTAGTAAGTTAAGAACTTTGAACTGAAAACATCAGAAGGTTACAGGAGAGAGTCACTTTCTGATCTTTGTCTACCCTTCTTCCTCCTGTTTCCCTTACTCCTCCAAGGCTGGCCATAGAAATAAAAAATTCCTATTACTCAAAGAAGGTCATAGAAACTATAACTCACCTCCTTCAAAGCCAGCCACAAACCTAGAAATATTCTTTTTCTCAGCTTTCTGTATAAGACCTGGACATAAACAAATTCTCTAACCATCACTAATAGTAGATCATAAAACCTTCATTGCAGAAGATATCCTCCTCCATATCTAGGAGGAAGCATGCCACAGAGATATCTAAGAAGAATCAGAGCAGACAGGCTTTGCTGATTGTCCCCTTTTAGCCTAGAATATTAGAGTAAATATTTTTGTCCAATCTCATTTCTGTAGCTGCATATTTTTTCTCAAACCAAATCTTAAAAATAGACAATTTTCCCTGGTCTTTGCATCTTCATTTCTGAAAGCTCCTTTGTCATACAAAACTTTGATTAAATAAATGTGTTAAATTTTTCTCTTATTAACTTTGCTTATGTTATAAGAATGTCAGCCATGACTCTAATACTGTGAAAGAAAAGCATCATACTTTTGCTCCTCTACAGTGGCAAAATTGCCCACTTTTAAGAACTGTTGATCTATTTGTATAGCCTGACATCTGCTAGGTTTGCCTCACGGAGTTCTATTTCAAACCCACTTACTTTCCTCAACCCCAAAGTATATGCACTAAGTTATGATTTTCTAATTGTCCCCAGTGGTGCCCTTCTGCAGCTCATCATTTTTTCAATTATTTTCACAATTACCCAGGCACTGATGAACAGTCTAAACTTCAGCACCTCCCAGTCTCCAAATCCCAGTGGATCCCTCTTCTTCAAAGATCAGGATTTCCTGTCTGACAGTATTTTTAGCCTGTCTTCATCTCACATTTGGGTCACTGTAACAATTCCCTTACTCTCTTCTGGCAGATGAGAATTTGGACATTTTACCCATTGCTGGCATTGTGCACACGGTGAATCTATCTTATGCTATGATTGTATTCATTTCCATTATTCTTTTAGGTTGATTTTTATAATATTCCATATATCTTCCTGATTCATCCCCAAATTATTCCTCAGTTTTTTTTAAATAAGTGCATTCAGTCACAAGTATTCAATTTCATCTCCTTAAGTATGATTTCTAGGAATTTATGAAACACTGTTGTAATGGTATCTTTTCTTCTTACTGTGATAGATCATATGAAATTTTGAGATCTTCTGCAATCTTCCTATCAGGGATTCCCTTTATCTCTCTCATGTACTGGGTAATTTATTTCCTGAATAACCTATCTCCCTGTTTCTTGGTTTTCTTCCTCATTATTGCACAAGATGTCCTACCTTAATTTCTTGAAAAAATCAGAGGAGTCATGGAATTAAAAAAAATCTGACTTGCATGTCTGAAAGTGTCTTTATGTATCTTCCTGTTTATTGATCATTTTCATGGGACTAGAAAATTGACTTCAAAATTTTGAAGACGTTCATCAAATCTGAGGCTTCATCTCTCCCTCATCTTTTATTTCTTCATAAAACCTAATTATTCTTCCACTCTTTTCTAAATTTTTAAGATTTTATGTTTGTTTCTATTTTTCTGAATGTGCATAATTTTGTATCTTACACCTGTCTCTATCTGTACATTAAGAGAAGCATTACATAAGTTCACCTTGGAAGCTCAATGGCTTCGGTTCTGGGATAGTATCTTCAATTACATAAATATGACAGTCTATTCATAATCTCCATTCCCTTTCTAGAAATTCCATCCTTCAAATGCTAAATCCTAGAGTTTATTCTTTCTGTGCTATCTTTTGTGTTTTATTTTCCATTTCTTTGTGCTCAGAAACATAACCTCAACTTTTTGGTAGAATTTTTAAACTTTTCTTTCCATTATTTCTAATATTCCAGAGTACATTTTGTTTTCTTTTGATGTTTTGTTTTTCTTTGAATCTTTTCTTCCATTTAAATTTTTAATTTTTTCAAGCTGTATATTTTACAAAGGTTTTATGAGAGTCTTAGCATCCCCACCCTGCCTTAAGTACTCCTATGTGGTCAATTAGTACTTCTTAACTGTGGACTTCACAGGATATTGTCCCACACCAATGGTGCACTATTATTGGAAATACCATTAGGTCTTCTGGGATGGTCTTGTTTGAGTAGTGGGTAACTAAAGAAATGTCCTCCAAAATCCCTGAAAGATTTTATCTTACCTTCAACATTGTTTAAATTAAGTGAAGAAAATAGACTAATGGTTTCAACATTAGTGAGGTAAAACTTCTACCTTCTTCCTTCATTTTATAAATGGTAAACTCTGTCACACATACACATATGGTCTCCTGATTTAGAAACTCTAGTTCACTTTCTTTAATGAATAAATGTCTATTTTACAGGATGTAGAGGTAATCATCTTGCTACGTGGACAGGGAAAGATCTGATGATTTAAATACTTCCTGGAAAGACTTTTAAGCATTTAATTTATTTTATCTCCCCCTTCCTATCTCACTGAAGTACCTAGTGCCATGGAATTCAGAGTGCATGAAACAGTGCACACCGTAAGTCAAAATTTTCCATTGGCTGCTTCATTTCTGTTGGTAACACAAGTCATGAGAATTCTAAAGCAAATATTGCTCCTTTTTCTATTTTGTAACTTCTAAAATTTTGGTGGTATATTATTCTACAGGGGATTTTGGTTTGTTTGTTTTGTACTTCTGAATTACTACCATCTCCCCCCCTTTCATGTTAACATTCAACATGTCGGTGAATTTCTGGGAGAAATAGAGATCATGTGTTTGCATTAACTCTTCTGTCACTAGCCAGAGAACACTGGCTGACTGGGACAATACTGAGGGGCATTCTATGCCTGTTAGAGCCAGGAAACTGATGATTAAAGCTGCCAAGTCTTGAGAGATTCTGTTCTATTCAGAGTAGATGGTGCATGAGGCCTGAAACCCCTTACTTTCTTTACTAGAGGTTTTACTGATTTATAACCAATGAACTCTTTTTTAGCATTTAAATGTGCAGAGGACCAAGAATACAAACAGAATGAGATATAGGTTTCCCCTGGGTTTTCTCATTTCCATAAGAGAGACAATCAAAGAAGCTGAGATTTGTGCCACTGTTAGTTACTCTTTTCCCTTCACAGTGCAAAATTCTTTATATACCTTCTCTGCATTCATCCTTACAATTTCTCTCTGAGCTATGGATCCAATCCTGCCCCCAAAAGAATAGCATGTGTGTTTCCACCAGAGGATTTATAAAACAGAAAAATAGTTATACAAATATGACAAAGGCAAAAGAGCAAATAGTCGATAATTAGAAAATATAAAGATTTATAAATTGGAGAAAAAAACTTTCTGTTCCCAGGACTGATGGAAATATAGAAAAGGAAACATAACCAAATTCAAGAATCTCAGAAGAGGAACTCTATAGGATTGGGGGTTAGATTGATTGAAAGGTACTGGTGCCTCAGAGCTGGTGTTTGGCTTCTGAAGTAGAGGTTCCACTCAGAGGTTGTTGGGACTATGGGGAGGGAGAACAGAGAAGATGTCAAGCAAATGCCCCAGCCCCTCATTGGGAAAATTTAATATAACATAAGAAGAGTAGATAGCTTGCTAATAAGGGAGTGCTATGCAGCTACTGTCTATACAAAGGGGTGCAGCAAGTCAAACACATGTCCATTCCATATCAACCATTTGCATACCTTCCTTTAGGATTTTTTTAATCATTTATGGATTTATTAAATGGTCTTTTTGTTATTGTGACATATTTTGATTACTGAATTGTTATATATGGACAAAATATTTTATTTTGTATATGTATGGCAGATACAGGCTTCTTGTTTGTTTGCAAATGTTTTGTGAACAAATAGTTCTTTACAAGAAGTTTATTTTGCCTCTTTTTCTTTTGGGTTTAATGCTTTTTAGGGTGTGACTAAGAACTCTGTACATAGCAATGTAGATTGGGCCCTTGACTTATGAACTCAATTTGATCTCAAAGGCTTGTTATAACTCAAGTTGGTTGTAAGTCAGTACAGCTGAGGTCTGGGTCTTTACCTGAGTACATCCTACAGATAGCAAGAGGCAGATGAATCTTCCATTAACCTAATTAACCCAAAGTTTTTGTATGCCAGTTTGGTAGTAACTTGAGGGTCCACTGTAGTAATTTCCTATACATTACTTATATATAACAATTTTATAGTTTAAGCATTTATGTATGGTTTTGATTCCTTTTGGAAGAACTATAGTGCAGGATGTGGCATAGAGGTCACAGATCCACAGCCCTTCTTTTTCCCCCTTTCTTTGTGGATAAATAGTGTTCCAGTATGAAACTTAAAATTTTATTCCCAGTGCAAGTGTTATATTGTTACTTTGTCAAAAGTCAATCAATTACATAAATGAGGATCTATTTCTCAATCTTCTATTACATACCATCGATTTGTGTATCTTTTAAAATTTTTTACTAGTCTATGTTTACAATATGTAATAATGACATTCATTTTTGGGAATTGGAGCATGTATATAATGCATCTTGAACATTTTCACTCTGTTTAAGAGAAAGTTCCATGTTGATAAAAATCTCTATTCTATTGTTGTTAGATGAAACACTGTGCAGATCATTCAAGTTCATTTGTTTGATGTAGTGATTCAACTCTGAGATTTCTTGGGGTTTTTTTGTCTGGTTGACCTATTTGTGAGACAGGGACATTGAACTCTCCCACTATGAGTCTGTCAATGTCTATCTGAACATTTGTTCAGTTTTTGTTTTAGAAATTGGATTGCCAGAATTCAGTCATATATATTTATAATTTTTATCTCTTCCTATAAAATTGTTCCTTTTACCCATATGTATTAGTATTCTTTTATCTCTTCTGATCAGCTTTGGCTTGAAGTCCACTTTGTCTGAAAATAAGATACTTAGTCTTACCTGCTTTTCAGCTCCTTTGGACTGCAGTATTGCTTTCCATCCTTTGAATTTCATTCTATGTGTTTTTGAAGTGTGTCTCTTGCAGGCAACATATAGTTGAGTTTGGTTTTTAGATCCAGTCTTCCAGTCTATGTCTTGTGATTGCAAAGTTAAGACCATTTCTATTTAAAATAATTACTGAAAGGTATTTACTGAATCTTGCGTCTTTACACTGCTCAATTCTTTATTTTTTCGCTTTTGTTTAACTACTGACTAAGTTAGATGCATTATTTCTGTTGGGCTCTTTGGTTATATTGGCCTTGCTGTCTCTATCTAAATTTCCTTTAAGTATTTTCTGCGACACTGGTTTGGCGGTGTACTTTGTCATGGAAAGTCTTTATTTCCAAATCAATTTTGAAAGATAATTTTGTAGGACATACTTTTTTGGGTTGAAAATTAATTTGGGTTAATTTTTTAGGCTTGAAAAACTTCACTGGAAGCTCTACTTTCCTTTAAGATTTTTATGAGAAATCTGCTGTTATTCTGGTATGCTTCCGTTGACGAGTTTCTTGCTGCTTAAACATGTTTTAGCATTCTTTGATGCTGAATATCTGGGATTTTAACTATGATTTGTTTTGAAGAAGTTCTTTTCTGGTTATGACTATTGGGGTTCTACATGCCTTGTTTACATAAAAATAAATATAGATTTGGAAAACATTCTGCTGGATTTTGGTGAATAAATTTTTATTCCATTTTTATCAGCTTTTAATCATTCATTCCTTTCATTCTATAATTGTTAAGATTATTTTTTAGACATGTACCAGCTTATGGATCCAGTTTCCATGGTAACATTGACTTTAGGGTATCACTGAGTACATGATCTACTATTTTAATCATGCCTTCTTCTTACACTATTTTCTCAGATTGGTCACTTCTGTTACCCACAATTTCAAGGGAATTTTTTTACATTGGATTTCTACTTGATTTCTCTGCATGATATCTAGTTCTTAATGATCATTCAGATATTGCATCAAATTGTTTGATTCAATAAGCATTTTGCTTGTGTCCTCTTAAGTTCCTTGAACACTTTACCAGATAATTCTTTATTTATTTACATCCTCTTTGAGCTTACTACACACCATATGGATTTGTTTGTTTATTTCTTCTTTCTTCTTCAATCTCTTCAAATATTCTAAGCATTTGTTTTCATACTTCCCCTACTTTATTGCCTGTAAGATAAGATTTCAGGGAGATAAGTGTTTTCAGGGGCATCTTGTTGCTTGGTTTATCCTTGGGCCTGGTGGGGGTGAGGTCAATGAACTTACCTTTCCCTCTGCAGGTAGTGCTTTGTTTGGTTGGAGTTGCAGTCTTGAGGGCAGGGCTAGCTGGAGGATTTTTGCCTCTCTTTTATGATTGGATACCTTCAATGGTATCAGAAGTGGAAGGGTAGTGTGACTGCTCAAGTACCCAGTTTTCTGTTGATTCCCAAAGGGATCATCCTGATCTCTGCCTCCTTCCCCCCATGATAATCTCTGCAGCTGCTTATGTCTACTTCCTATACCACTCCAGATGAGCATGCCAAGCAACATCCTCTGGCTGTGCCATCCCTCTCTGGTTCTCTTTCCACACTAAACTTTGATTGCACTCCACTGTTCACCCTCTCAGTTCAGTGGTGCCTAAGGGTTATGGCACTCAGCAGCTTTTGACTGGGGATGGAAGGGTTCCTGTGCAGATCCAAAGGTTGGGGGCAAGCAGGATACCCCACAGGTGCAGAGCTCACCAGTGTTTAGGGGAATGAGGCAAGGGTGCCTGTTTTGGCACTCCTGGAGGGACTAGTCTCCTCCCCTTGGTCACACTGCTCATCAGTGCTGCCCACCCTTAGTTATCACATCATTATACCAGTTTTCAAAAGTAATTAATGTAAGTCTTCTATGTCATTTATGTTCCCCTGACAATCCAAGAAATGATTAGACCTGTAAAACATGTATTATGGCACACCCTTTGAAGAAAACAATGTGAGGGAATTTGAGTGAATGTTGAAGACTTCAGACCAGGATTAATGTCAGATACCTAAAGAGAGAGAAGTGAAAGCATTGTTTCAGATAATCTCAGACTGCAGTGTGTCCCGTCCCGTGGGTAAGTCAACGGAGACCCTAGAGGGGGAGCAAGAATGACAAAGGACAGGGGACATGAGAGATGGAGACAAGACAGGTTTCTGATCAAGTCTCATTTATTGCGGAAGCTGCTACAGCATATATACCGTAGGGTTAGAGGGAGGGAGCAAGGGGAGGGTACTGGGGCTACTTCCTTGTTACCGGGTAGACTTGCAGCAGGCTTAGACATGCCCGTAAAAGGCACTCGAGAGTTCTAGTGGGGGGGGCAAGGCCCCCCACAGGTCCTCCCTTTAAAATT
>NW_004624880.1:71448-90339 GCF_000247695.1 Heterocephalus glaber | reverse complement strand
TATGTAAACTTTCAATGGAGTTTTTAATCTCCTGGAAATCTGTTTGCATCTGTTTTAAGGATTACATTTATTTCCTATGTTGGGATTCCATCCTGTTCCTCAACTCCTCTACTTTTTTATCTGTCTGCTCTAGATTTATTAATCATGTCTTGCACTGTGGGCACAATCTCTGTTGTTATCTTAGAAATTATTTCTGATTTCCTTTTTTCCAGGTCCTCTTTCATTGCCAGTTCAGGTTGTCCAAGTAGTTGAGTATCAGCTTGTTCCATCTCATTTCCCATTGGGGTATTTTTAGGTGATCTAGAAGTCTGGTTTTGAAAGTGGTTTACATGTCTTCTCATTTCAACAGATGCAGCTTATTGTGCCTTTGTTAAGGCAAATTTTTGTTCCCCCAGTTGTCTTCAATTCTCACCAAGCCACCAAGCAACCTTTTCTCTGCTGCTCACCAGTGTACCAATTCCTGAGTTCAGAATGGTTGCCTTCTGGCTCCCTGAACTGACCTGTTCTTTGGGTGGTCTTCTGGCTGGGGTCTGTGCACAGTTTGTATGATATCTAGGTGTGCCTCTGGGTAGGGCCTGCCCCCCTATGTAGCTGTTGTCTCTGAGGGCCTCTGGCTGGGAGCTGTGCACCCCAGACTCTAGTGTCTGAGCAGGCTTCTGGCTAGGGTCTCTGAGATCTTACTGATGGTATGGGGTTGGCCTCTGGCTGATGCTTGTGCACCTGTGCAGCTCTTTTCTGCACTTCCCTTTGGCTTGGGCTTGTATGCTTGAGCCACTGATGTCTGGGTCAGACCCTGGATAGGATCTGCCTGCAGCCGAGTGGCTCTGGCCCACATTCCTCCAGGAAATATTGATTAAATGTGGATGAATGGGAAAACAAGTCACTTATAGGAATTTTCCATTAAGAATATCAGTCACTCCTATTGATCTCTAGGGAAAGTAGTGCCTCTTCTTTTTATAATGCTAACCAGTGAATGTGCCTCAATTGTTCTCCATGTTGGCTCCCTGCTGTGTTGGCTCCTGGAGGGTTGGCACCTTGAGGATTGGGGCTTTGAGGGCTGGCACCTTGAGGTAGGCCCTGTCTAATTGCCTATGAGATATCTAATTAAGTTATCTATCTAAAATATTCTCCCCTCTGAAGAAGTACCCTTGAGTGCCATGAGGGAGTAAGGCATGAAGACCATTCTAAATACTTCCAGCTGAAGAGGATCATAGTTATGATCAGCAGTCAGAGTTACTCTACAGAGGATCTAAAGGCCCTCAATAGGTGGAGGCATTGTCATCTTGAGTAGCCTTATAGCTTTAAGATGGAGGAGAGAAATGTCAAAGAAACAATTAAGAATACATGGGCTAAATAATAAGGTCACCAGAGTTTTTATGAATAGAGTCAGCAAGTGTTTTCACCAGGAAGAACTAGTAATAGCTTTTTACAGAGAGGATGACGAGAAGGTCCAGTGGACTTCAGAATCCAATATCTAAGTTGTATTGTAGTTTAACAGTTATAAACTTTTTACAACATCAATCTGGTGGATCCCAGTAAAAGAAGTCTAGCATATTTTTCTTTGGTTCTATTTGTATGACCATTTGGAATTTGGCAGCCTCTTGCATTAAAAATATACTTTAATTCCCATTATTTTTTAATATTTAAAAATTGTGCATAGTAAAAAAGCCTTTATTTCATGGCAGTTTAATTCCCTTGGGTTCTTCTGATTTAGTATATCTTTCTCCATAGTAGATTAAAATCAAATCTGTAAGAAAAAAATACATCATAGGCTACCATTTCAAGAAAACATTATTTATTTTTTAAATTTTTTCCATTAAGTTTATTGGTACATTTTAGGCATACAGTATAGCTACATTCATCATTTGGATCTTGTACCTTTACATGCTTTATCTTGGTTCTAATTTTTCCTCATTCCCCTGCTCTCCCTTCAACCCCACCACCCTTCCCTATTTACAAAGACTTTGTTTCCATTTTTTCATTTTCTCATTTTTTTTCTTAAGATGACATAATTTATAATTCCCCTGTGTACAAGACTATGCATTTGTGCTTGTGACAAAGCATCTATTTTTAATTTTTTTGAAAAAAATTCATACAAATTAAAAAAAATTTCTTATCAATATACAAGTCCACCTGAACTCTTAACCCATAGTGTCATCTTTTAACTCTTTAGAATAATAACAAAACTAAAAAATTGACTTTGGTACAGTAATGCTAAGTAGACCAACTATGCAACTCCAACTACTGAAGATGTACAAGTATGTGTCTGTATGGATCTACACATAAATCTTTGCAATTCAATCCTATGTATTTGAATTCAGGCAAAATTTTCAACAATCATGATAAAGCCATATTTCATCACCATGAATGAACTCTGACACAATCTCTTTATAGTCATGCCAATCACCTCCCACTTTCATCTCCATCCTCTGGATACCAATAAGCTGTTCTCCACTACAGTTTGATCATTTCTGGGGATGATGAATGGACTCATACAATATGTAACTTTAAGAATATTTTTCACTCAATATGAGACCCTTCAGTTCCATCCAAGCTGTGTATAACAACAATTTACATTTAACTGCTGAGCAGTTTTCCACTTAGAACAATCCAAGGTTATTCAATCTTCAATAGTAATTTTAAGAGTAATAAGTTCTTGTTTTGATACAAAGCTTATCTGGTTTCTTTTTGGAAAATATTTCAAGACAAAGGGCTTGAGGATCACAATGGAGACTGACTTTCTAGAAATTTTCTTTTAAGTCAAGGGCATCTCCTCCTTTCTCCTTCAAGAATATAGGCAAAACATTCAGATTTTCTAGCTCTTATGGTCTACCAAAGGCAAGTGAACCAGAGTATGTCCCGTCATTATTCTTTGTGAAAGTGTACAACATCTTAATGACCAGTCAGGAAAAGGCACTTGGGAATAAAAGTAGGTATATATAATGGGAATCTGTGGCGATTTTTTGTAGACTACTCCATTCAACAAGCATCTCCTCCATCCAGTTTGGGTCCCACAGAAGTTATGCAAAAGAGCATGAAGCCAAGTACACATCAGTTCAAAAAATAAAACAGATTTTATTTGATTTATGTAACCAAAATAAATGTATTTGGTTAAACCAGTATGTAAGGGACAGGTACTGCTAAACAAAAGCAAAAAGAGAAAAGTAAAATATCCACCTTCAAGAAGTTTCAAAAGTTTTCAGAAAAAAAAAAACATGGGCCATCCATGCTACCTCACTCCCTTGCAGGCCTCCCAGCCAGGGGTGCACCGGTGAGGACCAGAGACATGCAGGTATCTGCAACACCACCCCAGTGCCCCTCCACCTCTGGCCTCCAGGTTGCACCTGTACCTGGATCCACACCCCAGAGGCAAAGGGGGTCATAAAGGCCATTGTCTTAAGCTCCACAAGATAGAGCAGAAGTCAACAACAGAAAGAAGGCCTCTCTCAGGCTCCTTGATGAAAATTGAAGCCCACTGGAAAAGTGAAGAGAATCTCTGCAATAAAGGCCCACCAGACCACCATAGATGGTAAATTGGAGGGAACACCACCTCCCATTTGAACCTGGACTATCTTCAGGGGAAGGGCAGGTGGAACCTGCAGAATATTGCAGAGTTCAACCCTGCAAGAGGTCAGGGAGCTCAACTTGGGCCTTGCAGCCAGAAATCAGCCTGAATCACAGGGGACTGCTGCTAGCTTGCTGAGACTAATTGACTTAGATCTGCACACTGCTGCCCACATTGTCTATTGTGTCAGCAGAGACATACCCTAAAGGAGGCCCTTCATTTTTATTTTTTATTTTCAAAATTATTTTTTCTCTTATTTTTAATTTTCAGTTGTTATTTTTTTCTATTCTTTTCAATTATTATCTTTCATCTTTCTCTTTTTTCTTTTCTTTCTCTCTTTCTTTCACTCTCACTCTCCCACATTGTTCTTCATCTCTTTTTTTGTTCCTGTTTCTGCCCTAATTCAGATTTCTTCTTTCTTTTTCTTTTCTTCTCTCTTTTTCCTTCTCCTCATTGTTATTAGTTTCAAAGGAAAGTGAATAAAGTTTCTAGCTTCCCTATTGCTGACAGGTTGTTCTGTTCTTGTCTTTGTTCTTTCATTCTGTCTTTTCCTCTTGTCTTCAATAGTTCCCTAGTGTTTCTGTGATCTTCCTGTGTCCTCTGGCCTGACTTCTAACTTTTCCCTATCCTTATACCTATCTATCCTTCCCTCACCAACTCCTTCTAAACCAACATCAAGAAGGGTAAATTTGCTTTATTGAAGGGTTTATTCACTATAAACATATTTTGCCTATTTTTCCCTGGTCCTCAATTTTGATTTAATTCTCATGGTTAAAGGTGATAGATTAATAACTACCACAAATTGTCATTTTCTAAGCTGTACTTTATACTATTGTTATTTCTGATTGTATCACTTGGGCTAAGGTGTTGTGATTGATCTAATCAGTTATCCTTTTGGTATAATGAAAATGAGAGTGACTCAGAGTCATTAGAGATTCAAAACCTTAAGACCAGCTATATCTGGAAGACACCTCTGAGAAGCAATTATTCCATAAGGGTTCTGAAAACAAGCAACAAAGATACCTACAATAAGCAATATCAAAGTATCAACCCAGGAACTAAACCAAGGACAGTACCAACCACAAAAATAGAAATCCAAAGATATTTAAGTAAGGGACAATCCCAGACTTCCAGCTCACCAAAGGCAAATTCTGGGGGAAACGAAGTGGAAAAGTCTGATCATCAACCACCTGTACACCCTGAACTGATAGCACAGGAAGTAACAAAACAGATGAATGAGGCTCTAGAAAAATTCAAAACAGAATTAATTTCCCAGATATGTGCAGAGATGGTGAGCAGAATGAAAGACATGATTAGAGACTCTAGAACAGAAACAGATAAAAAAATTAGATGAGTTCAGGACCATGATGGAAGCCATGAATGCCCAGCATAGGAAAGAAATGGAAATCATGTACACTCAAAATAGGAAAGAAATGGAATCCATGAAACAGATTCAAACAGATATTCAGGAGATTAAAAAACTCTATTGAAAGCATACACAGCAGACTGAGCTGATATGAAGACAGAATATCAGAAGTAGAAGTCAAGATGGCAGTCAATGACCATGAAAAGAGATATCTCTTAAAACTAGTAAGGGACCATGAGAAAGCAATCCAACAGCTCCTAGATAACACAAAGAAGAATAATATAAGACTGATAGAAGTCCACAAAAAAGCAGGAGAAAGTACAAATGACATTAAAAAACTGTTCAAAGAATTAATGACAGAAAACTTCCCAAACAGAGCAAAAGAATTTGACATATAGATAAATGAGTCATATAGGACTCCAACCAGCCATGATCAAAAAAAATCTACACCTAGACATATAATAATCAAGATCCCAGAAACCCAACAGAAGGACAAAATACCACAAGCAGTTAGAGAAAAGAAACAAATCACATGCAAAGGAAAGCCCATCAGAATCACAACAGACTTTTCAACTTAGGCCCTCAAATCAAGAAGAGCCTGGGGTGAGGTATTTCAAGCCCTGAAAGAAAACACCCTCCAACCTAGACTGAGATATCCTGCAAAATTACCTTTCAAAATTGATGGAGAAATAAGATACTTCCATGGCAAAGAATACTTGATAAACTTCATGAATACCAAAGAGCACTCCAAACAATTCTAAAAAATATCATAGAAAAAGACAATTAATGTCAAAACTCCATGAGGCCAAATAGAGCAAATCCATCAGGCAAGGCAAGAAATTAAAAGAAGAGAGAGAAAAACTAAAAAATAACCAACAACAGGAAAATAGCATGACGAGCATAAGTCAATTTGCATATCAGTTATGACCATCAATGTTAATGGCCTCAACTCACCAATCAAAAGAAACAGAGTGCCTGAATGGATTAAGAAGCAAAATCCAACAATATGCTGTATACAAGAAATGTACCTAATTCAAAAAGAAACCCATACACTGAAAGTAAAAGGATGGAAAACAGTTTTCCATGAAACAGGAATCCCCCCAAAAGCAGGGGTAGCTATCTTATTGACAGACAAAGTAAATTTCAAATCAAAACTAATTAAGAGAGACAAAGAAGGTCACTACATCCTTGTAAAGGGAACAATCGAAGAGGAAGAGATGACAATCATAAATATATATGCATCAAATACTAATGCCCCCAACTATACCAAAGAAATATTAAGGGACATGAAAAATCAAATAAGCACTAATACAATAGTAGTGGAGACCTATATACCCCACTGTCACAAATGAACATATCATCTACACAAAAAATCAACAATGAAATACTAGAACTGAACAAAGCTTTTGAAAAAATGAACTTAATAGACATCTACAGAGTGTTCCACCCCACAAAAATCAGAATATACATTCTTTTCAGATGCACACAGGTCATTCTCTAAAATAGCCCACATACTAGTTCATAGAACATGTTTAAGAAAATGCAAACTATTTGAAGTTATCCCGTATATATTATCAGACCATAGTGCAATTAAACTGGAGATCAATTGCATAAGAAACCACAAGAACTTCACAAACACATGGAAATTGAATAACACTTTACTGAACAACCAAAGGGTCACAGAGGAAATTAAAGAAGAAATTAGACAGGTTCTACAAGTAAATGATAATGCCAGTACAACACACAGGAATCTATGGGACACAATGAAAGCAGTTCTGCAAGGGAAATTTATAGCAGTGAATGCCCACACTAGGATAACAGAGCTCAAATAAACAACTTAATGCTGAATCTTAAGCTTCTAGAAAAAGAAGAGCAAGTCCAACCCAAAGTTTGTACAAGGGAGGGAATTATAAAGATTAGAGCAGAAGTCAATGTAATGGAGACTAAGAGAATGATACAAAAAAAATCAAGGAAATGAAGAGTTGGTTTTTTGAAAGAATAAAATAATTGATAAACCCTTAGCCAACCTTATTAAAAAAGGAAAGAAAAGGCTCAAATCCATGCAACTAGGAATGAAAAAGGTGAAATCACAACAGATCCAGCACAAATCCAGAGGATCATCAATACCTACTTCAAGAACCTGTACTCTAATAAAATGGAAAACAGATGAAAAGGACAGATTTCCAGATACATATGAATTACCAAAGTTCAAAAAATAAGATATAAAAATTCTAAATACCCCAATTACAATCAGTGAAATTGAAAATGTAATTAAAAATTTACCAAAAAAGAAAAGCCCAGGTCCTGATGGCTTCACTGCTGAATTCTACAAGACATTTAAAAAAGAACTATTGCCATTACTCTTTAAACTCATCAAGGAAATTGAAAGGGAAATAAGGCTTCCAAATTCATTCCTGGAAGCAAGTGTGACTTTGATTCCAAAACCAGGGAAAGACCCAACCCAAAAAGAGAACTACAGGCCAATCTCCCTAATGAACTTAGATGCAAAAACCCTCAATAAGATACTGGCAAACAAAATGCAGAGTGTCATCAAGAAGATCATATACCCTGACTACACTGGATTTATCCCAGGGATGCAAAGATGGTTCAAAATACATAAATCATTAAATGTAATACACTATATTTGTCCCGACCCGCGGGTAAGTCAACGGAGACCCTAGAGGGAGAGTGAGAATGGAGAGACAAGAGACACAAGAGACGGAGACAAGACAGGCTTCTGATTAAGTCTCGTTTATTGCCGGGCTAGCTAGAGTTTATATAGGGAAGGGATGGGGGGAGGGAACGAGGAGAGTCATTGGCGAATCGCTAGGCAGAGGGCGGGAGGATCCTACTTTTGAAAGCGGGAAACAGAAACTTAAACTTAGGCGGGAGACGTTACTCAGGCGGGAAGTTCAAACTTAACCTAGGCGGGAAACTCAAATTTAGGCGGGAAGCGGGAAACAGAAACTTAACTCAGGCGGTTTGATACATGATTGCCCGGTGGGCTAGTTTCCCACATATATTAACAGAGTCAAGGACAAAAACCATATGATCATCTCAATAGATGCAGAAAAACATTCAATAAAATTCAACACCTATTCATGATAAAAACCCTGAAGAAAATTGGAATAGAAGTTCTTTATCTCAACTTGATAAAGGCTGTCTATGAAAAACTAACAGCAAACATCATACTAAATGGTCAAAAATTGAGAACCTTCACACCAAAATCAGGAATAAGATAAGAATGTCCACTATCACCACTCCTGTTCAATATAGTTTTGGAAACATTAGCCACAGCAATTATAGGAGAGAAAGAAATAAAAAGATAAAGATAGGAATGAAGAAATTAAATTGTCATTATTTGCAGACAACATGATACTCTATATAGAAGAACGCAAAAACTCCATCAAAAGACTTCTAGACTTAAATTCAATAGAGTAGGTGGGTACACGGTCAACTTTCAAAAATCAATAGCCTTCTTGTACACAAATAACAGATGCACTGAGAGAGAAATTAGGTAAACAATCCTTTCATAATAGCATCACAAAAAATGAAATATCTAAGAATCAATCTAATGAAGACAGCAAAATACCTCTACATTAAGAACTACAACACTCTGGAAAAAGAGATTGAAGAGGATATAAGAAAAAGGAAAGATATCACTTGTTCCTGGGTAGCAAGAAACAATATAGAGAAAATTCCCATATTTCCAAAACTGCTACACGGATTCAGTGCAATCCCAATGGAAATTCCATCAGCATATATCAAAGAACTAGAGAAAACAATACCAGAATTCATCTGGAACCAGAAGAGAACTACAATAGCAAAAGCAATTCTAGGCAACAGAGACATGGCAGTGGGTATCACAATCTCCAACTTAAAAATATACTACAAAGCTACTGTGATAAAAACAGCCTGGTACTGTCAGAGAAACAGACCTGAGGACAAGTGGGACAGATTAGAAGATGCAGAAACAACTCCAGACTCACTCAGCCACCTCATCTTTGACAAAGGAGCCAAAACCCTCACCAAAGGAAAGATAGCCTATTTAATAAATGGTGCTGGAAAAATTGGGTTTCAACTTGCCAAAGATTAAAACTAGACCTATATCTCTCACTGTGCATTAAACTAAAATTGAAATGAGTTAAAGATTTGAATATTAAAGCAGAAACACTAAACTAGCTGGAAGTGAGGTTATAGAGAACTCTTGAAGACACTGGCCTAGGAAATGATTTTATGAACAAAATCTCAGTTGCATATGACCTATCACAAACAATCAACAAGTGGGATCTCTTCTTATTAAAAAGCTTCTGCACAGCAAAAGAAACCACCAACAGTGCGAAGAGACAACCCACAATGTGGGAAACATTTTTCACCAGTTGTTCCTCACACAAAGGTCTACTATCTGGAATCTATAAAGAACTTTAAAAAATCAGACCTCCCAAATTTAAGTACCCAATCCAAAAAATGGGCATCTAAAATGAACAGACATTTCTCAAAGTAGAAATAGCAAATAAATATGTGAAAAAGTGTTCAATGTCACTGGTCATTTGAGAGACACAAATGTAAACAACACTGAGATTCCATATCACCCCAGAAAGAATGGCTGCTATCAAGAAATCAACCAATAACAAATGCTGGCAGGGCTGTAGGGGAAAAGGAACACTGCTCCACTGCTAGTGGGAGTGTAGACTCGTGCAAGCACTGTGGAGAACAGTATGGAGATGCCTCAAAGGACCATGATTGGAAGTCCCATTTGATCCAGCTATTGCCCTTCTGGGTATCTTCCCAAAAGAATCACACCACAGCAATATATGTGCACCCATGTTCATAGCAGCACAGTTTGTAATAGCTAAAACTTGGAAACAGCCCAAATGTCTAACAAATGGAGACTGGATAAAAAAAATGTGGGGTTTTTAAAAAATAAAATGGAGTACTACTAAGCCATAAAGATTGAGAAATTAGAAACATTTTAGCTAAATGCATGCACATTGAGGTGCTACTCTTAAATGAAATAAATAGGACACACCTGTGTAAATACCAAATAGTTTCTCTGGTGTGAGAAATTGAAAGTGTAAATAAGGACTAAAGGGTATAATAGATAATGTGAAATAGGAAAAAAGGGGCAATAGGGAAGGGCAAGTGGGAGGGGTAAGGGAAAAGAAAGAACTGAATGGAATTAACATGAGAAGATGAAGACAAAGTCTTTGTAAATAGAGAGGGGTGGGGGGGTTTAAGGGAGGGCAGGGGAATGGAGGAAAAATAGGAACCAAGATAGATTAGATAAAGTTACAAATTTCCAATCATGAATATCATTATATTGTATACCTAAAATGCACCAATAAAACTATTTTTTAAAAAAAATAAGCAAGACCCAACAATGTACTGCATATAAGAAACACAGTTAAGTCAAAAAGAAGTTCATAGACTGAAAATCAAAGTTTGTAAAACATTGCTCTATGTGACAGAACCTGGAAAAATTGAGAGTAGCTATTCTATTTGCAGATAGTGAATTTAAAGATTAACAAGAGAAATGAAGAAGATCACTGCATATTTGTTAAAGGAATACTTTAAGAGGAAGAGATAACAGTCATAAATATATAAGCACCAAATACCAGTGCACAAAACTATATAAAACAAATATTAATGGACATGAAAATCAAATGAGCAATAATACAACCACATTGGGGGATCTCAATACCTCACTGTCACAAATAGACTGATAAACTATAAACTAGATTTAAAAATTAACAAAGAAATATCTGAATTGAACCACATCTTTGAACAAATGGACTTAGTAAATGTCCAGAGTGTTCCACCCAACAATATCAGAATACACACTCATCTCAGCTGCACATGAGATGTTCTCCAAAATAGACTGGATGCTAGTTCTTAGAACATTCTTAAGTAAAGCAAAGGAATTATCCCATGCATATTATCAGATCATCATGCAAAGAAATTGGAAATTAATGGCAAAAGAAACCATATGAGCTACATAAACACGTGGAAATTAAATGACACCCTCTTAAACAATCAATGGGTCACAGATTAAAGAAAAAATTTCACTGTTTCTACAAATAGTAGTGCCAATACAACATAACAGAACTCATGGGATGAAATTAAAGTAGTCCTGTGAGGGAAACTTATAGTGGTGAATTCCCACATCAGAAAAACAGAGTGAGATCAAATTAACAACCAAATGTTAAACCTCAAGGAAAAAGAACTGTAAGTCAAGCCCAAGGCTTGTATGAGGGAGGAAAGTATAATGAACAGAGCAAAAATTAATGCAACTGAAACTAAGAAATCAATACAAAGAATCAATGAATCAAAGAGTTGATTCTTTCAAAGATTATATAAAATTGACAAACCCTTATCCCGCCTTATCAGAAAAGGAAAGAAAAGACTCAAATCTATGCAGTTAGGAATGAAATGGGTGACATCAAAACAGATACTGCTTAAATCCAGAAAATTATAAATATCTATGACCAGAACATGTATTCTAATAAGATGGAAAACACAGAAGAAAGGGACAGAATCCTAGATACATATGAATCAAGAAGATAAAAAATTATAAGTAACCCAATATCAGTCAATGAAATTGAAGATGTAATTAAAAACCTACTTGCAAAGAAAATTTCAGGTCCTGAAGGATTCAATGCTGAATTCTACATGAAATTCAGAGAAGATATAATGATACTACTCCTCAACTATTTAATGAAATTGAGAGGGAAGCAATACTCCCAAACTCATTCCTGGAAGCAAGCAATACCTTGATACCAAAGCCAGAGAAGGATCCAATCAAAACAAAAGAACTACAGACCAATCTCTATAATGAACACAGACACAAAAATTCTCTATGTGATACTGGTAAACAGAATGCAGCAAATCAGCAAGAAGATTATACACATGACCAAGTAAGATTCAACCCAGGAATGCAGGGATGGTTCATCACATGCAAATTAATAAATGTAATAAAACATATTAACAAAACCAAGGACAAAACCACATGATTATCTCAATAGACTCAGAAAAAGCATTTGACAAGGTCCAAACACTGATTCAAGAAAAAACCCTACAAAAAATTGGAATAGATGGTCTTTACCTTAATCTGATAAAAGCCATCTATGACAACCTAACAGCCAATGTCATACTAACTAAACAAAAACTGAAAACTTTCATTCTAAAATCAGGAACAAGACAAGGATGTTCACTAACACCACTCCTATCCAGTATAGTTCTGGAAACATTAGCCAGAGACACTAGACAAGAGAAAGAAATAAAAGGAAAAAAGACAAGAGAGGAAGAAATTAACTTATTATTTGCAGATGACATGATACTCTATATAGAAGACCCCAAAAAGTCCATCAAAAGATTTCTAGATTCAATAACCAAATTCAATAGCATAAATGGATACAACATCAACACCCAAAAATCAATAACATTACTGTACAAAAATAACAAATTCACTGAGTGAGAAATCAAGGAAAGAAAAGTCATGAAATTTAGAGAAGATCTAATGCCACTACTCATGAAATTCTTTAATGAAAAAATGACATATTTAAGAATCAATCTAATGAAAGGAGTAAAGGACCCTTACATTGAAAAGTACAGTACTTTGAAAGTAAAGACTGAAGAAGATATCAGAAAATGGTAAAATATCCCTTTTTCTTGGGTAGGAAGAACCAATATAGAGAAAATGACCATACTTCCAAAACTGTTCTACAAATTTAAGGGAATCCTGATCAAAATACCAGTAGAATAACTCACAGAAGTAGAAAAAACAAACCCAAAATTCCTTTGGAACTGAAAGAGACATAGAAAAGCAAAAGCAATTCTGGGCAAGAAAGGCAAGGCAAGAAACATCCCTGACCTGAAATTACACTGCAAATCTACAGAGATAAAAACAGCATTGTACTAGGGGAAAAACCCTGAATATCAATGGGAAAAATTAGAAGAGAAAATAACCCCAATCACACTTAACCATCTTATCTTTGACAAAAAGGCCAAACACTTTCACTGGAAGAAAAGATAGCCTTTTCAATAAATGGTGTTGGAAACACTAGCTTTCCACATGTTGAACATTAAATCTAGACACATATCCCTCACCATGCACTAAACTAAAATTGAAATGGATTAAAGATCTAAGTATTAAAACAGAAAAACATGTGCTAGAAGATAAAATAGAAAGCCCTCTTGATGATATAGGGGTAGGCAAAGGTTTTTATTAACAGAACCCTGATCACACAGTAAGTATTACAAAGAATCAACAACTGGAATCTCATTACATTAAAAAATCTTTTGCACAGCAAAAGAACCACCAACAGAGTGAAGAGACAGCACATAGAGTGGGAAAATATTTTTTACCAGTCATTCCTCAGACAAAGGACTGCTATCTAGAATATATAAAGAACTTTTTAAAAAATCAGATCCCCCAAATTTAAATACCCAATCCAAAAATGGCATGTGAAATGCACAGACATTTCTCAGATGAAGAAGTACAAACAGCAAATAAATATATGAAAACATATTCAACATCATGATTATTTGAGAAATGCAAATTAAAACAATACTGAGATTCCACTTCACTCCAGACAGAATGACCATTATCAAGAAATCAACCTATAATAAATGCTGGAAGGGTTGTGAGGAAAAAAGAACTCTTCTCCGCTGTTGGTGGAAGTGTAGACTGGTACAACCACTGAGGAAATTGATATGGAGATTCCTCAAAAACTAAAACTAGAGGTTCCATTTGACCCAGCTGTTTCTCTTTCCATTTTTTATTTTATTTTATTTTTTTTGTACTGGGGATCAAAGTCGGAACCCTGCACTTGCAAGCCAAGCACCAGAACCACTGAGCTAAATCCCCAGCCCTGCATCCCTTCTTTTATCTCCCCAAAAGAATTAAAAGCATCATTCCACACAATATATGCACACCCATGATTATACCTGCAAAATTTGTAATAGCTAGATCTTGGGAACAGTTAAAATGCCCATCAACTGATGAATGGATAAAGATGATGTTGGGTTTTTATACCATGGAGTACTACTTTGCCATTAAGAATGATAAACTTGAGACATTGCTAGGTAAATGGATTTTCCTTGAGGCCATATTCTTAACTGAAATAAATGGGACACACGTCTAAATATTACATTATTTCTAAGGTGTGGAAAGCTGAAAGGATAAATAAGGATCAAAATGTAAGATGGATATTGGTAAATAAAATTAAATATTCAAATGGGAAGAGGTACAAGGGAGGGAGGAGGGAGAAAGAAAAGAAAGGAAAACAAAAAAAGAGAAGGAATAAAATGGAAGCAAAGCTTTGTAAATAAGAAGAGTTTTGAAGGAAGGAGAGAGGGTTGGGGAAAGAAAAAGAATCAAGTTACATAATGCACAGGTACAAATTCCATATGATGAATGTGATCATTTTGTGTACATAAAGTGTGCCAATAAAATCAACTTTTAAAAACGTGATGAGGATGTAGGCAAGAAAGACTATTATATTCTCTAATACACAATATTTAATTGCGTGTTTTTGGTCCAGAAGTTCTTTGGGGGTGCAGTTTGTCTAATGAATCCCAATGCTTATCCCCAATCTCACTGCACAGGATAGAGTTATAATTTCTCAAGAAAAAACCAAAATGAATCCCACAAGATAAGCCTTCTTTGTGTGCTGAAGGAGATGAACACCTCACGGATTTATTAAAAGTTTTTATTTCCTTAGGGAATTTTTCAGGCTTCATCTCTAAATGAGACACAATTCAGGAATAATTAACTTTTCATTTTAATTTCCAAAGGGAATATTTTCCTCAAAGGAATGAAAGGTTGCAAAATTGCTAATTCGAATGTTCAAATGAAATGAGTGGGAGAACTAGTCTATTTTTCTTCTTTCTAATGAGAAATCACTTTTGGTCTGCTTTTCTTAGATTTATTTTAAATTTTCAAAATGGCTAGAAGAAATAATTTTGAATGTTCTCTCCACAAATACATAATAAATGTTTGAAATGGAGGATATGCTAATTACATTTATTTGACTACACATTATATACATGTATGATTTCTGAAATTATTTTTTCTTAAATTCTTCCTCCATCCTTAGCTTTTCTTATTTTTTTTTTCTCTAAAAGGGACCTCTACTAATATGGGATTAAAAACCAGGCAGGATAACTCTTCTTGTTCTCACCACTCTCATGGTGAACAAGATTTCAGGATCTGACCTTCAATTTATAGAGCCAGTTTATTATTTTTGTCAGTACACCAAAAATAGGAAAAGACTTAGATCATAAGAGAAAGTGAATGACAACTTAATATTGTTTATTGAGACATATAGCTGGCATGCTACAGAACTACTGCTGTGAATGATGGTAATTATACAACTCAGAATAAAATAACTTGCTAAGTCCACTCAGCTGGACTTTGGGTTCAAATAATTCAGTACTTCTTTCATTATATGAAATACTGTTCTCCCTCCCCTCCCCAATTCTTTGATAGTTTTTCCAGTTTTATATTCCTATTGACTAGAAAATGGGATTAGAACACTAATTTAGAATAAGCATACTGCAAGAGCTAAATGGTGCTCTGAAGCAAAGTACTGGTACACTATATCATATAAATACCACTTACTACATGGTTACAACAAGATGGAAAATGTGCATTATGTGTTGTAAATAGTCAATTGTACATTGATGTCTATTATGCCTTGAGCACAGTTCAGATTTTGGAACATAATGTTTAAACATGAAATGATTATAGAAATATATAATACGTATTTTATTTTATGGTGCATTGCTTATATAAAATTTGATTTTTAATTTTTATAAAGAAAAAATTATTGAACAGTTTTCTTAAAAAAATAGAAGACTGTCAGGGAGACATAATTACCTGGAGTGCATTGCTAGAAAAATTCTGGGAGCTGTGATTGTGTTGGGAGGGTGGAGACAGAGACACATAGAGATAGATAAAAAGGCAGAGAAACAGGGAACAAGAAAAGAAATTCAAATTCATAGTTAAATGAAGTCTTAAATTTACATTTTACTTTTTCATGTTATAATTGAACAAAATAGGTTTAGTATAAGTACTATTTATTAGCTAGAAACTGCAATTAGGAAATACAGGCTGCTAATCAGTATCACACTCATGTAAAATCATATAAGGAGAATACATAATCTAGGAAAACTTTGCATCACATCATGAAAAATGTCTAAAATGAATTTTTACTGAGTTTTGGAATCTGAATAGAACATAAGTTGCACATAGACATTGTCCTGGATGTAGGCCCCAGCCTTGCATTCCATTCCTCTCTAATTCCTCTGAAAGACCCTTTTCATGGTGCTATCAATTCCATTGCTCCTCATCTTTCTGCTATTTTCATAGGACCTAAGGAAATCAGATTGCACTTTTAAGTTTTCCAGTCATTCACCCCAGCTGTTGGGAATTCTGACTCTGAGTCCACAAATGTTCTGATCTAAGCTAGGTTTTGCTTTTAAACCTCCTATCACACTTAGTACCTACCATAGGTTATTTCAAATCATCCCCTGGGTCATAAAGTCCTCCACTCCATCTCTGACATCTCTAACAACAGGTGTCAATTTCTTATTTCATGGAGGAAAAAATATTTGGAAATACTTAAAATAATAAGGAATATTTCATCCAGGCTCCTGGCTTTGATTTCCTCTGCCTCCAGGAATTGTGACTCAGGTGATTCTCCCCTCTCATTCCCCTGACTCTTCTTTCAAGAATTTTTATTTTCAAAGCAAGGGGAAATATTTGACTATTATTAGAGAGATTAAAGGCAATGTGTCTTTTACTTTACTCAATTTTTTAATTTAAATATTCACTGTATCTTTTGATCACTTCTTGTTTGATCAACCATTTTTATGGCAGTTTTTGTCAAATAAAAACCTTAGTGTGTCCTCATCCACCTTTTTCACTAGATCTGGCATGGCACAACTTCTGACTTTTCCCAAAATCAAAATGACAAAGAAAGTTAAACATTTTGAAATGATTCAGGGCATCAAGTCAATCACAACAAGGAAACTAAAGACAGTCACAAAAGAGACTTTAAGAACTGCTTCAGATAGTGGCAAGAATGATGATACTTAAACACGAAGGAGTATTTTGAGGGGATTAATGGCAATGTATCTTTTACTGTAATAAATTTTTAAATATTCACTGTATTTTGTAATCATACCACATATACTTATGTGTGTATATTATATATGTATGCATGTACACACATTCACACACACATCATACATGGTTTAAAAGTTGGAATCAAATTTATCTAATGCTTGCAACTTCTTTTATCACCAAAATGTACTATATATATATATATATATACGTAAAATTTTATAGAACATTAATTTTTAAATGTGCACAGTTTATAATTGAATGCTTTTACCATGTTATTTAAACAAGTGCCTACTGTTAAGAAATGTTTCTTTTTATTTGCAACTAAAATAATATTAAGATAAAAATCAATGCATTATAACTTATTCTTTTAAATTTTTTAAATGCCAGAACATACACCAAGCCAATGTCATGATCCCTTTCTATACTTTCAATTTTACCCTTAATTATAACAAAAACTAAGAAATCAAAGCGGGAACAGAAACCAACGTACTTGCCTGAAAATTAATTACACCTTATTTATTTTACCACTGCCTCTAAAAATTTCAAAATATTGGAAGAAAAACAGAAGTAGTTTTTAGCTATAAAACAACTATTAAATAAAAATGTCTTTTTCCTTTTTATAATTGATATGCGGGAGTGTGTAATTTAGCATAACCTCACATCTGTGAAAATTTGAAGAGACTTTCAGAGTGAGAAGTCTTAAAACAAAAATCCTACATACCTAGGTTTTAAAATGTTTATTAATAAAAATCTGTAGACGTATTGAACAATGAATTTCATGTGTATACAGTTGCTTTTTGTTCTTCTATTCATTAGATATCATTTAGAAATGAGTTTTCAGTATACCTTCCACTCTGAAAATTCAGAGAAAGTTAGAATGGCATTCTAAGTTACCTATGTAAGGAATATTTGACCACATCTCTGACTTCTGATTCGAATGAACGTGTTCCTCTTTCCTGACAGGCTCACCAGGATTTGTTATTGATTGATTTCTTGATAGCAGCCATTCTTTCTGGGGTGAGGTGAAATCTCAATGTTGTTTTCATCTGTATCTCTGTTTTAATATTTGGATCTTTAATCCATTTTGATATTAATTTAGTAAAAGGTGAGAGATATAGGTCTAGTTTTAATCTTTGGCAAGTTGAAACCCAATTTTTCCAGCACCATTTATTAAAGAGGTTATCTTTCCTCCAGTGAGAGTGTTTGGCTCCTTTGTCAAAGATGAGGTGGTTGAGTGTGTCTGGTGGAGTTCTTGGGGTCTTCTGTATAGAGTATCTTGTCATCTGCAAATAATGACAGTTTCACTTCTTCATTTCCTATATTTTTCCTTTTATTTCTTTCTCTTGTCTAATTGAGGTGGCTAATGTTTCCAAAACTATGTTAAACAGGAGTGGTGATAGTGGAATCCTTGTCTTGTTCCTCATTTTAGTGTGAAGGATTTCAGTTTTGGACCATTTAGTATGATATTGGATGATGGTTTTTCATAGATGCTTTTATCAGATTGAGGTAACGACCATCTATTCAAATTTTTGTAGGGTTTTTTATCATAAATGCATGTTGGATTTTGTCAAATGCTTTCTCTGCATCTATTGAAATGATCATATGGTTTTTGTCCTTGGCTCTATTGGTATAGTGCATTACATTTATTGACTTGTGTATGTTGAACCATCCCTGCACCCCTGGGATGAATCCCACTTGGTCAGGGTGTATGATCTTCTTGATGATCTTCTGCATTCTATTTACCAGTATCTTATGAAGGATTTTTGCATCTATGTTCATTAGTGAGATTGGCCTATAGTTCTCTTTTTCAGTTGGGTCTTCCTCTGCTTT
>NW_004624880.1:38400-69623 GCF_000247695.1 Heterocephalus glaber | reverse complement strand
TCCTAAGGTGCTCTTTGTCATGAAAGTATCTTATTTCTCCATCAATTTTGAAAGATATTTTTGTAGGGTACATCAATCTGGATTGAAGGTTGTTTTCCTTTAGGGCTTGAAATATGTCACTCCAAGCTCCTCTTGCCTTGAGGGTTTGCATTGAAAAGTCTGCTGTGATTTTGATGGGCTTCCCTTTTTTTGTGGTTTGTTTCTTTGCTCTAACTACTTGAAGAATTTTGTTCTTCTATTGGGCTTCTGGAATCTTAACTATTATATGCTTATGTGTAGATTTTTTTTATCAAGGCTAGTTGGAGTCCTATATGATTCACTTATCTGTATGTTAAGTTATTTTCCCCTGCCTGGGAAATTTTCTGCCATCACTCCTGTAAACAGGTTTTTTTTTTTTATGTCATCTCCACTCTTTCCTGTTTCTTCATTGACTCTGATCAGTCTTATGTTATTCTTTTTTACATCATCTAGCAGTTGCTGGATTGATTTCTCATGGTACCTTACTATTTTAAAGAAATTTTTCTTTTCCTGGTCACTAATTGCAATCCTATCTTCTATCTTAAATCCTGTCCTCACATTGGCTCATTCTGCTTCAAAAACTTTCAATGTAGTTGTTAATCTCCTGGAAATCTGTTTGCATCTCTTTTATGGATTCTATTTGTTTCCTATGTTGGTATTCCATCATGTTCCTCAGCTCCTCTATCTTTTTTATCTGTGTCCTCTCTAGGTTTATTAATCATGTCTTGCACTATGGGCACAATCTCTGTTGTTATCTGAGAAATTATTTTTTATTTCATTTTTTCCAGATCCTCTTTCATTGCCACTTCAGAGAGTCCAGGTGGTTGAGTAACAGATTGTCCCATCTCTCCATCTCATTTCTCTTTGTGGTTGATTTAGGTGATCTGGAAGTCTGGTTTTGAGATTTGTTTAAGCGTCCTCTCATTTCAATGGGTGGTGCTGCTGATGCCAGCATGGCTCACCTCCTCATCGCTTGGTGAGGCTCTGTTATTCTGTGCTGTAGGGGGTGATATGGGAGCCAGAAAACCTGAGCTGCTTGGCGCTGTGGGCCTCTGCTCCTCAGCACTGGGTGGACCAAAAGACTTGCCTCCTAGGTGCTGGGCGAGGCTCTGCTCCTCTGCACTGGGGGTGGTGGTACAGCAGGGCAAAAGGCTATGTTACCCAATTCTTATGATTTCCATATAGACAGATAAGATAGATATGAACACTGATTTTTTGTTTGTTTCTAAAAATTAGTAAGGATATTAATTTTGACTCATATTGTTCAAATACTCTTCTAATCTTATATCAGCTTTTAATTCCTCTTGAAAATATTAGACATATTATATGCTTATACATATGATATATGTAAGTATAAAGCACAGTAATGAAATAAAAATATTGAAACTACTAATCATCCTAAGAACTAAAAGAAATGCCAAAGTAGTAATTATATTACTTATTTATATCAAAAATACCAGAGATGAGCAACTTTCAAATTTACAACACAAAATTATTGATCATTGTTCTGGAGACTGGGAAGTCCATGGCTAAGGCCTCAGCAGACCTGGTACTGTATCTGGTGGCAGGTTGCCTCCTGATTTGCAGAGAGCCTTCTTCAGGTTGTATCATCATGCAAAAGAGTGCTGAGAGAGAAAGCAAGTTCACCTCTGTCCTTTGATAAGGACACTAATCCTACACATGAGAATTATTTATTCACTTATTTATTTCTCATTATCTATTCACTTCCCAAAGACCTCATCTTCCAATACCAGTCCACTGAGTGCCAGGACTTCAACACATGAATGGAGAGGGGCACAGCACATGGACACACTGGACTAAATTCTCTGTCACACACTTTTCTTGAGTAATGCATAGTAATAGTATTTACCATGTATAAAATTCTGAGGGGCATATGACTGAATGTGATGTGTGACATTCAGCAAAGGTTATACAAACAGTTATCATCATCACATCTCATCATCATCATCATCATCATCTTCATCATCATCATACTGGTACCTCCAGGACATGTCTGAGTAGGAGCAGTGACAGTGGATGTATTTATCTTATTCCTGATTTTGAAGGATGTGTCTTGCACATATTAAAACAGATAATGCATTTAGGGTTTTGGTAGCTATTACAAATTAATTTATAATATTTTTAAGTTGACCTTGTGGAGCAGGTCTTTAATCTGAGCACTCTGATAGACTGACACTGGCCATGGCAAGTTTGAGTCCAAGTATGGCCACAGCAGTGTATTGACTTAATGAGACCCTGTTTCAAAATTAAAAAAATAAAAAGTCATAGGCATGGAAAGTGCTCAGTGCAAAGGCACTGCATTCAATCATCAGTACCACCAAAAAGAGGGAAAAATGAATGTCTTTTATTGTATTTCTAGATATTTGTTTATTATGATAAATGAGTACATAATATTTTTCAAATAATTTTATTGAATAATATTCTTGCATATTCCATTAAACCTTTTGCACTCTAGAAATAAAACTAATTTAGATGATTTTTATTCTTGGTATGTGTAGTTTGCTAATATGTTAAGCAATGTTCCCATCTGTCCCAATTATGAGTATAATGTCATCAATTTTTACTTGTCTGGTTTTATTTTCAAAATTGTTGGTGTAATGTTATTGTTCAATGGGAGCAATAAGTTCTGGTATTCTATGAAATTGATGGATGAATATAATTAACAATAATGTTTTACAAATCTTAAGATACAAGAGAAATTTGAAGAAATCTTATAAGTTTAAGGTGATAGATATACTAATTACACTGAGCTGATCACTCCCCAAGAATAAATAAATCAAAATTCTGCATTCTACTTTATAAATATATACAAATGTTATTTATAGAGTAAAAAGAAAAAGGCAAGAATAAAAAAATTGAAAAGAAAGATCTTTTCAATTTCCATGATGAATGTCAGTATATTGTATACCTAAAATGCACCAATAAAATTAATTTTTAAAAAAGAAGGTTCTTCCTATAAGCAAAAAAAATATGTTGCTTTGAGCAAGTAAGGTACTCAGTATTCTGCTTTCCTTTTAGTCCCTGGAAAACTGTTTGAAGACAGAATGGTCATCCTTTGCCAGCTGTCAGAATCACCGTGTCATGTTTTCTGAGTCAGACTGATTTATTTGCAAAAATATTTTCAAACATATATTTGATTTACTCAATGGGTGGTATTTAAAGGAAGCCTTAAAGTTTTCTATGCTTTATTGTAAATTATATTTTTCCATAAATGTTTATATTTCATGTTTGATTATTGGATTTACACCTTAAGCATAGTCATACCATTCTCTTAATTGTTAATTTCTAGGATATCTGTAGTTAGGTATTCATCTACATTAATAATTCTTGCTTTAATATTATTTCTATTCATCTATTTTTCTTCTAATTTTGACTGTTTTTATAATTAGCAAATTTTTAATATTTCTACTTTTGTAATATAAGCACTTAAGGCTCTTATATCTAGCTAAGCTCCTCTGTTAAACCTCAGATATATGAAAAAATATCGACTCTTTTTCATCCTTGAACCACAGTTTATTTATAAACATTCCTATTATTTTATGTGTTGAAATGTAGAATAAAGTATTTAAATTTGTAACTGACTTTAATTCAATTATTAATAGAGAATTAACTCTACAGTATTGACTCTGAAATATATTTAAAATGTTTTTGGCATAGTACATGGATAAGCTTTTAAGATACTCCATGTTTTTTTGTTTGTTTATTTGTTTTGTTTTGTTTTTGGTACTGGGGTTTGAACTCAGGCCCTTGTCTGAGCGTGGTGCCACTTAGCTAATAGAACTGAAGACTGTTACCTGTGCTGTTTGGGTCTTCTGTATTTTTAATTACATCTTTGAATGAGAAAATGGTTGATAAAGAAATTTTGAAATCACCCATACGATGTTGAATATAAAATAATAGTTGTAAAAATCACATAATGTTGGGAATACAAATGCCTACATCACTAGTCATTCAAATACTAATCTTCTATTATTTTTTAAAATAAAAATATTTTAAAAGTGCAGAAAGCTGAGCCCAGCTTATAGGTCATTTTGCTGAGCAGATTTTAGATGGAAATTAAGGGAGGGAGGCTTTATCTTAAATATTTCAAGAGTGATTTTGACTTGTATTCCAGTAACAAATCATTGACCCAGAACAACTCAATTATTATACAATTTAAAAATGAGAAACAATTCTCACAAGTTTCAGAAATAGATAAAAACTAGGAGCAACACAACTCAATCTATTTTTCAAGATCTCAATCTATGGATCAGTAAGGGGTATGACACTGCTATAGTGCAAATCCAGATCAAAACTCACTTATTGTAGCTTGAGTCTCAAACAAGTGGAGAGAAATTTCCACAAATTCCTTTGAAGTAGGTATTCTTATGATTTTTATTTTAGGAATGAAGAAACTTGTGTTCAAAAAAGTTAAGTAAGTTTTATTAATTCACATAATTGCCATATAAGACAGCTGAAATTAAAGCCCAGGTACTCCAATAGCAGAGATGCCAAGAATACCCAATCTGCTTTGTTTCTAGAAGTCTGCCCAATTCACACCTTCCTCCCTTGATTCCTGAATATATACAATACCTGAGACAAAAATAAAGCTTATTTTCCACTGTTATGTTTTAAGAGTGAATAGTAAGCCATAAATACAGTAAATCATTACAAAAAATCATCCTATTACAAAAAGTGCTAACAAATCAAATTATCATCTCCCCTACATATCTCCTCAAGTTAAAAATTAAAGTTATAACAATAAGCATAAATATAGATGTAATCCTGTACTTAGTATTCAAGAAGCACTGGATTCAATCCCCAGGGACAAGTAAATGAATGGATGAATGAATGAATAAATGAATAAATAAAATGCCACACATATTAATTGAGCCACTACTATGTACCAAAAACTGTCCTAAGCCCTAGTGGTATAATAGTGAATAAAGTACACATAATTCTTGCCCTCAAAAATTCTAGTAGGAAAGACAGATAATCAAGCCATTATAAAGGAATGTGAAAATTACATTATTGAAGCCTTTATTTTATACTATATTCAGCAAACTTTTCCACATTTCTCTGGGAATTGGCACAAAGAAAGAGGAAAGAAGGTGAATGGAAGTGTTCTAAGAAAGGAAAGGCAAATAAAATACAATTATGGAGGAAGCAGCACTGTTCAATGACCAAACTATCTTCAAACAAGGCCAGCAAAAGAAAAATAGGGGAATCTCCCACACATTTCAGAGATTCTCAAATGATTGTTTCACTATTTTCAAAAGCCAAGTTACATGTGGCTTCTTTATATAATGCATTTCTTGAAATGAATTTCTTAGAATTTTCTTATAATTAAGTAAATAAAATCAGATTATACTATAATTGTAATATTTATTAAGCAGTTGCCTTATCAGGGACTTGATACCATGGTAGGGATAACAGAAATAAAATAGGAAAAAAATACCTTCTACCCATAGGCCAGTAAGGAACTCATTTAAGAGGGAAGGAATTTTGATGCAATGCATGCTGCATCCTTTTGTGTAAGCACAGAATGCCCTAAGAAGGTATCCAAAAGTCATCTGGCGTTGTTATGCTGCTGAATTGTATTATTACATCTAGAAATCTTTTGGTGGAATTTTTGGGATCTTCTATGTAGAGAATCATGTCATCTGCAAATAATGATAATTTAAATTTTTCCTTTCCTATCTTTATTCCTTTTATTTCTTTCTCTTGTCTAGTGTTTCTAACTAATGTTACCAGGACTATATTGAATAGGAGTGGTGATAGTGGACATCCTTATCTTCTTCCTGAGTGAAAGTTTTCAGTTTTTGTCCATTTAGTATGCTGTTAGCTGTTGGGTTGTCATAGATGGCTTTTATCCAGATTGAAATAAAGGCTATCTATTCCAATTTTCTGTAGGGTTTTTATCATGAATGGATATTGGACTTTGTCAAATTCTTTTTCTGAGTTTATTGAGATGATCATGTGGTTTTTTTCTTTGGTTCTGTTAATATGGTGTGTTACATTTATTGATTTGCATATGGTGAACCATCCCTGCATCTCTGAAATGAATCCAACTCGGTCATAGTGATTTGACCAGTCTGTTTACCAGCATAGATGTATACAAAGTCAACACTCAAAAATCAATAGCATTCCTGTACACAAATAACAAATCCATTGAGAAAGAAATTACAGAAACAACACCTTTCATGATAACATAAAAAATGAAATACTTAGGAATCAATTAACAAAGGAAGTAAAGGACCTTTACATTGAAAACTACAGTACTCTGAAAAAGGAGATCAAAGAGGATATCAGAAAATGGAAGATATCATTTATTTGGTAGGAAGACCCAACATAGTGAAAATGGTCATACTCACAAAATTGTTACACAGATTTGATGCAATCCCAATCAAAATAACATTAATATATCTCACAGAGAAAACATTTCTAAAATTAATTTGGAACCAGAAGAAACTTACAATAGCAAAAACAATTCTGAGTAACAAAGGCAAGGTAGGCAACATCACAATTCCTGACTTGAAATTATACTATAGAGGTACTGTAATCATAATAGCAAAGTACTGGCCAAAAAAATGGACCTGAGGATCAATGGAACAGACTAGAAGATGTGGGAACAGCCCCAAACACACTCACCCACCTTATCTTCGACAAAGGGGCCAAATATGTTCACTGGAAGAAAGATAGCCTCTTTAACAAGTGGTGTTGGAGAAACTGGATTTCCACATGATGAAGACTAAATCTAGACCCAAGTCCCTCACCATGCACTAAACTAAAATAAAAATGGATCAAAAATCTAAATATTAAAACAGAAACACTAAATCTGCTGGAAGAGAGAATAGGTGGAACTCTTGAGGACATAGGGGTAGGCAAAGACTTCATGAACAAAACCCAGCTCACAGAAAATAATACAAAGACTCAACTGAGATTTCATCCTATTAAAAACCTTTTCCACAGCAAAAGAAATCACCAACAGAGTGAAGAGACAAACAATTTTAGCCAGTGGTTCCTCAGACAAAGGACTAATATCTAGAACATACAAAGTATTGAAAAAAATTAGACCGCTCAAATTTAAATACCCAATTCAAAAATTCACATCTGAAATGAATAGACACTTCTCAGATAAAGAAGTACAAATACAAATAGCAAATAAAAATATGAAAAACTGTTCAACATTGCTGGTCATTCAAGAGATGCAAATTAAAACAACACTGAGATTTCATCTCATTCCAGAAAGAAAGACTGCTATCAAGAAATCAGCCAACAATAAATGCTATCAGGAATGTGATGAAAAATGAACCCTTCTCCACTGTTGGTGGGATTCCAGACTGGTGCAATCACTGTGGAAATGAGTGTGAGGATTCCTCAAAAAACTAGGATTAGAGGGCTGGGGATTTAGCTCAGTGGTTCTGCCGCTTGCCTTGCAAGCACAAGGTCCTGAGTTTGATCCCTGGTTCAAAAAAAAAAAAACAACTAGGATTAGAGATCTTATTTGACCCATATCCCCCATCTGGGTATCTTTCTGAAAGAATTAAAAGTATTATACCACAACAATATATGCATACTCATGTTTATAATGACACAGTTTATAATAGCCAAATCATGGGAAAAAAAAAACCCAAATGCCCATCAACAAATGAATGGATAAAAACGATAAGATTTTTTAATACAATGGAGTACTACTCAGCCATAAAGGATAAACTTGAGACATTTATAGCTAAATGGATGCAACTATACTCAAGTAAAATAAATTGGAATCATATGTGTAAATATTGCATTCTCTCTGGTGTGAGAAACTGAAAATGTAAATAAGGACCAAAATGTGTTATACACAATGTGAATAGAAAGAAATTGTTGAAAAGAAAAGGAGAAATAATGAGGGGGAAAGAGGAAAAGAAAAAATGAGAAAAGAAGGAAAAAATGGAAACAAAGCTTTTGTAAATAAGGAGGAAATGGGGGTTAAAGGGAGGGGAAGTGATTAGGAATAAAAGAAAAATCAAGATGTACCCTGTAGGATTACAAATTCTCTTTGATGAATGTGATCATTATATATATACATATATATGTATATATAATATATATATGTATATATAATATATATATAATGTACCAATAAATATTTTTTAAAAGTCACCTGACCTTGTCTTTCTGTGTTGAAAGCCTTCCCAGAGGTTGTGGGAACCTCATACCTGAAGGATAGACAGGCTGAGCAAGGCAGACAGCAGAGAAATGAGGGTGTTGCCAGCTAAGGGAAGGGCTGTGGATGCAGTGCAGAGTGTCAGTTGAATCTGGGTCTGATCATCGAAGGAAGACAGCCACATGGGAGGCACAATCATCACATCAGGTAATACTAGAAGAAATGCACCAAGAAGGAGAGTGCTGGGGGTTCTTGCAATTAGGGCACTGAGTTCTGGAGAAAAGATGTGAGTGGGGATGAGTAAAAAGGGAATGAAGGAAGACACCATGTGCACTTTTGGCAATTAGGAAAATGATCATGCTTTCAGTGTGATAATGATCTTGGAATCAGGATGGAATTGCTACTATTGTAAAGGTTAATTTCACATGTTGAGTTTAGGGGCCTGTTGAGAATTCAAATGTAGATATAGCCAATGAAATACATAGGTCTGAAGTTCAAATGTGAACTGAAGTTATTTGGGAAGAAATTCTTTATACAATAAATACATATATTAATCTATAAGAAACTAGTAAATCTATTTTTTAAAGGTATGGAAATTATCTCTAAAATGTAAGTGGAAAAAATGAGAGAGGGCAAGAGGAAAGAAAGAAAGAAAAAGAAGACGGAAAGAAAGAAAAATTGAGGTAATAAATTTTGCAGTTATTAGGCCTCAGTTCTGGCCTACACACTTTAATTTGTATTAACTTATTTTAACTAACCATATTAAATAATGAGATGTCTTTATTTTTCAAAGGCTTCAATCTAGGCTTTCTGATTTCAAGTCCAATGCTCTTTCTATTCTACCTCATTTCTTTCCATAAGAGAAAATTCTGTTTGTGTATGGGAGGAAGGACTGTTTAAAGGGAAACCTGTATTCTTGTATAATAACTAATACTGCTCTCAGACAGAAGATATTTTCCTACTAAAGCTTTTTTTCATGGCACCCCTAACTTCATTATTCCTGAAGCTGTAAATCAGTGGATTGAGCATGGGTACCACAATTGTATAGAACATAGTGGACACTTTCCCCTGGTCCATAGACAAGACAGAAGAAGGATGCAGGTACATGAATGCCCCGGACCCAAAGAAAACAGAAACAACAATTATATGTGAACTACAAGTGCTAAAGGCTTTAAATTTTCCTTCAGTGGAACAGATGTGAAGAATGCTAGTGAGGATGAATGTGTAGGAGACAATAATGGTGAGGCTGGGCACAACCACATTAAAGCCGACAACAATGAACACCACCAGCTCATTGACCTGAGTGCTGGTGCAAGAGAGCTCCAGCAGAGGAAAGATGTCACACATGGAGTGGTTGATAGTGTTAGCCTCACAAAAAGTCAACCTTAGCATGCATCCTGTGTGGGCCCAGGCTTCAGCAAATCCTCCCACATACACAATCACAGCCAGCAGGAAACAGACCCTAGGGGACATCTTAACCGTGTATAGCAGAGGCTTGCAGGTGGCCACATAGCGGTCATAGGCCATGACTGTCAACACATAGCATTCTGCACTGACAAAGAAGCAGTAGAAAAAGAGTTGAGTCATGCATCCTGAATAGGAAATGTTGTTTATCTTTGACACAAAGTTTACCAGCATTTTGGGGGGTAATAATAGAAGAGTAACAGAGGTCAATAAAAGATAAATTGAAGAGGAAGTGGTACATGGGAGTATGAAGGTGAGAATTCAGTCTGATTAGAGTGACCAAGCCCAGGTTTCCTGCCACAGTGACAATGTAGATTCCTAGGAAGAGAAAGAAGAAAGGGAGCTGGGTCCCTGAGTATTCTGTTAAACCCACCAGGATAAACTCAGTGACAAAGGAACTGTTTCTAATGTCCATTCTCTTCGAGCAGGATCTGAAACACAAGAGAGTGGAGTTATATTTGAGACAGGACCCAGATTTGCCATGCAGTGTTCTTCCCAAGAAGCCCAGAGACTCCATAAAGGTTTAGTTTATTTTCTAAAAAGCTGGACCTGGATTTGCACAAGGAAAGTAAGTGCATGGGAGATGGAAGCACAGCATAAGCACACTGGAGAAATGTGTCAAAAGAGGAGGCAGTACAGAGATTTCTTTTTTCTGCTTCAATTTGTGGCTAATAAATCCTCCAGTTTATGCTTGTTTATCTTTACTCACCACACTCTGGCTCCCCTGAGCTGGCAACTGGGTACTATGTAGCATGGGCACCATAAGTACTATGTTCATGGCAGAGTTAAGGAAACAGACACAGATGTTCTTTGCTTCCCAAGAATGCATAATAAGAAAGTCATTAAGTCAGCCTCAGAACCTGTGTGTTCTTCACAGGAAACTTCCTACATTGCAGAAAGATTGGGGCACTGCAAATTCTATCATCTTAGTAGTACTTCTTACCTCCACTTTCCTCCCATGCTGACAGGTGGGAAAGCAGAAAACAGTCTCAGGACATAAAAGCATGGAGATTCAGTGCTCACCCTTCTTATGCCTATAAGCATCAGAACTGTCCTTGTGTCTCCCCAGTACTGTTCTCCAAAGAGAAACAGCCCTGCTGCTGCAGGGTGAAACAATTCTGAATTGGACTCCCCTTCCTCTTTGTGTGAGGAATGGCTCAGTACATTTATAAATCAATCTTTGCCTCCCTCTGAGAATTAAATAAAGACCATGATTTTTAATTATGATTTTCCCAGCTGTAGTAATTACATTACAAAAACAAAGGCCACGGAACATTTTTTTTAAGTAATAACAAGTAGCATTTTGCAGATCATTTTATCCTAACTCTCAAGGTCACTGGGATTCAATTCTGAACCTTTCTTAGAAGTCTCTCCATAATTAAAGTCCTTTAGGAAAAATAGATTTTAAAAAATTGTTTATACATCAATGACAGTGTTTTTACACTGGTATTTTTAGAGATAATACTGTATTCAAATTTCACCTCAGGGATTGTACATTCTCCTGGGCAGATAAAATAAAAAACTCACCACCTTCCTCTTTCTCAATGTGCATCTTTGATTTGTAAATACAGTTGGTAATGCATAGGTAATGTCTTTTAAAAACAATATAAGTATGTATGTATCCTCATACATATACAATTTTATATTTTATCATCTATGTTTGTATGATGTACAATGCTTTATACAGTTTATCACAAATCACATCCTTTTACCTTTTTTCTTAGCATTACATTTTCCTTTTCAGCTCCCTACAAACCTATCTCTCTCATTTATTCATTCATATAGCCTGGCGTGCACATTCCCATATTTTCCTAGTTGGTCATATAATCAAATACATTTATTGGGGCTTCATACATAACCTCCTACAGCTTATTACCAACACAAGAGCTAGGATCATGTTTTAAAATGTCAAAGTTTGGTTTTCATCTCCTGTACTCCATTTCACTTAGAGAAAAATCTCAAACATCACAAAAGTCTACAGGATCTTACATTATCTTGACAGTGTTACATCCCTATTTCCATCTCCGCTGAACTTTCTCTCTCACTGATTTCACTAAAGTAGTCTTTGTTCTTTGCAGGCATGCAACATTATCTATAACACCTGTCCCAAAAGATATTTTTTCCAGATAACTACTTTAAATATCACCTTCTTGATGTATTAGGAACCATGTATGTTTCATTTTAGGGTTAATTTATCATCCTGAGTCCACTGCAATAACTTTCTGGCTTTTCTTTACAGCTTTTTCTTCTAAGTAGGGCCTGGTCACCACCTGCATCCAGCCCACAGAAGGATAAAAAACTGTGGAAAAGGCACCTGGAACTGTCACATCATGGTGCATTGCAAGAAAGACTAAAGACTGAAGACTGGAAGAAAAGTTGAACAGCAGCAAATTTTGTCTCAGTGGGCTGCTCATATTGGTGCTTTCCAACTATGGCTATCTGAACTTAAATAAAATGTTGAATGTTAGAATTACCTACTGGCCTTGGCACTGAAAACAAGAATGATAATGCAGGTCACACTTAATCTGTTTCCATGTAATGTGTAGGCCAGTATAAATTATGAATATATTCACATATTCCAAATTAGGAAACAAAATTATGACATATAAACTATGAAGGATATATTCTGGACATCTTTCTTATTGTATTTTACTTTTGTTTATGCTCTTAGGCAGTTTTTATCCATTAAAACTACTGTTTATAATGTACAGATTTTTAAAAGCAAGTAATGTTATCTAATTTTAAATCTGATATATTTTAGAATCAAAGTGCCAGGTCCCAATCTCAACTCTATTGCTTACAAATTGCAATTCTGAACAAATGATGAACATCCCTGACCATGAGCCCCATCATCTAGAATGTGGGAACTAGGATTCTTCCTTCCTGTACAGCCCACTCTCCCAGTTCTTTCCAGAGGGCCACAGAAATAACTGATGGGACATTGCAGAGGAAACTGCACAACTCACCTCCTGAGGGCAGTTGTAAAGTTGTCAAGTGTTTCTATATTGGTATTTGAAGTTATTTAACCCAACTCTATATCTGGGAGGGAATTTAAATAGGGCAGGTGATTCTACCAGCTTGCAACTCACTGAGAAAGGAGGTTGTCACTCAAAATGTAAAACTTCCTGACAGCAAGTGAGATATTAATGTTTCAAGAACATGCTTTCTGAAATTAGCCCCAAGAGATAAATCTCCATCTAGTGCCCAGCTTGATTATTTGGTGAAATGTCTCAGTGCTAGAGACAAAACCACCTGTGCCAGGCTTAAGGAAAATTTTTTTGTCAGTTCCCAATATAGATGTTATGCTGACATAATCTAATCAATTTCCAGAATAATTTTATTACAAATCTATTTATAATTTATCTCATGCAGGGTGTAACTCTTCTACGTGCATTATGAAAATTTATCTATATATTTTCTGTTATTGTGCCTTATTTATGTTGATGATATATGTAGCAAACACATTGACACAAGTTTCTAACCATTTAACTCTTGCAAAATACTTGAGGCATGTGCAAGTGTGTGTGCGTGTGTGTGTTTACATAAAATAGTGAATAATTAAATGAATTATTTCTTCTTGCTAAATTCATCAAATACATTGTGCTAAACTCTACCTGTCTGGAGTTGAAAACAGGAGCCCATACTTGAATTTGTTTGCAGAAAAAAGAAACGTGATCCCAAACTATATAATTAGTGATAAGTAGTCATTTCATAAACCACAAAGCTTGAAGCCATTTTGTGTTTGTGTGTGTGTGTATGTGTCTGTGTGTAGTGTAGGAATCCAGAGTGAAGAGGAATGAGTGGAGAGATTCAATAAATATTGAAGTTTGAGGATGTAAAGGATAAAGAACACAAAGCACTTTTTACCTCCAACTTCCTTCCACCAGAGCACACCAGATCATAATCATTTCAAAACCAATCCCAAACAATAGAGATTGAATAGAGAAACTTTACACTAAAGAAATTCAGAGTGCAAATAGAAAACTTCCTTCCAGATCTTTACTAAGAGGACCAGTTTTGTACTCAAAAATCCAAGCTTCCCACTAAGGTAGAAGTGTTCTTTCCAAGTACAGTAACATAGAGAAATCTCGTAGCTTCCAATTTAATTCTCGCCTATGACAACTGCAAATTTTTATATATTTTCCGTAATTTCTTTAATGATATTCACCTGAGAAGCAATAACAATAAAAACCTATGGCTAACTCTATGAACAGTATGTAAACTGCCAGACTTAGCTTCTTTTTGATAGAAATCTAAACAAATAAGCAGAGCTTAGTGTGGTAACTAAATAAGGTATATTTTAGACTTTGGAACCCTTAATTTTTAAAAAGCATATTTAAGGAGGCTTAATTTTAAAGGAAGTCTGTCTTTTATGAAAATAACAGATTTTATTTATATTTTGAGGTTCTTCAAATGAAAAATAAGGGTTCTGGAATAATGCAGACTTGATCACATAAGTAGTAATGGAACACCCAATAAATGCCTGCAAAGAGTACCAAGGACACAGATTTAAATTTCCAAATTAAAGAAATCCAAACAGATACTTAGAGCTTAGTTTAGTAGCTAAATTAGCTGTATTTTAGGCTTTACTGCCTATAATTTTTAAAAAGTGTACTTAATCAATATGGAGATACCTTAAAAAACTAGGATTAGAGGTTTCCTTTGACCCAGGTACTCCTCTGCTGGGTATCTTCCCAAAAGAATTAAAAGAATCATACCACAGCAATATATGTGCACACATGTTTATAGCAGCACAGTTTGTAGCTTGGAAATAGCCCAAGTGCCCGTCAACTGGACACTGGATAAAGAAAATGTGGGGGTTTTTTTATAAAATGAAGTACTACTCAGTCATAAAGAATGAGAAATTAGAGACATTTATAGCTAAATGGATGCACATTGAGGACATACTGTTAAGTGAAATAAATAGGACATGTATGTGTAAATACCAAATAGTTTCTCTGGTATGAGAAATAGAAAGTATAAATAAAGATTAAAATGAATATTTGATAATCTGAAATAGGAAGAAAAGGAACAAAGGGGTAGGAGAAATGGAAGGGGTGGGGGAAAGAAATGAAGAGAAAGGAAAAATATGAGAAAAGAAATAAATGGAAACAAAGCCTTTGCAAATAGGGAGGGTTGGAGGGGTTAAAGGGAGAGCAGGGAAATGGGAAAAAAATAAGAACCAAGATACATCATGTAAAGGTATAAATTCGCAGTGATGAATGTAATTGTACACCTAAAATGTACCAGTAAAAGAATTTAAGGGGAAAAAAATAAAAATAAAAAGCATATTTAAAGGGACTTAATTTTAAAGGAAGTCTGTCTTTTACAAAAATAACAGATTTTATTTGTATTTTGAGGTTCTTAAAATGAAAAATAAGGATTCTGGATTAATGCAGATTTGATCACATAAGTAGTAATGGAACACCCAATAAATGTTTGTGAACAGTACCAATGACATAGAAGTTAATTTCTTATTTAAATACACTTTTATTTAATAAGGAAAAAATTTATCAAGAGGTATTGTACATAAAAAACAATTTTCTTTAAAATCAACTTTGCATTATATAGAAGAAAAAATTGTTGAGAACAATCAAATATGTTGATATTCAAGTCATCAGTTAGGGAAGGAATGATAACATCCTTGAAATAAGACTTTAGCAGTCCTGTACATTTAGATACAAAAAAGTCAACAAAGGATTTATCCTGAATATAACAATACCCAAATATTTAATGAAAAATAGAAAATAGTGGAAATGACATATATTGTTACAGTTCTTTTTGGAAAACAGTTAAATTGTCATTTGGGATATCAGACTAAGAATTTCAGAGTGGTCACCTTTTTGCCATTTTCTCACAAGGAAAATCATCCATCATCCTGCTCTTCAAAAGACAACACAATTTTTTTTATTCTCCTAAGAATTTTAAAGCTACTCATCATTTTCTCTGATAAAATATGAAGATTTAATTCCTTAAATTCCATATGGGAATAATATTTCAAAACCAGAAGTGATTTGATTGTTCCCTGGTCCTTCTGTCCTCAGAGGTGACCTTTCTTTAAAATCAACAGGCGGCCGCTCAAGATGAAAGGATTTCCAGGAAAGCGAAACCCAAGGGTCCACCCCCCCAGCCTGACTGACTTCATTGGCACAGTGGACAGTAGAGCAGAATCGATTGATAAGATTTCCCCGACTGGATGCTGAGCTAGTGAAGTACAAGGATCAAATCAAGAAGATGAGAGAGGGTCCTTCAAAGAATATGGTCAAGCAGAAAGCCTTGCGAATTTTAAAGCAAAAGTGGATGTACGAGCAGCAGCAGGACAACCTTGCCCAACAGCTCTTTAACATGGAATAAGCCAATTATGCCATCCAGTCATTGAAGGACACCAAGACTATGGTGGATGCTCTGAAACAGGGAGTAAAAGAAATGAAGAAGGCATACAAGGAAGTGAAAATAGATTGAGGATTTACAAGACCAACTAGAGGATATGAAGGAAGATGCGAATGAAATTCAAGAAGCACTGAGTCACAGTTATAGCACTGCAGAATTAGATGAAGATGACTTAGAAGCAGAATTGGATCCACTTGGTGATGAGCTTCTGCCTGATGATGATAGTTCTTACTTGGATGAAGCAGCATCTACACCTGCAATACCAGAAGTTGTTCCCACCTACACTAAAAACAAAGATGGAGTCCTGGTGGATGAATTTGGATTGCCACAGATCCCTGCTTCATAGACTTGCATCATTCAAGTATATCCTGTAAAATAAACACATCTTCTGGGACTAGGAAATATTTCCAAATTATCAACAGATTTCAGTTTCTTTCCTTTTTTGAAGGAAAGATTAATTTTACTGCTCTTTCTCCATCCTCCATTAAGAAATTCATTGCTTGGAGGAAGCTTTCTTTGTATTAAAATTTGATTCTTTTTCTCTTGTGAAAGACTAAGTTAAAAGAATCTTTAGCTTTGTATGACTTGTTTTCATTCATTAATAATTGAAATAAAATCAAGGAGACAAGAATCTTTAGTAAGTTCTATGACAGTATAACTTTACAGTTTCAACGTGACCTTGATAAATTGATAATATAAAGATGAGATTTTTGAGACTGTTCATATTATGTTTCAACACCATTTTCTATTGTGGTATTATAGGTGGCGTAATGATGGCGTTTTTGATAGGTTTTGTGGTGTCTTGTGAGCAAATTACTGTGTCCAGTATTGGAATGGAATTGGCACTACTGTATCATGAGTTGATATTTTAATTCTATGGTTTCTTCAGTATTACAGCCTGACTTGTAATCAATAATGAATATTTCTTGATATTTAATGTATAGTACATTTATTTATACTCAATAAATATTTTTCAAAAGGAAAAAAATTCAAATAACATAAGCCTATTTCTGAGCCAGAAAAAAAATTATGAAATTCATGTTGCTAGCTTCTTCCACAAAATAAGATAGTAATACCTTCCATATTCCACTATTTTACTTTTAAATTCCTTCTTCCTAACTTGAATTTCAACTATCATTCACTCACTGTCTTCCTGATTCCCCACAAATGTGACAACTTTTATTTTCAAAACACAATTAAGATATGATCGTTTGAGTTCAAAAGATTTACCAAAGCTTTATGAACAGTGAAGGACAATTACAGTACTCTACAAAAGAGAATACAGACTCAGATTACAATTCTCTTCAAATTTTCATTGGTCATTCTCTACAAGAGATATCTTCTTAATTATCTGTTTATTTGAGAACTAGTCTCAATTCTAGTCTCTCGCAAGTCCCTATTCTCTCATTAAAATAACTCAAAATCCAATTCTAATCTGTTTTTTCCAAAATACTTTGTTCCATATTTGAGGCAATCACCTCCCATCTATACTAGTCCCACAGGTTTTCTTTCCCAATAAAAGAACCATCAACTTATTATCCTGAACAAAAATAATTATAATAAAGCAATAATAATCCTTAGAAAAAGTCATGCAGCCTCCAAGAATAGCATCAACTTTCAAAGCAGAGACATTTTCTTATAATTTATACTTGAAAAATATGAGAACATGAAATAAACAGAAGGTATTCCAGAAAAAAGTTGTAGATTTGAAATCCAGAGATTAACAGTCTGTTCTAAACTTATGCTTTAAAGAGCTGTAGGAATTTTAAGTACATTATTGGCCTCTTTCAAATCCAGTGTTTCATCTATACAATAAACATATAGTGACAATTTACTATTTGCTATGTAGACTGTATATGAATAAATACAAACTTTCTGAAAAGTTGTGTAGTGTTTATAGCTGCAGTGTGGGTTGTATTGGATAGATTATGCAGAAATACCTATTTCAATGAAATATCAATATTTGAAAGACACACATTATTGCCTAGTAGAGGACTGGAAATATTGAATAGAGACAAGTTATCTGATTCATGCTTTGTTACAAGTGGCAAATCAGAACGGTCCTACCTAAGGACATACTGTCCATCTAGATTTACTTTATTTAATCATATGCAGAAATTTTCATTGAGAAAAACATCATAAAAATAAAAGGAAAAAATTGCTTTTTATAACACAATTTGTGAACAGTAAAGATGATAAAGGAGAAATTGTAGAACTAGTAAGAAAAGAAAATCTACTGCAAAAAAATTATAAAATAAAATGTGCTTCAAATTTCCTTCCTCTGGATAAAAAAGAAATTTAAGAAAGCTGCCACTAAAAATATTTTAAGTAAACACAATCTCTTCACAATGCACAGAGAGATACTGAATAAGATCAAAACTTTCCCCTGCTCACAGTTTTTTTCAGGGCAACTTTAACATCTTTGTTCCTGAAGCTGTAGATTAAAGGGTTCATCATAGGTACCACAATAGTATAAAAAAGAGAAGAGATTTTTCCCTCATCCATAGATCCAGCAGAGAAAGGTTTGAGATACATGAATGCACCTGATCCAAAGAACAGAGAAACTGCAATTATGTGGGAACTGCAGGTGCTGAAGGCTTTGGACCTGCCCTCCATGGACCTTAGTTGAAGAATATTGGAGAGAATGAAACCATAAGAGGCAAAGATGGTGACACTGGGCACAATGATGTTGATCCCCACCACAATGAACACCTCCAATTCATTGACATAGGTGCTGGTGCAGGAGAGCTCAAGCAAAGGGAAAATGTCACAGAAATAGTAGTTGATGGTGTTTGCATCACAGAAGGCCACTCTCAGCATGCATCCAGTGTGGGCCATGGCACCAGTAAATGCCATTAGGTATGAACCAAGCATTAGGTTGCAACACACTCTAGGGGACATGACCTTGCTATATAACAGTGGATTACAGATGGCCACATAGCGATCATAAGCCATTGAGGTCAGCATGTAACATTCAGAAATGATAAAGAAACTGAAAAAGTACAACTGGGCCATACATTCTCTATAAGAGATGATATTCTTTTTTGATACAAAGTTCATGAGCATTTTGGGTGTAAATACAGAAGAATAACAGAAATCAATAAAGGACAAGTTGAAGAGAAAAAAATACATGGGAGTGTGAAGGTGTGAATTCAGAACAATAAGAGTTATCAAACCCAAATTTCCCAACACAATTACCATATACATCACTAGAAACAGGAAAAACAGGGGTAATTGGATATCAGGCTTGTCTGTCAATCCCATCAGAATAAATTCATTCACAAAAGAGCTATTTTCAGGAGCCATTCTTCTCTAAGATAATCTGTGAACAGAGATAAAACAGGTTACATCAGAACCCACCTAACTCTTACAACAATGACAGGAGTGTCTGAAATATCAAACCAACATCCATACGACTTGCCTTTAAAGTTACTATGATACTGAGTGACATCGTGTTCTTCTTATTAGACCTGAAATAGCTAATTATAGTAATGAACATTACCAATCTAGCCAACAAGCTAGAATCAGTGTTACTATATGCAAACATGACTGATAGAAAATCAAACAACAAAAAGAAAATGCTTGATCCAGCATTCTATTGTCTTTTGCTCATCTTATCATTTCTTTCTTTGCTGGATGTTTCCTTCACCAAAAAACTGGAGACAGAGACTTTTCATCTTTGTGTTGACCTCTAAAACAGATTAAAATCTGGTGAGGTTAAAACTGTGAACAATTTCTAATCTAAAACAAAAGAACCAGGCTCTGGAAATAATTCAGTTACTACCTCCTGACATAGAAAAACTTAAATATCTTGAAGAATGAGGGTGATGGCTATGGATAAAGAACTTACTTATTAAAATACTGCACACCTATGTCCACTAATCCTCTGAACAGACTTTGCTTCCACCAAAGATATTCTTCTATTAGTCTCACTTGAGTCTTAGGGTTGTAGATAATCAAAAAATAACATATCTTAGAACCCTGGACTTCATCTCAAAACATGACATTATTATGGTAAGCATAAGAAGCAAGACAGAAATAATTCTGGATCTCACCTAAATATAAAAATATAAAATAGTAACATTTATATAAACAGAGAGTAGGATTTTTTCATTACCCAATGGAGGAAAAATCAGGTGATGTTGGACAAAGAGTGAAATAAGTCAATTATACAAGACAAGCTTTGGAGACCTATTTTATAACATGTTTACAGTAGCTAATAATACAATATTGTATAACTACAGTTAGAGGAAAAGATCTTATATGCATACATAATCCACATACAAAAAGGATAACTATGTACAGGTAATGGATGTGTAAATTACCCTCTTTGTTCAGATCATTTCATAACCCTTATGTCAACATATTAATTTGTAAGCATCATATATATAATTATAAATGCTAATAATTTCTGAATGAGATGGCAAAATAGATGACATTAATATAAATAGATTTCAAACTTACCCTCTATAAGAGTGGAAATTTCAGTCCTTCCTTATGGGTTTTTACTCTGGAGCAGGAGAAGGAGAACACCAGGCTCTTGAGCTTTAGTTGCTTCAAGTACAAGAGGATGCAGCACAGGCTTAACTTCTCATATTTCTGGATATCCTTCTGAACTAGTAGTAATAATTTACAATGATAATTATTTCTCCTAAAAAACATCAGCTTTTGAGAAAAACAACCTTTCTTATAATCACATTTTCCACCGCATGAGAAACCAGAAGATTTAACAGGAGTTTAACGACATAATGCTCTTGCCTACATGCAAGGAAGAAGCTTGCTCAGTCTTTTCCTAGAGAATAGATCTAGGCATTAAAAGAAAATTCAGGGTTTGTATTTACTCCTTAAACCATGATATGTCTTTAATTCCTTAGGGACTCCATACTTTACTCAGCCTTTCCCTTCTCTATAGAGATTGCACACCCAACATTTTCCATTTACCTTCCTAAGGGAAATTTCTTATTTGAGCTCTTTTTCTCTTTATTCCCACATCTTTTAGTGGTAATTTTCCATGGGGTCTACATCAAAATTTTCTTATTTTTTATCTGAAATTTTTCAAGAACTATGGTAATGCACTGCATTGTCAGCCCTGAAAGAGCTCTAAGCTGACTTTTAATGTGTACCATCTATACTAAAGTTTTAACCTCTGATTGGAAATGTCTACCTGAGTATCCTGCTGAGAATAATGGTGATGAGGTCAGCATTTTCTAAATTTCTCAATGAAAAAAAAAAGGTTAGGGAGTTAAAAGTTTTGTTTCTGAATTCTGCCATAAACTTCCTCGTTACAATATTTGGGGAAGTTACTTAACATCTCTGTGCAACACATTCACATTTATAAAATAGGAATGGCTTAAATAACACTGCTTCACTGGGTTGTTGTGATGATTACATTTAAAAAATGATGTGAGAAAGGGTCAAAATAATGCTCTGAGAAGTAAGCAGTCAACAGTCATCTGTTCCAGTTTGTATCTAGATGTCCACCCAAAGCTTCACAGTGTTACACTAGAGCAGACCAGTTGTTATTTAGCAGTTTTTGTCTTGCTTGGTTGCTCCTTTCCATGGTGCTTTGTCCAGAAGGACCAAGCTTTTTGGGGGCTATAATTGTCTCTGTTATTGATATTCTCCTGTTGCCATTCTCTTCAGCTCTGAATCTGCAATATGTAAGGTAAAAAGAAAATACAAGGAACTCACCAGGATGTCTTCTGTTGAAATCCTACAAGATTTCCCTTCTTTTCTATAATTTTTAGAGCCTCTTCATGTTTTTTATACATAATATCCAGGATTTTTACTTGTATTTAATAGGAGAAATATTTAATCTATTTCATATTCCCAGATGTAAACTTCCTCAGATATTGTTTCTATTTGTATCTATTTTCAGAGGTTTATCTTAGAAGCCTGTATATCTTTTAAAAAATTGAATTACACATGTATTATCTTATTTATGCTTACTGAAATCCTGTAATGGAGGTAATGTCTTTCAAGAGGGGGATGAAGACTCAGTGAAATTAAGCAAATGATCCAGAATCATACAACCCAGTCATTTGTTATTTCATTTCAATATGTTTTCTTTGAGTCTTTCCAACTTTCAAGGTAAGCACAACTTTGGAATCTATCCAGTGTTACAGCTATCCCAGCAAAAAAGACCACTCCACAAAAATGTCCAAATTAAAAGTGTCCTTCCATTAGCCAGTGACCAGAGGGGGAGCTCATGCTCCCATCTCCCTTGGTATTGAAACCCAGTTTTTAAAGGGAAAAAAACCACATGATAGAATATCATGATCTCATCTTTGAGCAAGCACAGGGGTACAGAAGCAGATAGCGAGTCAGATTAAAATCCAATTTTGGCCGGGATTTAGCTCAGTGGTTTCACTGCCTGCTGCGTAAGCGCAAGGTCCCGAGTTCAATCCCTGGTACAAAAAAAAAAAAAATCCAATTTGGGGGATCTGGAGGGAAATTCCTATCTTTATAGTTAGAGCTACAGTATAACATGTCCTGTCCTTTGTTCTTAACCACAACGTAAATTATGTGCTGGTCAACTTATCACTTTGAACAAACAATCAGGGGAGGAAAAAGGGTAAAGTTCAGGCAGAGGCTATTAGGGAGGTTCTGGTTAACTCGTTTACTTCACTCAAACCTGATCCTGTTGAAGCAAGTTACTTCTTTGCATTCATTTAGATGATGTGGTCCAGTGGAATTTTTCTGTGTACTGACAAGTCCTTTGAACCTGAGTCCTGTGTATATTGACAGTGAGTTGCCAAAGTCTGAAGTCTAAAAATGTAGCCAAAGGAATCCATCATCTGAGGGGTCTTTTTCTTTTCTTTTCTTTTCTTTTTAGTTTTATTGGTACATTTAAGGTATACAATATAATGACATTCATCATTGGAAATTTGCACCTTTATATCTTGGTTCTTATTTTTTCCATGTTCCCCTGCCCTCCCTTCAACCCCTCCATCCCTCCCTATCTACAAAGAGTTTGTTTCCATTTTTTCATTTTCTCATATTAATTCCATTCCCTTCTTTCTTTACCCCCACCCCTCCCACTTCCCCTTCCCCTTTGCACCTTTTCTTCCTGTTTCACATTATCTATTATACCTTTTAGTCCTTATTTACACTTTTCATTTCTCACACTAGAGAAAATATTCGGTATTTACACGTGTGTCCTATTTAGTTCACTTAAGGGTATCACCTTAATATGCACACATTTAGCTATAAATGTCTCTAGTTTCTCATTCTTTATGGCTGAGTAATACTCCATTTTACTAAAAAAAACCACACACATTTTCTTTATCCAGTCTCCAGTTGATGGCCAGTTGGGTTGTTTCCAAGTTTTAGCTATCACTAATTTTCTTGCTATAAACATGGGTCCACTTATATCACTGTGGTATCATTCTTTAAATTCTTTGGGGAAGATACCCAGGAGGGAAATAGCTGATTCAAATGTGGCTTCCAATCCTAGTTCTTTGAGGCAGATCCTGTCAGGAGAAATGCTGCATAATTTTGGGGGAAAATCATTTGATTAGGCCTAGTTCTCCTGCCTACAGGCCAGCTATGGCATTTTGAGACATAATTCCATTTTGGAGTCCAGTCACAACTGAGACCTCAATGATCTGGTGATGCTGTGATGCTCCAGGACAAGATTACAGCAGCTGAAGACATCCTGGGAGGAACAAAATCTTCATCTGCATAGTTCCTCATTGATCTAGGAATTTCCTCGCTTTCCAGTCACCTGTTACATTTGTTTCTCTCGATGTAGTGAACTCTCTATCTGATGTACTGAACTCTGTCCTGAGTCATTTGTTACATCTGTTTCTCCCAATGAATACGAATAAAATGTGTGGCAAACTCAGGGACTTTCAGCTTTGTGCCCAGAGCATCACTAATCAGACCCAAAGCTCAGTTTCTTCTCCAAGTCTCATTTTTTCTACCTTTCCTATATAACGAGTTAACTCACCTTGTGCTGCCATGGCTCACAGGAGACTAGGACTCACTGCAGAGGTTCTAGTAATATCCCCTTCCACTGTTCCTATCATCTCCATATGATTTCCACAATGGTTGCTCCAGTCTACACTCCACCTGCAGTGGAACAGTGTTCCTCTTTCCCCTTAGCCCTGTTAGCATTGGTTATTGATTGATTTCATGATAGAAGCCATTCTTTCTGGGGTGAGGTGTAATCTCAGCATTGTTTTCATTTGCATCTCTAAAATGATCAGTGATGTTGAACATTTTTTCATATGTTTATTTGCTATTTCTACTTCTTTGTCTGAGAAATGTCTGTTCATTTCAAATGCCCATTTTTGGATTGGGTCGTTAAATTTGGGAGGTCTGATTTTTCTAAATTCTTTATAGATTCCAGATAGTAGACCTTTGTCTGAGGAACAGCAGGCGAAAATTTTTTCCCACATTGTAGGTTGTCTCTTGAAGGGCCAGGGTCAAAATATTGGCTGTCATTTTACCCCAGTTACTTTTCTAGTTCTGGTCTCTGAACTTTAGTTGTTGGACATCCAGAAGAGAAGATCAATAACATTAGCATTGTAATGAGAGTAGTGAACTTAATTATTATAATTTTACCTGGATATCAAACACTTTGAAATATAAAATATAGTTCGAAGACTTATTTTTTATCAATCATAGTTGTTCTAGTAGTTGAATTTCTGTAAAATGTTAACAGAAAAAACTTCAAATCAAGAGCCATACATAACATTTTGGCATGACAATTATAGTGACATTATCTTTGCCATATACTTATATGTCCATCTTAATATAAAATAGCCATTGTTAAATGCACTCATTCTCCTCCAAAAGCATAAAAATTTCTCATCTAAATTGTTGTCCTTTGATAGGATGCCACCTAAAGAAAATACATCAGGCTATAAATGCACCTGTTATCATAAGTAGCTGGAGTGTAAGAGAAAGGTAAATACCTGAATCAAAAGGAGGTTATTACCATAAACAATATATTATAAAATCTGTATAGTCAGAAACCATGAATTAATTTAGTATTTCAGAAAATTATCAATAATAATTATCACAATTATATGTATGAAACTTTATGCCCTTTAATTTAGTTTAGTTTGGGCATCAAACTTAATCTTTAGGCTTGTACATACTCAGTTCAAAGTCCCAATGTTCTGCATTTACCTTAAACATATAAGAACCCAGAAGAGTGAGATGATACACCAATATATGATAGCAAGCCAGCATTTTGGTAAGTGTTCTAGTCTTTTGGGGCATTAACACCCAGAGCAATGCCAAAGAGGAACCCAATTAGAACTAAACATTCAACAATAATAACAAAACAATAATAAAACTAAACAACAACAATGGTGGTTAGGAAAGTCCTACTCAACAAGTCAGTACAACTATTTATGAGCTTTTAGCCATATGTCAGTCTGTCAGCAGGGTTTTTGAGAGTGTTGTATCCTTTAATTTCTTCTGCTGTGAGTTGACCTGTCAGCTTCTGGAGTGACAGGGGCAGGGCTTTGAGAGTATGCACTCAGCAGGGTCGCCTTCAGTGGATTTGCTGGATCCGGCTCTCACATCCAGGTGTCTCCTGGATGAAATTCCTTGATTCTTAAATGATGGATCCAAGGCTGGATTTCTGCAACTTTTACTGCTGTGGGAGTTGTCATAAAAATAACATGAGGCCCTTTCCAATTTGGGGTGAGGGAGTCCTTTTTCAGTCTTTTATATAAATTTGGTCCCCTGGCTCAAATGAATGAGCAGGAATGTCTGTGGGGATGTTATCCCTTTTCCCATAATATTTGTGAAGCTGATGAAGAATGTGTCCTAAATCTTCAAGCTGTTGGTTAAACATTAGGCTTCCTACTTCTTGTGTATTGCCTCTAAGGCTTTTAATCAGTGGTGGTGGCCTTCTGAACAGGATCTCAAATGGGGAGAATTTTTCTTTGCTAGGCATAATCCTAATTTTTATCAAGGCAAAGGGTAAGAGATCTACCCCAAGGAGCTGAGGTCCCTAAGCAATATTTAGTGAGAGTTAACTTTATGGCTCTGTTCATCCTTTTTATTTTCCCTGAACTTTGTGGACGGTAGGCAGCATGCAAGTTCCATCTTATTTTTAGCAACTTAGTCAAATTCTGGACTATTTCTGCTATAAAGGCTGGACTGTTCTCACTGCTGATGGTCAGGGGGAGTCCATATCTTGGAGTGATGTCTCTTAGAAGGACCCTGTACACTTTTTGGGTCCTTTCTGTCTTACTGAGGAAAGCTTCAACCCATCCTGAGTAGGTACAGATTAAAACTAATAAATATCGGTAGCCTTTTCAGGGCTTCACTTCTGTGAAGTCTATTTGTATGTCTTCAAAAGGAGAGCTTCCAATGTATTGGATCCTGGGCACTGGCCAAGGTTTTTGGCTGGGTTCTACTCTGGCACACGTGCTGCATTTTCACCAGACAAGGGCACAAAGTATGGAGATTTGAAAAATGTAGTAGTATTTCTGAAGGAGTTCATTTAGAGAATTTTTCCCTGCATGTATGAGATCATGATGTCTCTTGACCCATGCATAGCTAGTCTCTTTGGAATGACTACCTGTCCATCAGGGATCACTCAGTTGTATTTTCCTTTATGGGCTTTCTGACCCTGTTTCCATTCATCTTCCTTGTCTGAGTAGTGTAAGTCAGTCTTTTTGGATTCCTCTTGGGTGTTCTGTAGGTTTCCTATAAGTTCTGTGCTGGAGTCGGCCACCTTTTTGGCTGCCACATCTGTCTTTGAGTTCCCAAGAGTAATGGAATCTTTCACTTTCTGATGGTCTCTGCAAAGGATGACAGCTACCTTCAGTGGCTCCCAAACTGCATTGAGGAGCTTCAGGATTTCTTTTTTATTTTTAACTTGTTTTCCTTCTGCTATAAGCAATCCTCTCTCTTTGTACAGCATACGATGGCATATAAAGTGGAGAAAACATATCTGGAATCAATATATATGTTGGCTTTCTTCCCTTTTGACCATTTGTGTGTCTGAAACAAAGGCCATAGTTCTGCCCTTTATGCCAACCATCCAGCTGGAAGAGGTCTGGCTAGCAGCATCTCTTCAGTGGTCACTATTGCATATCCAGAACGGTGGATTCCCTCCCTAACTGAGCTACTTCCATCCATAAAAGGGGTGTACTTAGCTTCAGTCAAGGGAGTCATCTGAAGGTCTGGTCAGCTAGTATAGGCCTCATCAACAGTCATCAGGCAGTCATGGTCAGGTGGACCCATTTCAGAGGGCAGGTAAGTTGCAGGATTTAGAGATTTTACAACTGTGATGGTCAGACGAGGATTTTTACATAGCAGTGCCTGGTATTGAGTGATGTGGCTGTTGGCAAGCCAGTTTTGGCCTTTACTATTTAATAAATTCATTACTGAATGAGAAGTATACACAGTTCTTGTCCTAAAGTCACCTTCTTTTATTAATGTAACTGCAGGAGTTACAGCTCATAAACAGGGAGGCCATTGTCTTGCCAGCGGGTCCAAAGCTTTCGAGAGGTATGTGACAGGTCTTTCCCAGGGACCCAATTTTTGAGTTAGGACCCCAAGGCAACATGATTTTTCTTATCTAAAAACAAGTTGAAGGGTCTGGTGACATCCGGGATGCCAAGAGCAGGAGTTTCACTTAAAGCCTTTTTCAGTCCTCTGCAGGATGAATCTTGTTCAGTGTTCCATTTTAAGTTGGAGTGTTTCTTTGTCTTGCCTTTTAGCATTTCATACAGCAGCTTTGTTTTCTCCATTAACCCTGGAACCCAGACTCTACAGAATCCTGCTGTCCCAAGGAATTCTTGGAGATTCTTTTTGGTGGTGGGTCTTGACAGAGAACAAATGACTTCTTTTTTCTCCGGATCTAGCCTCCTCTGTCCTTTCTCTAAATCAAATCCCAAATATTGCATTTTGGTCTGACAGAGTTGTGCTTTTTTCCATGAGACTTTATATCCTGCATCTTGCAGGAACTTGAGGAGGGCCTTGGTCCCTTCTCAACAGTCCATTTTTGGCTCATTAGAAAGGAGGAGGTCATATTGTAACCTGCTGGCTTTTAAACCCTTTGAAGATGACCAATGTACACATATTGTACATATATTACACATATATATTACAATGTACACATATATATTTAAGTAATATTCATTGATGTAAGTCTTTTTATGTCTCTAAATGCAAACCTTTTATAACAAACTTGAAACCAATAAGTAAACATACATATTTCCTTGATAAATCATTTCTGTACACCTTCTCAACATACCTAGGCCTTATGATCTTGTATATCTCTCTTTATCCTTTTAACAAGACAAACATACAAAATCCTTTTATATCAAAATTATATCTCTTACTTATAGCTTTCTTAATATTTTTCTCCATCTCACTTACTATAAACTCTATAACAAACTTGCCTTTACCTGTTAAAATTTTAAAGTGTCTTTTTTTATTCTCAGATTGTTACACTTTAAATTTGGCTGGCTGCCAATAGAACAGAAGTAACCTTGACTTTTTCATCAACAAAGTACAGAAAAGAGCAAGTTAACCCTATAATTACAATTGAAGAATTTGTAATGCACAAGAAATATTTTAAGCATACCAATTAAACATCAAATCAAATTGAAACAAAGGTACATTTATCAATTAGCTAAAATTTGTAACTTGGTTTCTCTTGTAAAATCACTTTACGTCTGATAGAGCACAGTTGCAGTTTCTCTGGCTTTGTTTCGGATTCTAGACCTTCACAGCAGCATTAGGCTGATACCATAGCGAGGGCCTTGGCTTTTAAAGCCAAGAGTGTTTTTTTTCACTATTCTGTTTTATGCTCTTCAGACCTTTCTTAGCTGTTTTCAATCCATTACTAATTTTTTTTCAGTTTTTTCCAATCTGAGTGCAAGCATATTCTATCCTCTCTGAGTCTGACCACAGCATGCACCCTCTGATGCACTAAAGCAGTTTTCATGCTTTTATCCCCACCTCCTCTGCATCTGTGAACTTAGTAACTCAAGTGGAGGGGAAGGCAGCTCTACCTCCTCCAGAGGGGAGCCTTGGGATTTCCCTGTAATGATGTCACATTTTTTGAGAGAGGCGAGTCCATGGTGAGAAAGACAGCAGATTTGGCAAGCAGTTGTTTCAAGATGGAAATTAAACTGTTCTCACCAGTTGGGTGGTTGCCATGGAGCAGAAGTTTGAGAGGCTCTCAAGCTGGGAGTACAAGGCTCCAAGCTGTCAAGGTCTCAGTTAAAGCCTCAAGAGAGATAACCTTTTTTGGTTGAGCTGTCTGGATGTTTTTTTGACATGCTCCCTAAGTTTCATTGTTTTTCATTTTCCTCATCTTGGGGTACCTTGGTCTTGAGGTATTGTCTCACCCCATCTATGACTCTTTTTGTTTCCATGGTGCACATATGAAGCCAAGGAGGCATTCTGCATCACAAGCTGAGCCATGAATCAATATAGGGATATTGATCTGGATGTTCCTGCCTGGGAGCAGTGACTGCCAGACAGACAGACAAGACCCTCATCTAGGGATCCCTTGTGTGGCCAAGCTGGACAAAGCTTGGGCCTTTCTAACTCAAAAAAGGTTCTAAGTTTTTGGGGTTTCATCTTAATACTGTAATCTCCAGTAAAACCTTTCTTAAAATTCTTAAGCATGCATTCTAAAACAGTAGGATGTGATGTTCCTGTCCCCATGATTGGCCAATCAGTGTGTTGGTGTGTGTATGGGTACCCTGATATGGAGACACAAGATAAACAAAGGAGGATGACCATCAGAGATGATCCACACAGGGGCCTGTCTGGCTGCATAACCAGCACTTTCAGGATCATCCAGGCATAAGAGTGTATTTATCTTGTCATGAGAACAGCCACTTAGCCCTTCATTAGATGAGTCCACAGAATCGCAGATCAGGCCCACTCATGTCCATAACCTCAGGGGGATATTTAAACACAGAGGTGCCCCCCTTTAGTCTAGAACACAGATGGAACAGCCTATGGTTTTCACTGTCCATTCATATTCAGTCTCACATTCAAGCAGTCATTCAGAGGTTAAACATTCCTGCCCACCTGGGATGGCCCTAACTCAATTTTCACAGACAGGACTCCCAACAGCCCCATCAGACAGGACTGGTAAAGCCCATACAAGATAGGCCTCTGAAGAGCCCCAACAAACGGGACTTCAAAAGTCCCATCAGGACCTAAAAAAGCCCCTACCAGATGGGAATGTGCTATTCCCAGGTAAGGGGTGATCTGACCCTTCTTCTGACGTGTGTTAGGAAACAGATTGAAAATTGAATCTTACGCTTTTCCCAGGGTGGCCTATCCAGTCCAAAGTCAGTCACTCACATGGTCACTCCGTCCCACGTCTCCTTGTCTCTTGTTCTGTGTCTGGTCAAGCCACTGTAGACAAGGTCGGCTTTGAGAGTACGGGGGGGGGGGGGCACTGAGAAAATTCTCCCAGGGGTGCCCTTCCCCTCAGAGGAGTCAGACAGCCAAGCTCACTCCAGCAGGGTTCAATCCATTGGCCAAGTGGCCAGAAGATGATCTCAATTTCCTGCCAATGCACCAAATATTGTGGCAAATCAAAATGGTCTTTCAGAGAAAGGAAAGTTGGTAAAATAAAAAAGAAGTTTATTGCCAGGCAATAGAGAGCCTCAGGAAATGAGTCCTTCTAGGCTGACCACAAGTTAAGACAGTTTCTCCTTTCTATACCTTTTACAGGGCAGTTTAACTTGTAGTTACATACCAGAATGTGGCAAGGGCATGATAAAGCAGCATTAGGTGGCAAGGATAGCATAAGTTGCAATTACAGAATGTGTCAAGGGTGTGGTATCAGCTTTAGTTATGGAATACTTAGGTAAACACACTTCAAGGCTAGTTTCTAATCTCTCCAGGAACAGGCTGTCCCACAAGAGGGAGAAGTCTCACCCAGAGTTTTCAAACATGGACAAGTTTCAAACAAGTTTCAAACAGGGTTTTAACACAAAGTTCATTAACAGATATTATACAATAATTATCCATTTCAAATAATGTTTGGCAGCTCTTTCTGCCTCACTTATAAGGTACAGTATGATATTATAATAAATGTCTACAATGTGTACGATCAGATTAGAATGATTGGTATGTCTATCACCTCAAACATCATTTCTTTGTGTGGGAAACACTCAAAATCCCTATGAATTGTTTTGTGTGTTTTTTTAAAATTCTTTTATTGGTACATTGTAGGTATACAACACAATTA
>NW_004624880.1:20040-33417 GCF_000247695.1 Heterocephalus glaber | reverse complement strand
TTGCCAGTTCAGTGGGTCCAGGTGGTTGAGTATTAGAGTGTTCCATCTCATTTCCCTTTGGGTTTGCTGTAGGTAATCTGGAAGTCTGATTTTGAGACTTATTTACATGTTTTCTCATTTTGACTGAGAGAGGGGCTTTTGGCACCTGCACGGATTACCTCCTCTGAACTGGGAGAGGTGGGACAGGGGCCGGGAGCAGCTTTTAGGGATGGTGGCCAGAAAGCCCTTTCCTGTGGCCTGGGATCAGCCAGAGGGATAGTGGCCGGGAAACTCTTCCTCTGGACCAAGAGCAGTGAGATGGCAGCTCAGAAGCCCCTACCTCTTGGCCCAGAGCAGTGGGAGGTATGGTGGCCCAAAAGTGCTTTCCTCTGTCCTGGGAGCAGCAGGAGGGATGGTGGCTGGTAAGCCCCCTCCTCTGGACCAGGAGCCATGGGACAGTGGCTCAGAAGCCCCTACCTCTGGGCTGGGAGCAGCTGGACTCAGTACCCTAGTCTGGTGGTCCAGTGTCCTCTAGGTCTTTGTAGTGTGAAACCAGGTGGCTGCCTGTCTGTAGCAGGCTGATTTGGCATGTTCTGGGCAAGTCATGACCCAGTAGGGCATGTGCAGACCTTCCTGTCTGCAGTGGGCTCTATGAATTCTTTTGTAATAAACACTTAATTGTTCTCAACCATAGTTACACACTGTGATACAGAGTATTAGAAAACGGTTTCATACAAATTATACCCCCATGTGCATTAGCCATTACCTACTCCACCCCACTCTTCCAAGTCTTTTTTAACTTTCACATTTGAGAGAGAAAATGTGTTGTCATTGACCATGATACTGATACATATGAATTCTTCCTGCCATTTGATTTTGGGTTAGTAGTCTGACTTGTATGTTTTTCTGCCCTTCTAACTTCATTTAGACTAAATTTATTATTTCCTTTGCAACACTGAGGGTGATGGTATGGCACATGTGATAGAGTGGGCATACAGAGCCCTGTCTAAGATGGCATCATGAGTTCTATGTTTTTTGTTTTCTGCACTAAATCTTCAGCATTTAGGTTTAATTGCAGTGTTGACACTTTGCAATAAATAAATGGGTTTTGGTTTGCAGTTTGGGCACTTGATCTCTAAAAGCTTTACCATCACAGCATTACAGGTTAGAAGTCATACATTTTATTTCCTTTAAATATTATTCTTAGCACTTTAATTTACATATGAGACCAAAAATTTTGTATCTTCCTATTTTTAAAATACAAAGTGAGTAGAAATTTCTAATGCCAGGAACACTTCTATTTTATTCTGTTGCTTGACATTTTGATAATATCATTTTATATGCTCAAATTTATTGTCCTATAGAGTCAATATCTATTTTATTTACTTTTCTTGATGCTGAGACAAAATACTTGACACCCAAAGTTAAAGGAGGAAAGGTTTATTTTACTCCACAGTTTGCGATGGTTTCAGTCCATACTCAGTTGGATCCAAGGCAGGGTGGCATACCAGAGGGTCATCACAGAGGAGAAACACCTTATGGGCAGGCCAAAGCAGTAAGGAAGCTGCAAGAAGCAGCAAGCAGCAACCTTCCCATTCCCTTTTATCTCATCCAGGCTAAAGCCTTTTGGGTGGTTCCATCCATCCCCAGGGTGGGGCTTCTCAATACCCAGAGCCACATCTATGGTAAACCAATTAGTTGATTAATCCGGTACTATAGCTGATACCTCTGCCTAGTATTAGCAGGCTATAGTGGCACAAGCTTCTTGCCCCTCCATAATTCAGCTGTGATACATTGGAAGTAGTCTGCTACATTCACTTCCAGCCAAGGTCCATTCAGCTCCAGCTAAATCTCTCCCCTTTGAATTATCTGTTTATTCTCTTTGGCAAAGATATGTTTGTGCCCTCATTCTCCAGTCCTGCCTGCTTGATACTTGCTATCAGCTGGGATCCCAAGGCCTTCCCAGTTTTCCCTCTTCTTACACTTGTAATAAATAAGCACTGTATGTCCTGGGAGTCCTTTGTATTTGCTACCCAGAACAGATTAGATCAGCCCAAAACTCAGTTTCTCTCAAGTCTCTGTGTGTTTTTTTCTACTTTCCACTTTCCTATCTCTTGGATGTCATACTGGCTTGCAAGAGAACAAGACCACTACAAGGTCCTCAGGTAACATCCCTTTACCTTTTCCCTATAATTATCACCCAAAATGGATGTGGATTGAATCCATGGTGATTGTCTGCAAGATAAAGTCATGAACTTGTGATGATGTTCAGCTCTCACAAAATAATTCCACATGAGGACTCAGGGCTAGCTAAGCCCAGTTGTGAGCAATCCTTCCAATTATGTTTTTTTTCTAAATACTCCTGGGAACATGGGTCGGACCTTATCAGATGAGTAACTAGTATATATCACAGTGCTATAGGCCCTGTTAAACCAGGCTTTCTACACAATACACGAGAGTACTATTATTAATATACAATTGGGCATCTATAAATATGCCCTTTCTTTTCATAAAGCTGGGACACTGGACAAGGAAATTTGGAATCACTTTCGGTCATGTCCACCATAGGGATGATTATCTTTCTTATCATACCTTATTTTCTTGTAGTCTGATTTGCTTGGATTTAGCTCCCTTTAAATCAGCTCAAAATAAAGTGTGCCCTTAGCTAAGATGGCAGCTGAAATAACTTTAGTCACTTCATTGGCAGCCATGCCTGTAATTGCAACTGCAATTGCTCTGCAGGTGACCACTCCTGTGATTTTGCCTGCTCCACAGCCCATAGTCATGCATATGGTTCCATTTGCACCAGAGACAGTTTTGGCCACTCTTGGCATGGCTATGCCTTCAGTTAATATGGCACCTGTGGCAGCTTCAGTTGTGTCTGTTGTCAGGTAAAAGACCAAAAATCAAGACCAGACCAGGCCACAACAAGCCTTTATTGTAGGGGCAATCTCCCAGGCTGTCTCTGAACAAAAGAGAGACAAAAGCAATATGGCCAGGACAGCAAGTGCCTTTTATAGGAGTGGCGGTGGGGCTTGCAGGAGCTGAGGTGGGGTTGAGTGATGTAGTGACTAGGACTAGAGGAGCCTGTGATGTCACTAGTTCCTGGGAGGAGAGCAAGAATTAGGTTACTCTTTTGGTAGGAGTAGGGGTATGTTGGAAAGAAGGTAGCTACTATATACAGCAGCCACCCTAAATTGGAGGGAAATCTATCATTCCAGGCTCTTGTTTTATGGTTGTTGAGCTAAGGTCTCTTCTTCTGGAGCTCCATCAAGCTGAAGGTTAGGGATAAACCTGGATCTGATGGGGGCAGCAGTAGGTGGGGGCTTTCTCCCTCTGCCACAGTGGCCGGTACCCCACCATGATGAGCTGCATGACTGTCTGATTGGTAAATGTCCTCATGTGTTCCTGCAAGAAATTTTGAAAACAGTGAAACAAGCATGGTCCAAAGCACAGGATCAGATGGATAATACTGAGGAGTCCCAAGAGCAGTAATAGCCAGGGAATCCATGAGCTCCAGGAACCAAACGTATCCCACCATTTATTAGCACCTTGGGGAACATATCTATCTGGCCCATTGAGTCTTAAAAGTCTTTTTTGTTTGACATGTAATTTTTTTTCATTATTTACATAGGTTTTACAGAGACAGCTGGATGTTTAGCAGCTCATCTGTTATAGAAGTAAGAGACTGTTATAGAAGTAAGAAATCATAGCTCATGATCTAAAGGCCCATGTGTCATGTCCTTGCTCTGAATGAGTGGAAAAGTGATAAACACAATTCATATAATCTTTATAATCTTTTTTTTAATATAAAAACTGTATGTAACTGAGCAAATGTCCTTTGGAGGCCAACATACTGATGAGAGTAGTGTTACTATGAAACTGACTTGTCCTTTAAATTCAAGGCCATGAAAACATACATTTTAGGTTGATAGTTCCAGCAAAGCCATGGAATAGTTGTGTAAAGGACAGTTTTATTTTTGTATCTCTCAGTTTTTGGAAGCCTCCTAGATATATTTAAAAATAAAGAGAACTGATAACCTCAACAAGGACACTGGCCAACTTAAGGAGATCAAATGTAACATAAAAGGCTTGATCTTTTTAGACATGGGTAGGTATCCAGGAAATATGAGCACAATGAGAGAAGAGGTATCATAAACAGAGAACAAGGATGTACATTATTTTAAAAGGAATAAATCTTGTAGCTGCTCAGTATAGAATGTATCCTGACTGTGGGTGACAAGCAGGTGACTTTTTTCCCCAATACTCTTACTTTATGTTTTGTTTTGTTTTTATCACTACATGATAGTTAATTAGTTATCCCAGAATCAGAAAAACACTTATCTAAAAGGAGGGATCTGGAGACCAGTGGTTTCTAGGATTGGGCAACTGTAAAGAACTTATTTTAATTTCTCTGAAAAGAATCTATACACACTTGTAGCTAATTAATGATTTTCCCTTTATATTTAGTCCCCAGAGGTTTTTTTGGTTTTTTTGTTTGTTTGTTTGTTTGTTTGTTTTTTGAAATGGCTGTGTCATGAGTGAACCAAAAGATTTTTATGGATGGGCTATGTCTTAATTTCTCTGAAGTCTAGCTTTATTATTATGTCATTATTTTATACCTCTTTTGGTTTTTTTTCTTCCAGGTGTTTAAGACCAAGTTAAAGTGAGAACTGTGTCAATCAATATGAACCTCTGTTATCTATCAAGGTCATTTAAGTCTCCCCAGGCCATTACTTTGGGACCATGCATAGGCCTCTCTGCTCCTCTGTCAGTCTCAGCCGTCAGGATGGGTCATGGCCTTACTTGACCAAGTTGCTTTTAGTAAAAGCATGGGAGATGTTCTTCTTGGTGACCCTCCTTTGGCATGCAGTACATTGTCCTCTGGTGTCCAGCAATCTCCCTCTTTAGGAGGTTGAGTGACTTACCAAAGATGTAGGACCCTGTAGAGAAGGTTTCCTCATGTCCTGGATCTTTGTTGACCTTGAGGGGCCAGGGCCATCCTCATAGCCCAGTTACCTTTTTAGTTTTTGTCTCCAAACTTTAGTTGTTGAACACCCAGAAGAGAAGGTCAATAGCCTTAGCATTGTAACAAGAGTAATGAACTTAACTATTATAATTTTACCTGAATAACAAGTATTTTGGAATTTAAAATATAGAGAACTGTTATTGTTATCAGTCATGGTTGTTTTAGTAGTTGAATTCCTGTAGAGTATTAACAGAAATATAGCCACAAATAATATTTTAACATGACAATTATGATGACTTTACCATTGTAACACATTTAAATGTCCATCTTGATATAAAATAGCCATTATTAAACATACTCAGTTTTTAAAAACACCAAAAGTTTTTATCTAAATTATTATCTTTTGATAAGACACCATCTAAAAAAATTATTTCAGCCATAAATGTATGTTATCATAAATAGCTGGAGTGTATGAAAAAGGCAAATATCTGAATCAAAAAGAGGTTGTTATCATAAACAAATATTAGTAAACCTGTACAGTCAGGAAATATAAATACATTTAGTACACCAGAAAAAATAAAACCTTGTTATTGTTTTTTACAGGATATTTAGTCCTTTGAAAATGACCAATGTAAGTGTACCATAATAACATATTTAGAATTTATCCCTTTGATGCCAACTGATGTAAACATAGTATAATAATATATTTAAGTAATATTTATTGATGTAAGTCTTTATAAGGCTGTGAAAACTATCAGATCAGTCTGTTGTAAGACAAAAACTGTTGAGGTCTCCTTAGTGAACAAAAACTGGAAAATATTTCCATGTAGCTGCTCTTTTGTTCACCAAGGGGAGCATGTCTTGAACTTAATAACCTTTATCTATAAACTAAAGAGCTGTATGATTGGACAGAAAACAAAGATATAAGACAATTTATAAAACTAGAGTGCACTCAACTATATTTAGCTCAATGGAGTTATAATATCTCTTTATCATTTTCAAGTTTATAATTATAAATAGGACTATTCAAAACTTTTTGTAATTCAATTAACAGAGATCTCTTGTAGAATTAGAATCAGAAGAAATGAAAGCTCTATTCCTGTAAACTTTTTATAACAAACTTGAAACCAACAAGCAAACATATATATTTCCTTCATAAATCACTTCCACACACCTTTTTGACATACCTAGGCCTTTTGGTCTTGGCCTTCTAACAAGACAAATATATAAAATCCTTTTATATCAAAAATACATCTTTTACATATAGCTTTTTAAAATATTTTGCCTCCAACTCATTATAAACCTTTTATAACAAACATCTTTAGCTGTTAAAATTTTAAAGTGTCCCCCTTTCTTTTTCATATTGTTACACTTTAAATTTGGCTGGCTTCCAAAAGAATGGTAGTAACCTTGAGGTTTTTTATCAACTAAGTACAGAAAAGAGCAATTTAACCCTATAATTACAAGTCAAGAATTTACAGTGTACAAGAAGTGTTTTGAGCATACCAATTAAACATTAACTCAAATTGAAACAAATATATTTGTAAATTAGCTAAAATTTGTAACTTCATTTTTTTTTGTAAAATCTCTTGATATCTGGTAGAGCAGTTTTAGTTTCTCTGGGTTTGTTTTGTGATAACATAGCACTCACCTTGGCTTTTAAATTCAGGAGTGTTTTTTCTCACTACTTTGTTTTATGCTCTTCAGAGCTTTTTTAGCTGTTTTTACTATCAGGGGCTGAGTGAGAGATAAAGTGAGTGTCAGCCTGGGAGGTAGGATTAATTTTGGTATATTTTTGAAGGGCGAAAGTGAGCCATGACAGAAACTGTGTCAGATTTTTTTCAAATGGGTCTGAGTTACTTTTTAGTCTTATCAAAGTTAATAGACTTGTGAGCTGTCTTTTTTAAACCTTTTATGAGGCAGAGAGTCATATGGTCTCTGCAGCCTCTGTCTGGCCTAGCTGAGAGTCTCATTGTGGGTCTTCTCTGGGGACAGCCTGCATTCCCACTGGCTTGGTGTTATCAGCAGCATAAAATGTATCTTCTGTGGTCAGGGCCACCATCCAAACTCTTTTCTTGTCCTGGGGGGACGGGTAGAAGTCAATATCATATAGATACTGTGTCAAGTCAGATCATAAGACAGAGTTAAGTAACAAAAATTTTTTATATAGACATCAGGATTAGAGAAGAAGTAGCCTAAGCATTTTTTAATTTGAGAAAGATCAGAGAAAGAGATGGGGAAATGTACTCTAACAATGCCCTCAGTCCCGGCAACCTCTCTGAGAGGCATCTGTGTGGCTGGGGCCAATGTTGGAAGGAGAATGGTTGCAGAGTGGAGAAATGCAAGATAGCAGAGATGAGGGAGGAGGCAACAGGGGGTCACAAGGTGGCAGAGACAAAGAAGCACACAAAGAGACAGAAGAAGAGCTTACAGGATTATAAAGTGGGGGATGTGTGAGAGGTGAGTGATAGGCCCAGGCTAGGAGTACTTGAGAAGAAGAACAGGTTTGACAGAGGGAGGGTTGAGGGCATAGACAGGGAATTTCTGACCATTAGATAGGTATGTAGGGGATTTCTGATCATTTGCCATTGTGCTGACAGAAATTGTATAAATCACACAGTATGTTAAAATCCAAAATGCCATTTTTGGGCCATGGAAACCCATTACCTAATTTATACTAAGCCCAAACCTGATTACAATAGAAAACAAATATTTTTGAGTTAAAGTCTGGTCCCAACAATCCCAGGGGTTTGAGTTGTGCCAAGAGGCAGCCCAGAGGCATTGGGGGTAGGTTGGATTGTTGGGCCCCCATGTTAGAGTGGGTGAGAAGGAGGTGACTCCCTGGGAGAAGTACAAAGGGGAAGAGCATCCTCATCTCCTTTGACAATCTCTGGGTGAGTCTCCCAGAGAGAGAGAATGAGAGGAGCCAGGCCAACGGGGTGTCTCCCAGGGGCATTGTCCTGGGCCAAACAGCCCAGAGGGTTTCTCTGACCAAGCACTTGGATTTTTGAGAAGTCCCCAGAGGGAGAGAGAATGAGACAGAGAGCCCGATGAGAGGGAGGCTGAACTCCCTACTCACCCATACATTGGTGACTTGTGTGGATGTGTAGCGGAAGCAATGGCAAAGGTAGAAAGCCCTGAGAGGGTCCTGGCTCAGCAGATATGGTCCTGTGGAGATGGCCAGAAGGGCAATCAACCCCATCCCATGGGGGATCATCCCTTAATGGACCATCTACCATCTGAGTCACAGCACCAGAAATGTCAGGTAAAAGGCTGAAAACCAAGACCAGACCAGGCCACAACAAGCCTTTATTGTAGGGACAGTCTGCTGGGCTGTCTGTGAACAAAAGAGAGACAAAAGCATTATGGCCAAGACAGCAAGTCCTTTTATAGGAGTGAGGGTGGGGCTTGTAGGAGCTGAGGTGGGGTTGAGTGAGGTAGTGACTAGGGATTGGAGGAGCCTGTGACATCACTAGTTGCTAGGAGGAAAGCAAGTATTAGGTTACTTTTTTGGTGAGAGTAGGGGCGTGTTGGAAAGAAGGCAGCTATTATATACAGCAGCCACCCTAAAATGGAGGGAAATCTATCACCTGTGACTGTCCCACCCACAGCTATGGTGGGCATTGTGGCTACAGTTGCTGTGCCAGAGTGTGCAATTGTGATTGATGTTTGCAACTTTCAGGTGACTCTTGCTCATAGAGAGTATTTTCTTTCAGCCTTAACCCTTCCTGACACTATTCTGTCCCCCACCTGCCCTTTTAGAGACTCTGTTCTTCCTGAGCCTCTACCTGTTTCAGCCCCTCCCAAAGAGAAGTGCAATTTAACACCACCACCTCCTCAGATGCTGCTACTAGGGACAACTCTGTTTCTTCTCACCTACTATTGCCATGTCATACAGAAGGCTACAACTATAGGTGAGTCTTCTACAACATCTTTACGTTTTCCTGTGGGGCAAATAAAAAACAACCTTGTGGAAAAATCAACAGTAACAACTGAGATGGCTGCTTTGGTTGCCACAGCTCCCACTGACAAAAAAGGAAGTAGGGGGCCAGGAATTTAGCTCAGTGGTTTCACCACCTATTGCACAAGTTCAAGGACCCGAGTTTGATCCCTGGTATAAAAAAAAAAAAAGGAAGCAGGACCTCACAAAAAATGTAAAACTCTTTCCTGTCCCAAGCCTCCAGAGCTCCAGGAGGCTAGTGAGATAAATACCTGGCTGTCTACACATCAACACCTTGTTTGTCAGGCTACACTAACAAGAGAGTCTATGGGAGCCTATTGTTTTCTACCTATTAGAAAATAAAATATAAGGTTTTAAAACAATTCAAAGTAGATACTTAAGGTCATAGCACAAAGACCAAAGAGTATTTTACTGCCCCATTGCTGGCTACAGATCACCTACTCATTAAGGCAATTCCAGCTTAGGGCTATGTGATCAAAGCCAGGGACATGCAATGTCCTCCAGGGCAAGAGAAATTTACAGCAAAAGTAAATTACAAATTTTAACTAATTGAAAAATATACGTTTGGTTTACAATTTAAATTGATGTTTAACTGGTGTATTTAAAACATTCTTATACATTATAAGTTTTTAAACTGCAATTGAGATTAGCACACATTTCTTTCTACTGTTTGTTGATATTAGATAAATTAACATCCATTCAAATTTCAAATGATATAGCCAGAATTTTAAAGTACAAGAGGTTATAACGCAGCTTATTAGACCAGCCTGACACTGCTTGCAAATGTCTAGAGCTCTAAACGTCATAGTCAACACTAAACAACCTACAACTGAGCTCTATCAGACATAAAGACATTTACCAAAAGAAATCAAATTAGAAGTTCTAACTCATTAATAAATGTTCTTTTGGTTCCCAAATGTTTGATTGGTGTGCTTAAAACATTTCTTCTACATTACAAATGCATATGTTGTAATTATAGGGTTAACTTGTTCTTCTCTCTACTCTCAGGGTTATACTACTGTTCTATTATCCACCTGTTATAAAGGGATTATAGTAAATGAGATTTTTAAAGGGGCCATTACTCTAAGGTATACCTTCAAAATTGTTTTTACATTTACAGGTATGAAGCTCTTTCTTCCTTCTGACTCTAATTATAAGACATCTCTGTTAATAAACCTACAAAAAGTTTTGACTAGTCTTATTTACCATTATAAACCTAACAATTTAAAAGGGATATTATAATTAAATTAGTCCAACATGTGCAAGTGCACTCTAGTTTTATACATAAATTTTCTTATATATTTGTCTATCCAATCATACAGCTGTTGCATTTGAACTCAACTCTTTTTCCTTTTCTATTGTTTTCACATTTTTTTCTTAAAACATGTTTGTCTATAATTTAAATTGGCTTATAGATAAAGGTTATTAAAGTTAAAGTCATGCCCCCCCAAGTTGCTAGCTGATCAGAATGATGTCAAAAAGTTTCAAGGTCCATGATATTTCAAGGTGCATGATATCCAGATAAAATTATAGTAGGTAAATTCACTACTTCCATTACAATGCTAATGTTATTGATCTTCTCTTCTGGGTGTTCAACAACTAAAGTTCAAGGACCAAAATTAAAAAGGTAACTGGGCTAAAAAGACAGTCAACATTTTGGCCCAGCCCTCCAAGGTCAACAAATACCCTACATTAAAAAAAAAAATTTTCTACAAGTTACTACAACTTTGATAATTCACCCAAACTCCTGAGCAGTGAGATGTTAGATGCCAAAATGGAAAAAATTAACAACACATTGTGCCAAATAAATGTCACCTAGAAAAAAAGTCTATGCTTTCACAAAAATCAATGTGTTAAAGCAAGGCCATGAGACATCCTGACGGCTGACACTGACAGGAGCTGAGAGGCTTTATACATGGTTCCAAGCTACACCTGAGGAGACTTAATTGACCTTGATAGATAGTAAGAGGTTACTTTTATTTAATATAGATCTCACTGTAACTTGGCCTTAAACACCCAGTTAAAAAATATATAACTAAAAGATATATAAAGCAAAGACAGTAATAAAGCTAGATATAAAAGGAGGCTCCAATTGCTGACCCCTTGTGACAATTTCCAACTACACTGGTGGTTCAGCACTGCTATAAGTCATTAAAAAAGAAAAAAAAAACTGTTAAAATATATGAGCTTAACAAGAGTTTTTGAATTTTTTTTAGCTAAGACTTTTTTAATTATTAATTTTTTAATCTTTTTAAAGCTAATGTCAAAAAAATTATTACAAAATGTCAGACTTATAGATAACCTCCATTAGTGAATGCGTCCAAAATACATCATGTTGCAATTGCTATATTTATTGCTTAGAAACAGTTTCTAAACATGGCTCTTCCCCAACCTGCTTTCTATTTTAGTGCTTATACTTTAACTATACATCCTCTAATTTCTTAAAGGGTTTTGTTTATTCTTGTCTGTAGGCTGCCAAACTCCAGATGATCATGCAGATAATAACAACAAATGTGCTAGACATTTCTTTTTACCATGACCCACCAGATTTGCTTTAAAAAGAAAGTTTATAATTGCTAAATTACAACATGACTTTGATTTAAGGGCCATTAAATTAGCTACCTAAAAGGGGTCCCTAACTGCAGTCTTTCTTACATGGACCCTTCTCAGCTCAAAGCAGTTAGATTAAAATTATGCCCTTTCTCCCCTAACCACAGTTGGGGATAGCTCTTTAAAAAGAAAGTTATAGACAACTCAGTCAAATATATTATATGTCCTTATAATCCACAGGGACATGCCATTGTTGGACATACATTTCCCTAAAAACACAATACATAAACAAAAAAAGGAAGAGTAAAACTACCTCCACAAGATCAATTAGATTTTGTTATCTTCTCTTGTTACCTTCATTAAATTTTTTTAAAAATCCCCTTGTGAAAAGTAAATATATTCCATGAAAATTCCATTGATACAAAGATAAATCTACAGATATGTCCCAGGCACAAGTGTTGTCAAAAGATGTTCTAATTAAAAGGTAAAATGGCTCAATACAATTAATAATATAAGGGCCCGAGTATGTTTGTGTTCCAACAGAAAACAAACTCACAACTTCGGAGATCACCACAACTGATGTGTCACCTGCTACTGAGACCAAAAAACAAAGAGATATATCATGCCATGGACAAACTTCAATGAAGCAATGTCTAGATGCCATGCTATCTTGACTCACTCTGCTGCAGCTGTTGCTGTTTCTAAAAAAGGAAAGGAGGAGATGTAGCAGATACCTCTTCCCAGTTTTAGCAGGCAATGGCACAAATTTCTTGCCCCTTCATAATTCAGCTGTGTTACATTAGAAGTAGTCTAATCCACTAAGTTCACTTCCACCCAAGGTCCATTCAGCTTCAGCAAAGTCCATCCCCTTTGAATTAACTTTTTGTTCTCTTCAGTAAAGATATGCTTTTACCCTCATTCTACAGTCCTCCCTGCTTGATATTTGTTATCAGCAGGTGTCCCAAAGCCTGCCCAGTTTTCCCCCTTCCCCCACTTATAATAAACAATGGATTTCCTAGGAATCCTTTGTCTTTGCTCCCCAGAACAGATTAGATCATTAGTTTCTCTAAAGTCTCTGTGTGTTTTTTCTATTTCCAACTTTCCTATCTCTTGGATGCCATGCTGGATTACAGGAGGCCAAGACCACTACAGGGGCCTCTGGTAATATCCCCTTTCCCTTTCCCCATACAGTACCTCTGAAAAGCCCCACATATGAGCACATGAGGTTTTGAGTGCACATCTAGATGAAGCCCTTTCTTACGCAGGCTCCCAAAAGATTCATGTAGGTCCCTTTATTGACAAGGTATTTAGTCCATCTCTAAGATTGGCCAATATCCTAACAGTTTCAGCACTGCTGAAAAATCCAAGTCCAAAGTCTCCCCTGAGATTTAAGGCAAATTCTTAGCTGTGAGGCCCTGTAGAAATGGAAAGAAAATTAAAAACTTCTAACATTCAATGGCACAAAATAAACATTACACTTCAAAAAGGTACAAATAGGAAGATAGAAATGAATGGAATCAAAACAAGTTGAATATCCAGCAGAGCAAACATTAATTCCCATAATTCCATGCCCAACACCTAGGGCACTCTGTGTCAAGATATGAACTCCAATGGGTCTGAGTGGTTCCAGCCCTATGCCACTGCTGGTGGTTGTAGTTCTCATGGCTTTTCTTAGGGGATGGCTTTTCTCACTCCTTGCAGATTTCCTAAAATGTCTCTTGCTTTTCAAAATTTCTGGGGTTTCTACTGCATCTTTCACTTCACACTGTGGAGCCAGAGTGACTCCATTTTGGAGCTGTCTCCTTTGTTCTCTCAAATTTGTGCTTATCCACTCAAGATTCCTAAGTTTATTACCCAGCCATCTGTGTACTCAGGAAGGACATTCCGGACACACTACCTATAAGGTAAACAGTTAATG
>NW_004624879.1:4304445-4326012 GCF_000247695.1 Heterocephalus glaber | reverse complement strand
AATAAAGGTCTGTTTTACTTTCCAACTTGTCTGGTGTGTTCCTTCCCGGGTGATCGTCGCTGCAGTCAGCTCCTTGGAGCGTTTGGTAAGGCCCTCGGTCTTACAATAGTTTAGATGGTCACTCCCCAAACTAAAAATGAGGTGCTCTCCTTTCTTGGCCTGGCAGGATCCCTGATGCTGTGGGTCCCCAATTTCAGACTTCTTGCTAAACCACTATATCAGGCCTCCAAAGGACTTAGTACCGAGACCCAGGTTCCACCATTGTGAATTCCAAAATTTAAGACCCATTGTCAAGAAAATTCATTAAAGTTATCTCAGTACAAAACAATGACAAAGTAAGCAAAATATTCCCCACAAAGTATGAGCACCAAGGTGTTAGACAAATGGACCACTTGAAAAATGAATACCACCAGGTTGATTGAGTGCTCCTCAAAATACATCAGGAGGAGATGTGGTAAACAATCAACTATTGCCACAAGTCTGGGCACAAGACCAGGCCACTCTGTGTACTTTCTCCTAGCTTTCACTTCAGGATGGAAAACAGATGCTACAGAGATGAGACTTCAACACCACACACATCAAGAGGTCTCAGAAGTCCTTCCCCCCACTGTGATGGTACTGACTGACCTGCTGTGTCACAAGCAGCATTAAGGAGGCTGCCAGTGGCCTGGGTTTGCATAGCCCAGGAGCTGAGCCTGGCTGAGCCTCCTCGAATTGCCTGCCTATCCTGGGACCCCCATAATTTTCTTTTTGGGGAGTGAGGCCTGATTATAAAATCACTCAGCTTGTCTATCAATGAGCAAGAATAAAAGATGCAAAAACACATTCTATCAAGAACATCTATTTATGTTTAAAGATTAAGAAAACTGTGGAAACCCATGTGACCTCAGAGAATGGAAATTCTGCCGCAAGCAACCCTGGACTCCTCACCAGAATGGTGAGAAGAAACCACCACACATGACTGTGAAACCCCGAATTAGGAGCTGGTTGTCAAAGAGCTTTCGGGCAATGAAAGGGCGGAGTCTTTCCCAGCGGATGGTCCTCCCTGCTGGTGGGGCATGTAGAGAAGCAGCGTGCGCAGGTGTTCTTCCCTGAGACACTTCCACAGCAGGACCACAAAACCACCACAGATGTGGAAATGGAGGAGCCCATCCCACAGGAATCTGAGGATGGTGCTCCCCTTGAACTCCAGTGTAAGCTCCGTGGCTTGCTGTGCTCTGCCTGCACTTTCAAGCACCCTAAGCACTTTGGTTCCATGGCTTGTGCAAAAAGGTGTAATGAGGGTTGCGCCAAATGAGTGCACCTTTTGCTCTTGGACCAGAGCAAGCTGCAGAAGGCAGGGAGCACAGCCTACCTGCACCTCAAGAATGCCAGATCCATGGCTAGAAATGCCAAGGGACTCCTTCACAAATTCCTTATGCCCAGGGTGTGGAAGCAAAGTCTGAGGGGGAGATCGCAGTGCATTTTGCTAAAGAAGTGGAAAAGAAGTTTAGAAAATATTTCTCCTAGCACCCAGAGACACATAGGCTTGTGTGGGGCACACACAAGTTGGCATTCAATGTGAAAAGTTCCTTTTTCTCAAAGGCTGATTTCCTGAGGGCGACAAGTACAGTCCCATCTGGTGAGCAAGGACAAGTTGTCCTCACAAAGCAGAGTCGGAGGCTAAGGGGTCCTGACCCACCCTCGAGGCTCTGGGGGAGGGCACCAGGTGGGGCTCTTTCCTGAGGCCTCCTGTGTTCCTGGGGTCTGACAGTTGCCCAAGCACCTCAAGGTGGTCACGATCCCAGCGCTGACTACCTGGCCCAATGCCAGAGCCACTGCTGTGTCCAAGCTCCCCCTCCCCGACCTCTTGGTCCCTGGGACTCCTGCACACATCAGCACGTGCTAAAAGTCCTCTGAAATTCCACAGGGCAGTGAAAGGATGGAGCCAAAGCCACACCCTGCTGTTTTCGGTGACTGAGCCATGTCCACATCTCTGCTCCCCAGTGAGGCCATCAGAAAATGCCACAGAGCCGAGCTGCACACACTGCAAGGCCCCACATCCTCACACTCACCCCTCAGCCTGTAAACATGTTTGCAGGGGTGGTCGCGGGGTGCCACCAAGCTACCCATGTGGGTCAGAAGCACAGACAAGGGAGCAGGTGACCCCACCCCACAGACTCGGCCAGACCGAGTGGGCCCCTCCCGCCTTTCTGTGTCCCCTGCAACACACACACACACACACACACACACACACACACACACACACACGCCACGGGCCTAGGTCACTGACTGATCCGAGTCCAGCCCTTCTTTTGTGGAACCTGTAACCAGCAGATTCACTGGACATCAAACCATTTAGTGGCTCATTCTCCCCACATATTAAAGAAAACTTCTAAGTTTCCCTTGAGGCAAAGCTTTCAGGTTCGTGCCAGATACAGAATTTTTCCTAAAAGTTATTGGGGTCGTCCTAAGGGTCCCGCAGTAAAGTTGATATCTAGGTTCTCATAGAATAGAATTGGTGATCAAAGCACCCTGCAAAATACATTTTTACCCCTATAAGATTAGCACATGTTATTTGTACCAGACTCCCCGGGGCATAAAAGAGGAAGAGCCCTGTACTGGTTCCCGGATGGCCATGAGTTCCAGCGCTGCCCTTTGCCTCCCGTGTTGGCAGGTGGAAGACCCTACGCCGACGGGCCGCCTCCAGCTTCCAGCTTAGGCAGGGTGCACCCCCTGTCCTGCCACAAATGTGACAAATGCTCAATAAACCATTGCATATGGAAGATTTTTGACTCTTGGAATTTTTGGTCTTTTTTTCTGGTACTGGGGATCAAACTCAGGACCTCGCACTTTCGAGGCAGGAATGGTGCCACTGAGCTACATCCCCAGTCCTACTCTTAGAATCTTTGTTCTGCAGACGAACTGACTCCCTTTGGCTCCTGCCAGGTCCAGGGCAGCCGAGCTCAGAGCTCCTCTGGACTCACGAGTGGCCTCCGCGTCCACTGGTGACCGTTTTCTGTGTGTGCACTGGAATGTTGGTTCGCTGAATACTTTCCTCTTCAGCTGCATTACACACTGCTAAGTGGGTTTTCAAAGCAGTGGTATAAATTTACATACCTTCCACATAAAATTTCTCCTGCTTTATGTCATTGTCAACATTTTAAAGATGAAGTTTGTTCAAAGTGAGCCATTCTGGTGAGTGGTATCTCACTGTGGCTTTAAACTTGCATTTCCACAAGTGTTTCTTGTTTACTGTCCTGTTACCCAGTAAACTTAGGAAATTCACTTATTAATTCTCATAATTTACATGTGGCTTCTTTTGTTTTCTGTCTGTACACAGTCATATAATCTGAAAATAACAGTAGTTTCCTTTCTTTCTTTGCTTTGTGTTTATTTTTTCTGTGTTGATTTTCTAGACCCCAGAGATTTTTGGATCAAAGGATGTTCCCAAGGTCTCAGCTAACCAAACTGAGAATTAGCTTGCAAAAGTTATCTGCAATGATAAACTTTATGGTAGAATTGGCGATAACCCCTCCTAGCTCATCCATCTGGCAATATGGAGTAATTATCAAAGCAGAACTATTGCTCCCAAGTCCATCAGATGGGGAACTGGGGAAAGGTCCTGAGCACTCGCAGCTCTTCCACTTTTCATTCACCAGTGAGGTTTTCTGAGGCTCAACCTGATACCAGAAAAAGGGCAGAGCTGAACTTCCTTGTGACTTCCTTGAAACACGGTCTCACTATGGACTTCAGACAGGCCTCGAACTTGTGATCCGCCTGCCTCAGCCTCCTGGGACGATAGGTGTACACCACCACAGGCGACGCTCTCTTGTGACTTGTGACTGTGCAAACAGGCTGTAAAGCAGGGGCCCAGCTTGGGGTTAAGGACTGGAATTGCTTCACCCAGGAGTCAGATGAGGCACCTGGGTGTGGTCCTCATGACAGAATCCACATAACCACGGAATTCACGGCAGTTTCGTTTTCTCTGTTTAGAATTCTGGCAAGACAGGCCTGTGTTTTTAAAAATTATTGCAGCTCTATGAATCAAACCAAAGATTAAGTGAAAACACCAGTAAACAGAACCAATAAATCATTAACTTAGAGAACAGACCTTCTAGGCCTGTTGCCTGGATTGCTTTGCTCAGTAACAGAAGGGTCAAGGACTTCTCTGGGAAAGGTGATAATGCGTTCACCAAGCATGAACGCATTTCTCCTGAGCCTGCTCCACAGTGAAGGGCTGAAAGCGATGCTATATCGCCCCCTAGTGGTAGCCAAACCTATATTCACTCTGAAGCAAACAAAAATGGGCTTGGGGATTAGTCAGCACACTTTGATGAAGCCTGCAATGAATCACATGTGGCAGATACTGAAACGTAATCATTCCAAGACTTCCCTGCCTTCTGTTTTATTTCTAAAAATTTTCACCTTAGCATTTTACTGGGATATATTTGAGCAATGAAGGGAAAATCAGTAGCAATGTATACAGCACATACAACCATGTGACACACGTGGAAGTAAATTGACAAGCATGTGGGACAGGTTTCCCAAGACAGAGTTCCATGGTTGTAATGTGCACGTGGTAGACATGAGTCCACACAGGCCAGAGAAGTGATTCCAGAAAAGCATATCTAAGTAGGCATGTCTAAAAGGATATTACTATTAAGAAGTATCCCTTTTAGGGCTGGGGATTTAGCTCAGTGGTGCTGCCACCTGCCTCAAAAGTGCAAGGTCCTGAGTTTGATCCCCGGTACAAAAAAAAAGAAGAGAAGTATCCCTTTTATTTATTTATTTTTATTTGTTTATTTATTTTTGTACTGGGGATCGAACTCCAGTCCTTGTGCTTGTACAGCAGGCAGCGAAACCACTGAGCTAAATCCCCGGCCCTTATCCCTTTTAATTTTATCTTATTTTCCCCAGCTCTATTAAGGTATAATTTACAGACTAAAATTGCACATATTTACAGTGTGCAACTTGATATTCTGATACATGTATGCATCGTGAAATGATTAAATCAAGCTAATTAACATGTGCATCACCTCACAGACTTTTTTGTGGTGGGAACATTTAACATCTAGTCTCTTAGCAATTTTGACATTGCAATGGTGTTGACCCCCTGAACCCCAAGGTTTGACACCCACGGATTCAACCAACAGAGGGTCAGAAAGGTAATTAGCCCTAAAACGGATGCATCTGTACTGAATATATACACACCCTTTTTCGTGTTATTATCCCCTAAACAATACAGTCTAACCATTATCACATGGCATTTACACTGTATTAGGTATCATAAGTAATCTAGAGGTGAGTGAAAGTATGCAAGAGGATGAATGTAGATTATGTACAATTATGACACTTTGGGTAAAGAACTTGAGCATTTGTGGATTTTGGTATCCTTCAGGCGTCCTGGAACAAATGCCCCCCTGGTTAGAAGTTGACTATTCTTATTTACTCTATCATCATGCTATACAGTAAACCTCCAGGACTTGTCTCTCCATCTAACTGAAACTTTATCCTTTGACCAACATCTTTCCACTTCTCCCAGCCCCCGGTAGCCACTATTCTATCCTCTGCTTTATGAATTGGCTCTTAATTCCATGCATGAATGAGATTACATAGTATTTGCCTTCTGTGCCTGGCTTATTTCCCTCGACATGATGTCCTCTGGGTAGATCCATATTGTTGCAAATGACACGGTTTCCTTTTTTGTCCAAAAGCCCAATAGCATTCCATCGTGTGTATGAATGTGCAATGTCTATGAGTGTGGCTGGGGCATATATTGTACTTGACGGCTCTGAAGACATCTAGATGCTTATGGGGCCATACATTAGTGACCTCTGTGTTTTAAGTCTGGAAAACCTTAGGCTGGGGCATTTTGGACTGAGGATCACTGTGCTACTGTGGGTGATGGGATCTGGAACAGGCTCCTAGGTTCTTGCATGAGATGAACAAACAGCTGGACGTGGCACACTAAGGTAAGGAAACAGCAGAGAGGTTTATTAAGGTGATAGTGCACTCAGACAGCAGGCTCTCACCTGTGACAGAAAAGTGGCCTGGGCACTGGGGGCATAAGGTGCAGGGGTTTAAAATGTTGCACAGGTTCTGGGGTGACTCCCTTTGTGGTCTTCAAGATCGTGATTGACAGGATTGACAGGGCGCTGAGTCATGTCAGCTGCACCTACTGCACATGTCCTTTTCCATAATTCACTGTCAGAATTGGATGCAAGAGATGCAGTCCATGCACCTGAACCTTCTATGAGCTCCAGGTGAAGAAAGGTTACTTCAGGTCATGGCGGTGGGCCTGGTGCATACGCCTCTTGATTTGGAATTTTGGAATTTTCCAAAGGAGGCTTAGGGGTCTTTGGATTTCTTTACTCTGCCTCCATGTAATGTAAGCTTTAGGATTGGGGCAGAGGGCTTGGCCCTGGGGCGTTGCTCAGGTTCAGGTGAGTGGAGGGAGTGGCCTGTAGCCCCAACTGGACTTTCTGCATTAACTGTGCAAGGCCCTTCCAGCAGCAATCCTGTCCATGGAGTGTTATTTACTAGTGAGGAAATGGGCCAGGAACAGTCAACTTTCCCAAAGCCAGTTCTCTAAATAATAGAATGGGAGTGAGAACCTCATCCTCACATGGAAAGCCACATGCTCTGTCTGTGGTTGGGAGGACTTTGTGTGCTTCATTTTGTACCAACCTGGGGGCCCTGCAGTTCCTGCAGGGACAACTCCTCTTAGTGTCTTGGCCACCTTTCTCTGGGGAACGGGGAACAGTGAACAGCTATTGCTTTGGCCTGCGGGCACCAGTCCCTGCTTTTAGAGCAGCATGCAGCTCTTCCTTGTGGAAATAACCTTCCACTTTCTCAACCCATGTGATCCTTTCAATCACAACCTCATCTGCCGAAGTCAGGGATGGGCATTCCACCTTCTCCAGCCAGTTACTGTCCCTGTCCCCTGCCACTGCAACAAACTGATAGATGAACATGTGAGTATCCTCTGTCCAGCTCCCTGAAAAGGGACATTTTCTCTTCACCAGGGCTGCTGACTGGCCCAGGTGGGCCTGAAGCTTCTGGAGCCAGGACAAGGGCAAAACTTTGAGTGAAGCCAGCCTGGAGATCAGCTCTGAGAGACAGAGGAAGGCCCCAATGTTTTCAGTCATGGAATCTGTTGTGTCTGAAACTAGCTCGACCCCTGGACTTCACAGTTCTTCCAAGAGTCTTGGTTCTGTCTGGACTAAGCCAGTTTAATTAGGTGTCTCTGTAGCATCTGAGGGAGAACTGCCTGAAATAGCCTCTCAGTTTGATAACTTAGGTGACTAGCATACTAACGTGACTCCATGGCTAATTTAGTTACCGCACGGTCCAGTTAGCATTGCTGTGAGAAAGCTGTGCTCCTCAGACATCGCTAATAAAATCAGGATTCGGAGAAAGCAAGAGTGCCTGATTGCAGACCCTTCATCACGCTAGCAGAGCACTTCTGGGAATTTCCTGCTGGTGCTGACCAGCACTGCCATCTCTATATGCAAGAATTTCGGCTGGGGATTTAGCTCAGTGGTTCCGGTGCCTGCTTTGCAAGCGCAAGGTCCTGAGTTCAATCCCCCGTACCAAAAGAAAAAAAGATCTTGTCTCTATATGCAAGAATTAAATGTTCTGGAAGGAATATAGGTAGTGTATTTAAAATAACAATATTTTCCATTTGAAAACAAAGTATTTTGACACTTCTGCCAACACATGGCCTGAATTGTGTTGAGATAATCGGTGTGACAAAACTGCTAGGAATCCTGAAGACATCTCCAATGATAAAAACCAAGTGGATTTTTCTTTTCAGGAACATCAAAGTGAATCTTAAAAAAAAGGAAAAACCATGTGGGTTGTGGGCCAAATACATTGTATTGAATTGCAGCAAGCTTTGAAGGGGGAGAGGTAAAGGGGAGACACCATCTTTTGAAAGACAGCAGCTATGATACCGGAAAACAGCATGATAGTAATTCATGCCTTTGAAAATTAATTTCAACAATAAACAAAAAGCTTTCACCAACATCTTTCAGAATGAACAGTGCCCAAGGAAGCACGAATCGTATTTCAGAATTTTGTTATTTTAAAACAATTTATAACAGAACTAATTTCAGTTATGCTTTTTGATACAATATGGTGTAGGAAGCATATTAAACTTAGGGCACAGAGGAGGTGTGAAATGTGTTCTGTGAATAAATTTGAAACTTATCTGCTTGATCCAAAGACAGACAGGGACATCTATAAGTAACACTAGGGAGAAATTTCTCTCTGGCCTTAGACACAAGTAAGACTTCCTACTTCATCTCTTCAGGCTGTGGAGACTCAATTCTGACAGATTTTTACAGATCAATATTTCACAGAGTTAGAATGGAAGCCCTACAATAATTATATTCCCGAATTTTTGGTGATCATTAGGATTATGGTAGTGTTAGAATGTAACTTACACCTGGCTTTCAGAGAAGCTAAATTTACATATAAAATATCCTCAAAGACCAAAGCATCATTTAATTATCATGCACAAATCTCTCAGATTTCTCCTCCAAAGCCTTTTAAAAAATTTTCCAAAGACTGATAAGTAACTCATTACTTTAAAAGATATTATGTAATTATTGTGGAGTGGAACATAGTTAAAACTACTAGCCCTTTGGGGGAGTTAATGACAGGCACACATATAGTTTATAACTTAGAAGTCATGTTTAAAGTAATGTTAATGACAGCTTAGAATGAAAACATCAAAATAATTAAACATCCTTCTTTGTCGTATCCTACAGATTTCTGAATTTCTCTTAGAGGTGCATTATGTGGAAACACTGAATCTGTACATCTAACAACCCATGTTTGTCATTATCTCTTTACCAATTTCAAATTCTTGATGCAAGACTTTGATTAGTAAGTTTGAGTCAAGTTCAAAGATCCATTGTCATTTCTGCAGCTATGGCTCCCAGGAGCACCCCACCACCACCACCAAAGGAGACAGAAAAGGCATGTAGGCATGTCTCCTCACATGTATGAAGTGATCCAGAGACAATTTCTCCAAAATGATGCCACATGTTTTTACAGAAAAATATCCCTAAGACTTTCTACTTTCGGTGGCTCCTTTATGCCAAAAATGATCAGTACAATGTTAAGATGTCATCAGGATTTAGTAACATTAATCCTTAAGCCTAGAACCTATGGCTATTGAAGTCTTGCTGAGGCCCTTGAATTGGTAGATTTCCAATCTTTTTCTGTCCTGTGTTTTGGAGTCCAGGCAGGTGGAAGAGTGGGGGTAGGTACAAGGGATGGTAAGAGAGAGGTAAGTTTTATACTTATTGAATCCTTTTGCAAATTTCTATAGCAAAAAGACTTTGATAGCCAAAGGAGCTTATTTTAAAATTTCCTCATGAATAAATAATTTGTAGCACAATGTTTGGTAATGATCTCATTTATTCCTAACTTTGCTATATTTTCATTATAAACTTGGTCTCTGAGAAAGTAACAAGCTCATGTGACATTCAACATGTTTGAAAAAGTGGAGAAAAGGGTGGATATTCAGTGAACCATTTGTTCATTATGGTAGTAAATAATGGTTTGGCTGCTTTTTGGAATTAGTTGATTTCTAAACTAACTAGTTATATCCACAATAAAGCTATAATCTTCCATTCTCTCCACCTTGCCTAATGATTATGGCTTTAAAGTGCAAGGATTATTGCTCTAAGTGTACTGTTCAGCATTTTCAATTTGGGCAGTGTGGTGGGCAAGTGGATGAGAACCCTCAGACTGTCAGTCTCTGGCAGACTTCTGCCTTCCCAGAAGTTTAAAATAGGCAAAAGTCTCTCTTTGTCTTGTTTTGCCTGTTGGTGCTATTTATTCATGTAATATACCCAAACTTTTTTCCTGTCCCCCTTCTTGATCAACACCTGTACAGTGTTTCATTTATACAAAAGTGAACATGAGCTCAGAGAAATGTTTAGTGACAAGAATCATAGCCCTAATGTAAAGGAATTGAAAATATGTAGAAGTAAGACTTGTTATAAAAGTAGCACAAAGGCCAGCAGGGAGAAGCAGAAGTATATTGTCAAAGACCCTCTCACTTTAGACTAAAGGATACATTACTAGAAGTAAACTGTGATGATTTAAAGATGTAAACTCTAAGGCAATTACTAAGAAAGCAAAATGAAACCTATATTAATAAGGAATTTACAAAGATGAAGTCATAAAAACCCAACTAATCCAAAAGAAGACAGAAAAGAAAAGTGTAGGAAAAACTCTAGAAAATGATAAATAGAAAGGAAGTATCAAGATACCTCTTTTTTAGTAGATTTAAATCCAATCATATAGATAATCACATTAAGTGAAATGGTCTTACCATCTCAATAATTATAAGGCAAAGGTTGTCACTGTAATTAAACAATCCAGTTATAGGATTCCCACTACCCAGATAGGTTAAAATGAAAAAAGACACCAACTAACAGTAAGAAGAAAAAGCTGAAGAGGCTGTGTTACAATCAGGTAAAGATTTCAATAAGTAATATTCGAAGGGATGAAGAGAGTCATTTCATTGTAATAAAGATGCCAGGATTATGGCCAAGTGCAGTGGTACATGCCTGTAATTGCAGAGCTGGCCGAGGCAGGAGACCACGGGTTCAAGTCTTGCTTGAACAACTTAGCTGTTTGGCAAAATCCTTATCAAAATAAAAAATTTAAAAAAAGGCTGGGGTTGTATCTCAGTGGGAAGGCCCTGGGTTCAATCCCCAGTATTTGGAAAAAAAAAAAAAGTCAGTTCATAATCTTAAGTGAGTTATGTTCGTAATAAGAGGTACTCAAAATACACGAGCAGACACTGACATAACCAAAGGAGAAATGGACAACTCCACAATTACAGCTGGAGATTGGACACTCCTCTCTTGATAGGTCAAGTTGACAGAAAATTAGTAAAAATACAGAATACTTGAAAATGACCAACTAACTTGATGTAATTAACATTTATCTGTAAGTGTTCCAACACTTTACTTGACAGAAAGGAGATTTTCTTTTCAGATGTGCACAACACATTTAAAAAGATAGCCCACTTTATTCTAAAGTATGTGGTCTTGTTTCCAAGTCATGAAGAGTCTCAAGATATTCTTAGTGACTTCTAGTTTAACTCCAGTATAGTCTGTGAATTCATGTTGCATAATTTCAATTCTTTTAAATTTGTTAAAATTTATTTTGTTCTTGTCCAGTTCGGTTTGGAACCAGAATTGTGGAGAGAATTGAGTTTGTAAACTGAGGCAGCACTCAGTATTTCAAGAAGCCATACCGTGATTGGTCCACACCATTTAGCATTGTGTGAACCTGCTCTTCCCGTGCTTGTGTAACAACAAACTTGTCTAATGATGTGTTTCTCAGAGTGCATCCCTGTACTTAAGCTGACCATGACTTGATGTGGAAAAAAAATCAGCAACTCCTATTTCACAGCATATACAAAACCCAATTTTAAATTGATCATAGGCATATATGGAAGAGCTTATTAGAATAAAAACTTTAGACAAATTAAATTTAGCAGGATTTGTTTGAGCAGAAGATGGTCCTTGAATTGGGCAACAGTCAGAAAAAAAAGTGTTCATAGAGTTCAACCTAACAATGTGAGCAATAAGCTTTTGTAGGACAATGACAAAAGCAAAGTAGAGCAATCATCTGATAGGCTAATGCTAGGCAGGCATAATAAAACCTTTTCCTTATTTGGGCATGGTGTAATGAACTGTCTGCTTGTGACTGGCTGAAATATGGCTGTTTGTAATTGGTTGAAACTTGGCTGTCTGTCATATTCCTAGGTTAGGTTTTGATTTGTATACATATTAAGTCAGGTTGTAGTTCATTATATAGGAACTGAAAGTATGGACACAACCTCAGGAGAGTGGGTTCTCTTTAATTTAACAAGCAAACACTATTAAAGTTCTGAAAAAAATAGGAGATTATTTTAGTGGCTTTTGGCATTTTCTTGAATAAGACGCAGAAACTATGAATTTTAAAAGAAAATGTTAATAAATTTGAAAGCAAAATGAGAATCTTTTGCTTTTCAAAAGATACTATTAATAAAATGAAGAGATAAGTAGCAGACTGAAAGAACACATTTGCAACACATATTTCTGGCAAAGAATCTGCACCTAGGATATATAAAGAATTCTCACAATTCAACAATAAGGGGATTTTAAAAATTCAATAAAAATGGACACAAGATTTGAACAGACACTTCACCAAAAATAGACTTGCAGATGGTAAATAAGCACATGAAAAGATGCTGATCTTCATAGTCATCAACGCAACACAATTTAAAATCATGAGATACAATTATATATCCATTGAAATTACTATAATCCAAATACTGAAAATATCAAGTGTTGGTAAGGAGTTGGAGCCACAGGAACTCTTATGCATTTTTGGCTAGGTACAAAATGTGGCAATCACTTTGGAAAAAAAAATAGCTTCTTAAAATGTTATGCATACACCAGACATGAAAACCAGTAATTACATTCCTGGGAATTACTTAAGAGCAATATAAGTGTCTATACAAAAACTTGTATTTGTAATAAGTGCATTAAAACTTGTAATCCTTTATTTGCAATAATGAAGTACTGGAAACGGCCCATGTATCTGTTAAAAGGTGAATGGACGAACACATCGAGGCACAGCCTTACAATGGAATTCTACTTACCGATAAAGAGCAGTGAAATATTGACACATGTAACAGCAGGGGAGAATTTCAAAGTCATATGCTGATGGAAGAAGCCAGACTCCTCTCCACCCAAAAGGAGTACAGATTGTATGATATCATTTTTATCAAAGTCTGGAAGTGCAAACTAATCCATACTGATAAAGATGGAGCAGTGATTCCCTGGAGATGGGGAAGAGAATGAGAGATGGGTTATGAAGGAGCATGGTGAAACTTTTGAGGGTGATGAAATGAAAGCTCATTGTCTTGATTGGGGCGATGATTTCGTGTGTGTGTGTGTGTGTATGCCAGAACTGATGGGATCAGACAGCTTATTAAAAATAGGCAGTTTATTTGATATCAATTATAATAAAGCTATTATAAAATTAGCAAGCATAAAGCAGAAGGTGGAGGAAGATTTCCTGGGGCTTTTCCTGATGTTCCTAAAATTTCAGCAAGTAGACTGTTACAGCCAATAGACAAGCTTGGCCCTATTTTGAGGTCAGAAAAAACAACTAATTGTAATATAGTATTCTCATTTGGGACTCTTCTGATCATGCCATGTAGCTACTTCAAATCGAACAATTGCTTACAGATTGTGCTGTGCCCAGGGCTAAAGGAAGAACTGGCCCTAACTAGGGAGCTGAGTGCCTTGCTCCAAATACCACGAAGTCAGCGGCAATACACCTTAATGAGCTCTTAGGCTTTAAACTTATTTCTTCCTCAAATGAAATATATAACCTGTGTTGATGCTTCGGAACACTGAAAATGCACACAGATGGTAAATCAAATTTAGGGAGGAGGGATGTTCTATAGAACTCCTAAATGCCAACTTCAAAACACTAGATGGCTCCCCTAGTGTATTTTAGATTGGAGTTAAAAATAGGGCTTCTCATCTGAGTTACTGAGAAAGATGACAATCATTTTCAAGTCATCGGTGCATCCATATGGGCTCTTGCTGATGAAGCAAAGGAAAATGAAGTGCAGACCAAATAAAATGCTCTGCGGGATCAGAACTTCGAGCTATTTTTTCTTTCTCATTATGGCTAATAAACACCAGGTGGAACCTACTGACTTGGTTGCCACTGATGGAATCAGGGATCTGTTTTTCAAAAGTAGTCGTGTTATTCCAGAAAAGTAATAGTACATTAAAAAAATTGAAAACATAGATTTGACAGTTGGTATGATAATACTACTCACAGCAGCAAGAGCTAAACTTTCCAATCTTGACCTCTGCTGGTGTCCTAAGGTTGGAGAACAAAGATAGTGGAGTTGAATTTTCTGAGGGAGCCAGCCACATGCATAGGCTGAGAAAGGTCAGAGAACCTCGCAAAGAAGGGGAAGCACAGGCTTAGTCATGCTCAGATACTGCTAAATGTGTGAACCTACTCTACATTTTCTCATCTGTAAAATGGGCATTGAAGAATGGGCACACTTCACTCTCTTTGTATGTATATAGTAGGAAATTTATACATTTGCATGTTATCTTAAATTTTGTAAAATATTCTTATACTTATGAATTATTTGCAAACATAGTAAAAAAGAAGGTACTTTTCCTTGAAATATTACATGGAAGCACAATATATAAGAAAATGTAAAAGTGGATTTACTCTGGACTTTAAAGGACTTTAGACATTTGCATGATATAGACTCTTAGATGGTAAAGGGATATATTTACTCTGAGATCACAGATTTTTAAAAAATTAGGAGCTTTAATTTAAGGGACATGGGCTGGGGATTTAGCTCAGTGGGTCCACTGCCTGCCTCACAAGCTAAGGACCCGAGTTCAATCCCCGGTACCCCCCCAAAAAAACCCAAACAATTTAAGGGACAATATAGTTTGATGGCAATAAGTGTTGTAATGATGGCCAATTGGAATATTTTTTTCCAGGTGGCCCATTTGTTCATTGAGAAACTGAATTCTCTGTTTCTAAAATGACTATTCTAATTAATAGCAGCCTCTCTTTCGTTTTGAAGAATACCAAGAAAGCGATTCAAATTCACTGGATGAATCATTCTGCAAAGCCAGAGAGTAATAATGAACCTAATTTGAAAATGGATGTGGGTAAAGACATTGGCTTTCATCTTAAGCAAGCCAACAATCCTTGATGTCAATTTTTATAATAAATCTTGGCTGAGTGACTAATAGTGGAGCTATCCCACTTTTTGGACTGGAAGAAAAAAAGAAATCGAATCTCACAGGAGATATTGGTGAAGCAATAGAACCCTGTCTTCCAGTTCAAGCTACTGTTCATCCCCTCACGCCCTGTGGGGTGGTCTTCCTGGAAAATGTTCCCAGTTTGCACTTCTCTGTTAAGCTCCAAAGGGATGTATGAACCCCATAAAGTTATGGCCTTTAAAGCCCCACTGAAGCCTTCAGGTTTCCGGTTTTGGCTCCTAACACCTGTTCCCGTTAAGGAGACAATTCGATATGGGATTCCAGACTGCTGTGTGAGGCTCTGGCTGGGCACAGGGTGGACCGTGGGATGGGCTGTAAAATCCCCTTGATTTCAACGGTCTGATTCTGCAGCAGATGGATGATTCAGTCTGGTGGGTCCCCACCTCCTCCCTCCTGTTGCCTGGCTTTAGTTATCACCGTGAGGAGGAGAAGAGCAGCACTGAAAAGCCTATGGGTCACCCAGAAGCTCTAGCAGGAGGTTTGGTGTGAGAGGGAGATGATGAGGCCTCAGGGTTGTGCCCAGTTCCTGGATTAGGTGGTGACTTCAAGCATCCCATCTCTTCCTACATGTCCTTGTGATACAGGGGAAGAGATGTAACTCTAAAACCTACTACATATCTGAAATGTGAGCTCGTGTTCTCTAAAATTGAAGAATGAATTTTAGGAAAAACGGAGGTTAAGAGTAGGAAAATTTATTGAGAGAAAGAAAGCTCCTATCTAAGGGAGACAGAAGAGGGACCATAAAGTGGGCTGCCCACCCACCCCACTTTTCAAAGATGTTTTATATAGCAGAGCCATGTGGTGAGGTGGGTACAGAGTGGGACAAAACTATAAGACCCAATGGAAATTTACAAGGTGGGCATGAGGTGGGACAAAACCATAACCAACCAATAAGATTACAAGTACAGTCACCCAGGTAATATTGATTAAATGGGGATCAAATGGGAAAACAAGTCACAAGGAATTTCCTATTTAGAATATCAATCACTGCTATCCACCTCTAGGGGAAGCAGTGCCTCTTCTTTTTATAATGCTAATCAGGGAATAGGCCTCGATTGCTCTTCACGTGGGTTCCTTGGTGTGTTGGCTCCTGGAGGGCTGGTCCTGTCTAACTGCATATAAGATATCTAATTAACCTACCTATCTGCAATACTTGGAAGAAGAGAGATAATCTCTGTACTCATCTAGTACAATGAATATCAGACTTTCAAATTTTTTTTTTAATGACAGAAAAAAAATGGGATCAATGGTGGGCTGCTGGCTTTTTCTTTAGCCATATCTGGCCTTTTGTCTTTTATTATTAACATTTCATTTAAAAATTGACTTCAATTCTTGTCCTCCACTCAAAACACAATGTAAAGTTTAGTAAATTTGGCTTTGTAAAAATTGCTAGTATCACTATTTCTTTATTTTCTCATTTTTTTTTGGAATTTTGAGTGTTGTCAGGGTCTACTATTTGGGAACCCCAGCTCTGGAGAATCCTGGAACTCCTTGGCTTCTTCCTTGAAGAATTTAATTCATGGGTGGTCAGTTATCCCATGGAGAAACAGCTTCAATGTCTTTCGATGGCTTGCTATGAAGTGACCAGGACCCTGTCAATGGGAACTCAGAATTTATCATTCTTGGTGGCATTCCTGGGGGTCAGGGAGACCTCAGAGGTAAGAGAGAGATATAAGGCAAAAACCTCTCAAGATCATTGACTTAATTCCACCACAAAGAAATATTTTGATTGTGTGTGAGTGTGTGTGTGTATTGAGGATTGAACCCAGGACTTTTGTCAGGAGTTTTATCCCTAGCCCTAGACAGAATTGTGTAAATGATAGATTTTCCTCACCCTAAGACATCTACTATATATAATAGCTGCCATTTTCTCATAATGCCCTGCTCTACCTCCCTAAAAGCTCTACCTACTTAAAGCCACCCCAAGATGGCTTCTCCCACAAAAGGACGACCTTCTTCCCAACATGCCCCTCTTCCCACCAAAGAGTAACCTAATACTTGCTCTCCTTCTAGCAACTAGTGACGTCACAGGCTCCTCCAGTCCCTAGCCACTGCCTCACTCAACCCCACCCAAGCTCCTACAAGCCCCACCCCAGCTCCTATAAAAAGCACTCCCTGTCCCGACCCTACTGCTTTTGTCTCTCCTTCGTTCAGAGAGAGCCCGGCAGATCGCCCCTGCAATAAAGGCTTGTTGTGGCCTGGTCTGGTCTTGGTTTTTGGCTTTTTTTTTTACCTGACAGTAAAGTCACTAAGTTGTCCCAGGCTGGGCTCAAACTTGTGATCTTCTTGCTTTAGCCTCTCAGATTGCTGGAATTACAGGCTGTGCCGCTATGTGTGGCTCTTAAATGTGGCTTTTGTGGAGGGCCACTCATGTGACACCTTATTCAGTCCCCAAGGTAATTTCTGTTAGATTCCTTAGAGTTGAAAAAGGGTATGAGAGAGCTAAAACCTAACTGAAAGGTCTAAAAAGACCGCATTGGGAAACTGGGAGGTCAGTTGCCCCTTCTGATCGCTCTGTGATCACTGTATTCCTGACGTGGACCCAGAGCATCTTCCTCAGCCAAGAGAGTTGTTGGAGCCATGCTCACATCAGCAGGGACAACCATGGCAAAGGGAGGCTCCAGCCAGAATCCAGGTGAGATGAGCCCAAGCTGGGGAACCAGAGAAGCAGAGGCAGCTAGGAACACAAGGCAAGCACACCAAAGTGCAGCAGTAGCTTTCAGTGACCAATAAAATAATGGTGATTGGGACTTTGTCCAGAGAGGGGAGAACTGCTGTGAGCTCCATTTCCAGGATTCCACCGGTGGGGCTGCAGGGTCAGAGCACAGCAAACTGCGCCCAGCCCCAACTCATCCCCCAACCAGCAGTTCTCCCAGCTTTTAACCTTTGGCACCAGTGTACCACAGTTGTTGCAATTGAGGAATAAATATTTATACATTATTAATTAAATTATATAGTTTACATTAGAATCTACTCTCTGTTGCACATTGTGTGGCTTTTGATAATTATGTAATATCACATACCCACTGTTATGGCTGTGTCTAGATGTCCCCTCAAGGCTTTATGTGGTCACAGATGGGGCTTTTCAGAGGGCTGGATCTAGAGTGTGTGACACTGGGATTAAATGTGTGATGCTGGGACTAAGGGTGTGTGATTACTAAATTAGTCTGGTTTGGCTTAGTTCTGGGTATGGATAATGGGTGTGGGTGACACCACCCAAGGGCAAGTAGCCTGGAAGGGATAAAAGGGAGATGCAAGCTGTTGCTGCTGCTTATTCGCTACTTTGCTGCCTTGCTGCTTTCTGCCCACCATGAACTGTTTCTCCTCTGTGATGCCCCTCTGCCGTGCCACCCTGCCTCAGAGCCAGTGGACTATGGACTGAAACCTCTACAAACTGTGAGCCAAATAAACCTTTCCTCCTTTAACTTTGGGTGTCAGGTATTTTGTATCAGCGCTGAGAAAAGTAACTAAGACACCCACCATGACAGTGTCATATAGAATAGTTTCACTTCCTCAAAGTCCCCTGTGCTTCACGTATTTATTCCTGCCTTGCTCCCCCCAAACCCCTAGTGACTGCTGGTCTTTTTACTATCTTTTCCAGAATGTTGCAAAGTTGGGATCATAGTTTGTAGCCTTTTCAGACTGGCTTCTTTTGTGCTTAGTAATATGCATTTAAGCTCCTTTCCTGTCTTTTCTTGGCTTGATAGCTCATTTCTTTCTCTTAAAATTATTTTTAATTGTGTTAAAATATACATAGCACAAACTTTACCATCTTAATGAATTTTAAGTGTGGGATTAAGTACATTCACATTGTTACACAACTATCATCATCACTCCTCTTCAGAACTCTTTTTATGATGCAAAACTGAGATTCTGTATTTTAGGAAATAATAATTCCTCACTCCTTCCTCCATAAAGTCCTTGACAGCAATCATTCCACTTTCTATCTCTCTGGATTTGCCTGTTCTCGATTCTTCGCACCAGTGGAAGCATACACTATTTGTCAATTTGTGACTGGTTTGTTTCACTTGGCATAATGTCCTAAAGGTTCCTTCATATGGTAGTGTGTGAGGCAGAGTCTCCTTCCTTTTTCAGACTAGTATTTCTTTGTATGTATTTGCCACATTTTGTTTATCCATCATCTGTTGACACAACTTGGGTTGAGTCCACCTTTCAGCTCTTGTGAATAATGGCACCATCAACATGGGTACAAAATATCTATTTGAGACCTTGCTCTCAGTTCTTTTGGTTACATATCCAGAAGGAGAGTTACTAGACCATATAATGATTCCATGTTTCTTGTTTTGGGGTGCTTCTATACTATTTTGGCCAGGAGCTGCACCATTTTACTCTGCAACAGTGCATGAAGGTTCTAATTTATCTGCATCTTTGCCAGCTTTGTTATATTTTGTATAGTAGTCAACCTAATGGCTGTGAGGTGGTATCTCACTGTGGTTGGTAGCTCCCCTCTCCTTATCTCTGAATAATAGTCCATTGTGTAGATGTGCCCCAGGTGGTTTATCCGTTCACCTATTGAAGGACATCTTGGTTGCTTCCAAGTTTTGGCAGTTATGAATACTGCTGCCCTAAACAAATGCACAGGTTTTAGTGTGGACAAAAGCTTTCAACTCCTTTGGGTAAATACCAAGGAGTATGATTGCTGGATTATATGGTGAGAGTATGTTAGCTTTATAAGAAATTGCCAAACTGTCTGCCAAAGTGGCCGTATTGTTTTGTGTTTCCAACAAAGACTGTTTTTGTGTCTGCTACCCATACAATTGTTCCACATATTCCCTGATTGGATGTGCTTTGGTTTACATGTCCTGGTGATGAAAAGCTGCAGTGATTCTCTGACAATAGGTAGAATCCTAGTCTTATGTTCTTCTAATATGACTTTCAATCAAAGAGTCTTCTGGAGAGGGAATTGGAATGGACTGAGGCAAACGCTGCTTCACTTTGTGTTCTGGCTGTCAGAATTCACTTTCTACAGTATAGTAAGAGAGTTAAAACTTCTAAAACCCTCTCCCCCAAACTAATGTATGCATTACTTAAGTGCTAATATTCTTTTCTTATTACTTCTTATTTCTTCTATTACTTAAGTGCTAATATACATTTTCTATGCTATTAATATTAAGGTACAAGCTGGACGTGGTGGCACATGCCTGTAATCCCAGCATTCTAGGAGGCTGAGGCAGGAGGATTATAAGTTTGAGTAAAGCCTGGTTGACATAGGGACTTAGCACTAAGCCTCAGAATAAGAAATAAAAATGGGGCCTGGGGATGCAGCTCAGCTCAAAGGCCTGGGTTCAATCCCCAGTACTGCCCAAAAAACTGGGGTACAACTCAATATTTGGATCCTTTTCACCACAGAAATATTTTCCTTTTTTCTCTTTTCTTTCCTTTTCAGATAAAGAAAGATAACAAAGGAACTTTTCCTGAAAGTTTGGATCTGGAACTCAAACTTTAAAATATCAACCTCTTCAAAGATATTTGGAATTATTTTTCTAGGAAGAGGCTCTAAATAGAAATGATCTTTACTGCATATAATTCCAACAGAAGTATATAAAATATATTATTAAATTATATATTAAATTTTATATAATTATATATAATTAAATAGTAAATATTTTGTATTGTATATTATATGTGGTATCTTATATAAATACTCATCAAAAGGCATAGAGGAGAGTGTTGTGTTCTCAGCCCAAAGTGGACAGCATCATGATGTCTATCACAATGGCTAGATGGATAAATCCAGGGTAATGTCTTCAAACAAGTGGCAATGAGAATGCTTGAACTATAAGTATATATTGCAAATGAGTGAAAATGATATAATCTTAAGGAGAGCAGAGAGGTACAAAGGTGTACATGTGAAACAACTGAAACTAATCTATGGTGTGAGAAGTCCAGGTACTAGCTTATCTCGGGGTGCATGTAATGGGGAGGGTAGTGACTAGCAAGCACTTCAGGAAGCTCTTGGGGTTCTGGCAATGTTTGGTGTCTTAATCTGAGCCCTGGATACCTTGCTGTCAAATGGCTTCATGTTGTTTGTTTTCATTGGTGCATTTTTTCAGGATGTGTGCTATAATTCAATAAAAGTTCAAAAAATGCTTCCATGTCATGTTATAACAAACACATGATACCCACAGACTGATTTTGTAAAAGAAAGCAGTGAGCAAATTCAAGATAAAATGCATCCAGTAATTTAGATTTTTGTTTTGCCCTTAAATAGAAAACTGACCTTTTCATTTAATATGCATTGACTCAGTAAACCAATAAAGGAAATTGACTTTCCTGATATGATGGAGAGGAATGAACAGTCAGAAAAAGGGAATCATTTCTGATAGGTTGATAATGGTTCTAAAATCTTTGTATTTTGTGAGCCAAGTGATCAACACTTAAAAAAGGGATTCAAATGAGATAGTCATAAAAACTTCACACTCAGGGAGCTTTCCAAAGCAATGCCTGAGCATTTGCATGGCTTGACACTGACCATAAAGCTGGACTTTTTGTAGAGAGTACCACAGTAGCAGCATGGGGAAGGTCATCATTTTTCATTTTTTAATTTTTCAGAAAAATGTAAAATGACATGTGCATATTTTGGGGTACTGTATGATGTCTTTTTTTTTTTTTTTTTTTAGTACTGGGGATCAAACTCGGGACCTTGCACTTGTGAGGCAGGCGGTAGAACCACTGAGCTAAATACCCAGCCCCTGTGTGATGTCTTGAT